>OW240915.1:191723080-191759841 GCA_933207985.1 Pelobates cultripes
GTCCTTACTGTGGTGGAGCATCTAGTGGCAGTCTGGAAAATGTTAATCCTGCAATGGAAACATTGCAGTTTCAGTAAAACGGCACCCAGACCACTTCATTGAGATGAGGTGCCTTTAGCGGTCCTTTAAATATGGGTTTTTATTATATATCCACTCAATGGACTTTGCTTGTCTGCTCACAAGCCTCTGATCTCTGGCCCTAGTTTACTCTATAAGGTTCAGTGATGCTGGTTTTGTATTTCTTCCTATTTCTTTTTCCTTTCACATGCGTTGCTTTGCAGTTACTGCAGACTCTGATTTCCTGTTCCTCTGTGGCTAACCGGGAGATGAAGGGTGATGTTTAAATTTTCAGCATTCTCTGAAATTTAACAACTTTTTAGAAGAAAACCCTAACTGTGAACATGATGTCTGGAATGGCATATGTTGCAAAGCGGGCTTTTAATTTTCATATAACTGTTTATCATCTACTGTGATTTGAATATTTATCCCCAACATAAAAATGCAAAAAATAGTCATTTGACATTTATTCACTCTTTATTCAGCCTTGTGGGGTGTTCCCCGTATGCAGTGGTTAGTACCTCCCAAAAGTTGTACAAAGAAGGACAATCTGTGAAAAGATGTCAGAGTCATGGTTGCCCAAGTCACATTGTTAAATGCAGGGAGCATAGGCTAGCCCGTCTCATCTGTTCACACAGAAGAGCTACTGTAGCTCAAATTGCTGAAACAACGTAATGATGGCCACGATAGAAAGGTGTCAGAACACACAGTGCATCACAATTTCACAATTCGCTGTGTAGCTGCAGACCAATCAGAAAGCCCGTGATTACTCCTGTCCACCACCGAAAGCGCCTTCAGTGGAAATAAGCACCAGAACTAGACCATGGAGCAATGGAAGAAAGTGGCCTGGTCTGATTAATCACGTTTTCTTTTAGATCAGATTGATGGCTGGGTGCCAGTGAATCATTTACCTTTAAAAGACATGACAGCTGGATGTACTATGAGAAGAAGACAGGCCAGCGGAGGCAGTATTACTTGGACAGGTTCCACCTATTTAGAGATTGTTGCAGACCATGTAAACTCCCTCATGGCATTGGTGTTTCCTGATGGTAGTCGCTTCTTTCAGCAGGATAATGTACCTTGCCACACTGCAGAAATTGTTCAGCAATGATTTGAGGAATATGACAGAGAGTTCAAAGTGTTGTCTTAGCTTCTAAATTCCCCATATATTAATCCATGGGACGTGCTGTAACAACAAATCTGATCCATGGAGGCCCCACCATGCAACTTGCAGAAGGTAAAGGACCTGTTGCTATTATCTTGGTGTTAGATACAACAGGACACATTCAAAGTCTTGTGGTGTCCATGCCTGGATGCATTGGAGCTGTTTTGACAGCACAATGGGGACCTAAGCGTTATTAGGCAAGTTGTTTTATATTGTGGCTGATCAAATAGGCTATTTTAGCCTCAATGAAATAGTATGCATGTTGGATACGCTTTTTAAATGATTTAATATTATAAAAAAATATTAAATTTTTTATTATAATATTGTATATATATTCTTTTTATATATATGATATATTTGAAAATGTTAAAACCAGTAACAGACACCTTTGTATACACAAATATGATGATCGCATTGGAACTTCCCTGCCACAAACAATTGACACACAAGAACAGCTTCAGCAGTGGCGGAACTACCGCGGTTGCACGGGTTGCAGCTGTGACCGGGCCCGTCACTCCAGGGGGCCTGGCTGCCCTGTGGACCCCTGCGACAGCGGTGTCCGCTGGTTAAGTACAACGGCCCCGGCCCGCGCGGTATTACCGCCAGGGCCACATTGAAATGGCCCATCGGGTGGCTCATGCTGTTAGGGCCACCCGATGGCAATGTATTCCCAGGGTGCCCGGTCAGCACTGCGGGGCTTAGCAGTGCAACCGGACATGACATCAGTGCTGGGAGAAAGTGACAGTCCTGGTCACTTCATCCCAGCAATCACAGAGAGACGCGCGGGAGGAAGGAGTCAGAGTGGGAACTCTGACTCCCATCTGGCCGAGCCACTGGAGCCCAGGGAAAGTCACCCTCCTGCAACTAAAAGGTTGGAAACAGGAGGGTGACTAAAACATTTTGTAGGTGTGTCTGTTTGTATGTGTCTGTGTATGTGTTTGTTTGTATGTATGTGTGTGTGTTTGTATGTATGTGTCAGTATGTATGTGTGTATGTCTCTGTGTGTCGGTATGTATGTGTTCCTGTGTGTGTATGTATGTATGTGTTTGTATAAATGTGTTTCTGTATGTATGTGTGTCTATATGTATGTCTGTCTATTCGTCTGTATGTATGTATGTTCGTTTATATGTATGTGTGTGTGTGTAAGTCTGTCTGTATGTATGTATGTTTGTGGGGGGAACGAGGGGGAGGGTAGACGTGGCACCGGAGTCCCGTGGTTTCTAGTTACGTCTCTGGGTTTCCGGGTGGGAAAGTACCCAAGTATGCAATCTCTTTTGTGTTCTTAATACCTAAATCCTTCTCTACATCAAGATTTCATCCACACATTGACCTCCCTGATCTCATGCGGCTGTCTTATTAGGTGTCATAGGTGGTATCTCTTGGCATTCTAATTTCTTCCAGTTCTCACTCACTTTTTCTTTGGTATTAATATTTACCAAGACCCCTGGATCAGCCTCTCACAATAATTACCCAATATAATATTTTTGGATAAGCTTTTCAAAGAATGTAATATTTTTGGAAAACTTTTAAAATTATTTTTACAAAATGTAAATTTTTAGAAAATATACCATATACCATATATATAAAATATCAATATATAAAAATATTTAATCATTTTAACAGTTTAACCAAAAATATTAAATTATTTGTTATTGTTATTCAACAATATTAAATCAAGGCCCATGTGTCATCACTAATGATAACATATCCGACACATGTACCCAGAAAAAAAAAACAGTTCAGATGATAATGTGTTCATTCTGGAAAATCACTTTTCAGGTGTGACATGGAATGGCATATCACTGGTTAAATACGCCTTGGGTAGAGGGGGTGGAACGGAAAAAATTTCAGGTCGGTTTCCATAAACAGCTGCCGTGTAATTAATGCAAAGTATCTCCTGCAGCAGATGGATCTTTAATTTTAACTTTTTTTTTAATATAATCCATCAACAGAAAATTAATTGCAAAGTGTACGAGTCTCAGCGATGTTAATATGACAGAGGTAAAGATTTAGAATTGTTACATACGGTAGATTAGTACTGGAGCAAGTGGAACCATTTCATGATTACATATTTGCTATTTCACAGTAATAGATGGGGTTTTTGTGTTTTTTTTAAACATTTATAAAACTGCGCATTTGAGTAGTTGCAGATTATATAACTCATCCTTTGATCTGGTTTGACGTATTTACCTTTTATACTATGATTGATTTTTCCTAAAACATATACTTTTACAAGGATCCGGAGTGGGGTATGTCTAGCTCAGGGTTATGGATGAATTCTTTGCTCAATATATCTATACCTTGCCAGTTTTTATTAGAGGCTACATATTTGGAGTTCCTGAATTTGCTACAGTCCCTTTCCTTTGCAGCTTCTATAGTGAGCTCTAGAGTGAGCTCCCCAGCTCACATATCTTTATACAGTACTACTAAGCTTATATCATAGGCTGTGTACTCTCCTTACATTTACAGTCTACAATTTTCCTACACGTCTTCATTCATTTGTTTAACTAGATACAAGCTATATGCCTGGAGATCTCGCTTTTCAACATGTTCTTAATCTTGTAAGATGCCTTCTATGGACTGTAAGCCCACTGGGGGAGAACCATGTTCACTATCTATTCCTGTTATCACGTTTGTCTCTTTTTTGCCCTATTGCAAAATCTTCTTCTACAGACCTCAGCTGTTTGGTGCAATAGGTTAAAGGGACACTCCAGGCACCCAGACCACTTCTGCCCATTGAAGTGGTCTGGGTGCCAGCTCCCATCACCCTTAACCCTGCAAGTGTAATTATTACAGTTTTTATAAACTGCAATAATTACCTTGCAGGATTAAGTCCTCCTCTAGTGGCTGCCTATCAGACAGCCACTAGAGGGACTTCCCGGTTCTTAAAACACAAAAGTGTTTTAAATGACGCTGGACACGTCACTGCAAACTCCACAGGAAAGCATTGAATGATGCTTTTTTTCTATGGCGAGGTCTAATGCATGCGCGGCCATTGCCACGCATGCGCATTAGGTCTCCCCCGCTGGCTGACGTCGGAGGGGGGGCGTGGGCGGATCCTAACCCAGCGCCGAGGGACATTGGCACTAGATTCCGGTAAGTCACTGAAGGGGTTTTAACCTTTTCAGCAACATGGGATGGGGGGTGGACGGGAAGGGGACACTGAAAACAGATTTGTTTTCCTGGTACTGGAGAGTCCCTTTAAGTGGTGGGTTAGTGGTAAATCGTTTGGCATTTCAAGTATTCCCATATTTATGGATTACCCACAATTCAGTGAGAGTATGCAGGAACACAGGAGAATCTTTCTGGCTTACTCAAGCCCCATGAGTAACAAAAACAAATCAGTTTTACTTCCAGTTTCAAAAAAGTTTTCAGTAAAATTTGCAATACATATGTTTTTACTTTTTAATTTGTAACCTAGTCTCCAAACCAGTGTTGTGATATTAATTTAACAAGTGCTAATTTGTTGCAGAGTACAGATAATGTGGGTGTAATATATTTCACTGCATATTTACAATGACTTGTCAAAACTTTCATAAAAAAAGAGCAGAAGTTGATAGGCTGATAGCAAATTCTTGCTGTAATAACTTTTTATTCCAAAATATAGTAGACACAAGCGTATTGTACAACAGACAGGTGTAGGTAAAAGGCAACCAAAATATCATCAAACCATTCATGTTATATTACCTGCAAAATTGCAAATGATAGTTAATTAAAAGCAGACTGTCTTATGTTTGACCAGCAACAAATATTTGGTCTTATCAAGGTCATATCGCTTTCATCTATGTTTATTTATTTTTTACTTAGTCATTTAGCATTCTTTTAAAATAATATTTCTAAATATAAGAACTATTGTTTTTTTCCGTCTTTTATTGTTTAAACAAAGCGGTTACAAATGACAGTGTGGTCAACAATTACATTTTAAATATAATACAGTACATTTGCATCGTGGTCACCTTCTAAGTCCCACATATACCGGTGTAGAACTGCTGTTGTGTAGGGGTATGTAGGGGTGGCTGTACACTACAGTGTTTTGTTAATTTGTATATTATGGGCAGAGTTTCTTCATATCTAACATTGGTAGAAGTGTGCCCTACTAGTGGCACATAGCCACTCGTCCCGAAGACTAGTTGTGTTGTTTGCCTGTAAGGCGGTGGTTTTGTTGTGCTGGTCACTGAGTATAAGAACTATTTTTTATTTGACAATTTTTATTGTTTTCCAAATATTCATGGGGTGCAAAAAAGAAAGGGGAGTGGTTAATGGGGAACAATTGGCATTGTATTCAGGTACCATACACGTGGGCTCCAACCCTGGAGGTCCAAGTAGGACAGATGTATTACTTATCAGACAGCACATTATATTCGTTTGCAATTGCCTATTCCCTCTACTCTTTGGGTTTAGACACTCCTCTTTGTTTGGGAGCTACATTTAGTGGCCCCTCTCCTTGTTGGCTTTATGATGTGGTTCCATCCTTGGTAAATTAGAATAGTGTGGCTTGGTTGTGTTTTTGGATCATTGTGTCTATCTAGCCCTGTGTTTTTTATATACTCTTGTGTTTGGGTAGCTCGAGACCATGCTTGTAGAGGGGACATCTGTCCTTATAGGTGTAGAGACCCCTGTGTTTTAACGCAAGTTGGTACAGTACAGATATATCATGGCTAGTGGACTCCCCAGAGGGGGGAAGGGGGTAACCAGATATACTAGGGAACAAAGAAGAACCGGTGTGTGAGCAGGTATCGTGCAACTTGTGTACTCTGACCTGCAACTGCTATTCAGTGCCCGTGTGTTGTATATATACCACACCCGAGCCTGCGAGTGGGGTGAGCTCTTCATGCCTAGTAGCTGCCATTAGATCATAATTTTCCTTCATTGGCGGTGGTGTTAAGTATTAAGGCAAGAGAGCATGTGGTAAAAGTGCAGGTAAGTGCCAGATGGATCATAGTGTGGGCGCAGATGGGGTATTCAGTACTCGGGGTAAAGTTGGTTGCAGATATGTTCAATAACGGGTTGCGTGAGACCTGGTTGGGTTTGTTCAAGCGTTATGTACAGTTTAACCTGTACTCCTCCTTCGTGAGGATGTTAATCATTCCCTGTTGCTATGGGGAGGGCAGGAAGGTTGGTATTGCTGCTTAAGTTGTTCATGGTGGCCCATCTTTGGGTCCATAAGTCTACTGCCCTTTGTGTGTCGGTGTCTGCTCTAATTTGTGCGTTTGCCGTGCTTTCGTAGGCCGAGTTCACTGTTATTTTGCTTAGTAGTTCCTCCTTTGAAGGTGCATTTTTTGTTTTCCACTGTCTAGTGATCAATGTGTTAGCTGCTATCAAGATGTGGAATAGGAGTTTGCGTTCTATTCGTGGTATAGGTTTCTGTTCCATGAAGAGTAGACACATCTCCAGTGTCAGAGGCATGCTTCGAGGCGTGGTTTGGGTCACTATTGTACCATCCATGTCCCAGTATTGTCGTATGATGGGGCATGTCCACCAAACATGATACATAGTGCCTGTCTCACCTCCACATCTCCAACAAGTGTTGGAGGTGCCCAGAAATATGTGCGCCAACCTGTCCGGGACCAGTTACCAACGATATTGTAGTTTCCGAATGAGTTCGCAGAGGTTCGCTTTTGTGCAATTTATAGAGTTTGGTGATACACCACACCTCCTTCCACTGTTCGACAAGGGTTCTAGTGCTAGCACGTAAAGGAGCTGTGAAAGTGGGCAGCCTTGACGGGTTCCATTTGTAATACTAAACCGGGTGGATAGGAACCCTACGTTGAGTACTTGTGCCACTGGGTCCGCATAAAGCGCTCTGACCGCCGAGAGAAAGGTCCCCGGAGCACCAATCTTTCTCAGCACTGCATCCATGAACCCCCAGCTCAGACGGTCGAAGGCCTTCTCCGCGTCCAGTGATAGCAATAAACCCTTACATTTGGTGTTGCGTAGAACGTGTAGGACATCTATTGGTGTCTGTGTTTAGGAGGGAAATCGGTCTGAAATTCTGCAGGCTTGTGGGCGATTTGCCTGGTTTCGCCAGTGTGACTATATGTGCTAACAGGATCTCAGGTGGGAGTGAGTGGGAGGTTATGGCTCCTGCTTAGTCAGCTGCGGGGCTAAGTCGTCTCAAAATTTTTTATAGTAGGAGTTAGCAAACCTGTCTGGTCCAGGCGATTTGCCTGCGGGTAGCAATAGCATAGTAAGTTTGACCTCTGTCTCTGTTATTGACGCCGCTAGGTCAGATTTGTGTTGGTGGAATAATTGCGATAGTTGTATGGTGTCTAAGTAATGTGTAATGTCTTCCCCCGTAGGTGGATGGGTGTTCGGGTCTCGATGTAGGTTATAGAGGTCCGACTAGTTTGCTGAGCACTCGTCACTTATGTCCTTCGGGGACATGAGCTTGTGGCCAGTCCGCGATGTTAAGTGCGCGATAGCTTGGTTGGCTTGTTTTTGTTTGAGTCTGTTAGCTATGAGTTTCCCCGCTTTGTTCCTTTGTGAGTATTGTGTGGCTTTCATCTTTCGTATATTGAATCCCACTTTGTTTAGGGCATGTTGTTGTATGTTCTGTTTGTACAGTGTGTTGATTGAGGAAGTTTTGCCATTACGCTGAATTATTAGTTTTGTAGGGAACCCCCACCTGTACATAATGTGCTGATCTTGCAGAATGCTAGTGATGGGAGTGAAAGTCTTTCTCTTCCTCAGGATGGGAGCTGAAATGTCTGCGAAAATCTTAGCCGTGCGGTATTTGGGGGGTAGATCCATCTTCGTCCTGCTGGATTTTAGGACTATTTCTTTTATGTGATAATGATGCATCTTTAAGATGATATCCCTTGGTAGATCTTGCGGTAGGAATGATGGTTTGGCAACCCAGTGTATACGGTCCATGAGCAGCATGTCTTGGGGTACCTCGGGGGCTATTATATGAAATAATTCTGTGATATAAGCTTGGAGCTCTTGTGCTCCTATCTCCTCAGGTACCCCCCTGACCCAGAGGTTAACTCACCGTGACCGTTCCTCGATGTCTGCCAGTTTGGATTTATAGCTGTCTAACTGAGCTCTCAGCTCTTGCACCTCAGAAGTCAGAGCGTTGTGGACTTTCGCGAGTTTTGCCATTTTGAGCGTGGAGGTGCGGCTACCCAGTTCCTGGATATCGCTGCGGAGGTAGCAGAAGGACTGCTGGAGATTGCTTTGTAGTTTAGCTGCCATCGTATCCAGCAAGTTTTGCAGCATTTCACTGGTGAGTGGTGTGCTTGGAGAGGGAGGCCTCTGTGTTAGCTCTTGGTCAGTATCGCCGCCATCTTGGGTAGCTGGATTTGCCGGTCTTGAGTAGCTGGATTTGACTCAGAACAAGTTATGTTTGTCTGTTTTGTCCGCATTCCGTTTTCCTTTGTGGGGGGATATTCTGTATAGGCCTGGAAGTGCCGAATTTTGAGGCTTAATTATTGCCTAAGGGCCGATTTTTCACGGAGCTAGCAGCACATGCAACTGTTCTCCGTCCACTCCAGGACACATCCCCTTGGTATAAGAACTATTTTAATAGCATTATTAGTAAACATAGTTATAAACTATAAGTATGATTGGTTGGTCGCTTGGATGGTGGTCAGGTGTGTTGGGTCATGAATGGAATCACAAGAGTATTTTAATGATGTTAGTAGGGTGTTAATAGGACTGTATTTAAAATAAGACTATAGCATTAGTTCCACAATGCTGATAAACTATGTGAAAGGGTTCCACGGGAAAAATAAATTTGGAACCCCTGCTCTAGCTACACACTATCATATTAACTCTGGCAATGCTATAACCAATCAGAAACCCTCTAATGGGTAACTTCTCCCTGTATCTGCTACGCCTACACACATCACATTGTGTGGCAATATTTGTACAATGAAACGATGAATCATGCTTGCAGGGCATTTGATGCCCCTCCCATTTAAGTAACTTTTTATATTCTGTAGCTGACATCATAAAAAAGGCACTGCCCATTACTTTCCCTTATTCACAGAGAACATGACTGGTTACTTTTATTTTTTTACAGTCAGTCCTGATCTTCCCATTCTCTTCTTAATGAGTTCTTTTTCATTTGTATTCTTTTTTTTAAGCATGATAACACTTGTGCCAGCTTCCAGTGCCATTTTAATATTCCCAAGAATATTTTATCCATTAGTGTCCTTTATTCATGTACATTTGAGGATAGTTTAAGATTATAGTCAAGATTTTTATGTGTTGTTTTTCCAGTTATAAGAAAGTTTTGCCTTAAAATCTGCTGCTTTTCCCTTCAGGTTAATTTACAAACAGAGTCGTGAGTGGGCGTCTTGATATTAACTAACAAGTACTAATTGCTGCGCATTATAGATTATACAGGTGTAAGATATTTCACTGAATATTTTCTGATGAAAACTTGTCAGAACTTTCATAAAAATGATAAACAGATAAAGCTCTTAATAAAACCCTTTATCTCTGCAGGATTGCTAGACATGCATCTTTTACAGCACCTCACCCTCTAAAGTGCATTAAAGGTCAATGCCCAAACCATATTTCATTTAGTAAGGGTTAAAAAAAACACCAGCGAATAAGGGATTTATTTTGTTTGCATTTTTCTTTTCTGCAATAAAAGTTACAAAGTACATTTTGTCCTAAACAGTTTTTAGCAGATAAATAGTAGTTTATATGATTCAACAACGTTTTTAATTGTTTTTTTATATTTAAAAACAGACAAAAGAGCACAATAGCAGCATATATATTGTATTACAGAATGTTACACCCAAATGTCTGTGTTATTTTTTTTAATTTTTTTTTTTTAAACATAGGGGTTATAAACTTAAGAAAAGTCAAATAGTTATAATAATTGGTAGAGCAGGTATACTACAGACTGGTCAGCAGGACCAAGGGCGGTAAATCTCATCAATAGTGTACAATTATGAGCTAATAAACACATAACAAGTAACACTGTACTGAACAATAAAAAACTGCAGAGTAAGAAGGAACAAAGTATATATTTTTAACCAAGCTTCTATTGGCTGTCCTCTAGCATTCAAGCAGTTAATTGGGGAATGTAGAACTGCCTATTTCATATGATAATTAATATGCTGAAGAACAGAAGCCTTTTCAGCTTCAACAAGATATCTTAATTACCTTTAATTTAAAAAGGGTTGTTTTTATTACTTTGCTGATCTTTTTATATCTCACTTTAATTGTTGTACAGAGGGATGAATCATTCTTTTTTTGAAAGGACCCTTGAAATGTATTACATGCACTGCATGCAAGAAAGGGCACAGAAACTTGCTTTCTGAAGGTCAATTGAAGTTTATTTTTTATTTTATTAAAGAAATAAGGTACTACTAGTATGCCCTGACCTTTAAAACAGATACAGCAGGCTGGAAATTACCTCTGTTTTAAATGCATAATATAAATAATGTATTTTAAAAATACAAAAATAATAATATTGAAGCAAAAGATATTTATATTTTAATTGTCCATGCTTGCCATATATTTCCAGGATTTTCAGCCATTGTAGTGAGCTCTCCAAGAATCTTGATAAGGTTGGTAATTCAACAGCTCCTTCAAGTATTCCTTGTCCTCCTGGATGTGGGATGCTGTGAGCCAACAGTTGGGTGATTACAGGATTTGTCGCTGAGAAAGTTCAAAGTAAATAGATGAGGGTACTGGAGGTGATACCTTACTATCCATAGTATCCAAATTGCTGATATCCCTCCCAGGACACCAAGAGTCCATTAATATTAATCCAGTGGTTTTGGGCATATATCCATCCTGAAGCTACCTAGAACCCAATATCCCATGGATGGAACACTCCTTCATGAATCTTCTTGAGTAGGCAAGAAAGATAATCATTTGGTCCTTCTGACGATCATTAGGACTCCAATTGCTAATCTAAACCTTGTCAAGAGCACCTAGTAAGTAAGCACCGAGTAAGTGAGTCCAGAACCTTACAGAGCTCCTGCTAGATGGAGTAAGCAAAGGAAAAGACTAATAGGGAAAGCAGAGGCGAGTGGTGCTCTGTCCCGATGCCCGCGCTTTAGCTGAATGTGCAGTGAGCCCTTCGGGCTCATCAACCGATGCAGAGGTCTCCTCCACTCCCATGACTGCTGGAACAACAGCAAGGTGAGGGCCAAGGCCCACTTTACTTGTCCGATGCCAGTGCTGCAGCAGTGGGTGTGATTAGATCCTCGGGCTCAACCACCAATGTAGAGTTCTCCTCCACGACTGAACCAACAAAAGCAAGGTGGAAGCAGAGGCCAGCAGTACTTTGTCCTGATGCCAGCTCTTTAGCTGTGGTTGCATCCATTTGATCCTTAGTCCATGGGGAATGATGCTGAACAGTATTGCGCAGCTTCCTATAGGGTTTCCATTCTCTGATGACTAGATATTCCAGAATCGTGTCCCAGTTCTGGTACATCTGAGATGTTCAACATAACCTCAGGGCTCTTTAATGTCCCGGAAATAAGAATCCTCATCATGTCCAAATTCAGTGTCCTCATGGATGCTTTATCATAATAATCAAGGGTCGCCAAAGTCATAGCCCTCAGAGGAACAGTCACTCATAACATATAAATATTCTTGCTATGCATATCACTGCAGAGCTTTCTACCTGTCATCCAGCTCTATCTTCATCTGGACCAGCAGCTCCAATCGGGACACCCTTTGATCTTGTGGCTTCTCTCCCAGGAATGACATTTGTAAATCCCTCTGGAATGTGAACCATTGTCCTAGGGTTAGAAGATGCTTGTCACGGCACACAAATCATGTCCTGTGCTGCTTCATAATAATACAATACAATATTTATAAAGGTTTGGTGAAGACAAAGACTAACAAAAAATAGTCCCTTGCCTGTATAAACCATAATGTGCAAATCTACCTGAATATGCAAATTAACAAGCCTTGCTATTCCGGTAGTGCAACTGTTGCACTGACAAGTGGTGCTGCGCAGGCCTCAGAGCCAGACAGAGGATAACTCAAGGCATTCTTCAAATAATATTACAATACACACCCTGCACCTATAATGGGCACAGCGTGAGTTAAACAAGAATCATCCAGGGATCTGCAAAAAGTGATATATACTCCCAGTGATGGTGACTACCATCACAGGTAGCTACATGGAATTATAGGTGCTCCCGCCATAAATTCTGAAGGCTACATTAATTCCTTGAAAACAATGGTGTTTACTGTATTTTAACAATATTGTATATTGCCTGTTATTAAGGTGTATTAATACAGAGTCTTATTTTTCATGATGCAGTTTCCTTATTGATTGCTTGTAATCCTTTATATCTAAGGAACTAATAGAGCCTTTATTATATATTATCTTCACAGTTGGCCATGGTCAGAGTGAAGGAGAGAGGATGACGGTATCTGATTTCCACATTTATGTCAGGGATGGCCTGCAGCATTTGGACCTCATGAAGAAGGAGCACCCCAACCTGCCAATCTTTCTCTGTGGACACTCCATGGTAAGGGACAAGGGTTTATTAAATAAATAGCTTAGAGGTTTGCCCTGGTGTTGCCAGGTGAGCTTACACTTTTATGTCCATGGAATTGGTTCCGAAAACTGTGCTATTTAAAAGGTTTATTGGGATATTTGGGATGGTGTGCAGGTACCATTTTTTGTTTTATTTTATTTAGATAAGATAATTTACTTAATTGAAGAGGGTATTCAATTAAATTTGCAATATTCTGCATCACATAACTTGCTGATAACCAAAAAAACAAAACAATGGCCTGTTACTGCTACTCAAGAATGTGGTTTGAAACATACCTAAGGAACCTCATTCGTGCTATAAGTAATACTGAAGTAAACCCACAATGTAAGTTAAAAATAGAGTTTCCAGTTAATTAGTGCTGAATGTACTGAAACGTTATGGGTAATGAGAAATATTGTTGCCTTGTGTTTCTCAGGGAGGTGCCATATCCATCCTCATGGCCAGTGAGAGATCTGTCGACTTCTCAGGTGTCATCCTGATATCTCCCTTAGTTCTGCCCAACCCGGAATCAGCTACGTCGTTCAAGGTAAGTCTCATAGCATCGCAGGACATCAGTCTTTATACAGTCAGAACAACTGGAATTATTAAAACTTGAAAGCAGATGTGACACAATTAGCAGCAGTGGCAAATATCCCTAAATCAAATTTCTATGTTTGTACTCGCTTTTAAACAGTATTCAGGAGGAAAATAAACTGATATTTGGGTCATTTTAATGTGTCTATTAATGTATGGCAGAGGTAGGCAACTCAAAATGTTGGGGACTACATTTCCCCAGGTGCTTTGCCAGCATTATGTCTAGCTGTAATACAGATTATGATTCACAGTCACAAGAACATACATAGCTGAGGAAAAACCCATGGGGGTCCCATGTATGCTGAAAAATACAGCCTTTTAGGATTAACACAATTAAAAATCGAGATGCTTAATTAATTCTACCTATGTATTTTAATGTATCCAAATGTGAAATGAAAACTTATATAAAATGAACTTAAAGGTACACTTTGGACACTAAAACAATTTAGGTGCATTTCATAGGTTTTAGCCTCACATTTGTACTGTACTTTGTCTACTTTTAAATCTCATAAAATATATGAATGAATAAATGAAGTTGTCAAGCTTTTTGAAGAATAACCCTGCCTCCTTAGTTACTCCTTCCCTTTTCACAAAATTTCTTACTGATTGGAAGTATGCAATGTACATGTGAAGCTCAGCCAATAAGAGATCAGCGTGAGCGGAACATTATCTAGTCCAGTTCCCCTTAGCATGCCTTTGAAATACTATACATATGATAAAATTACAGAGACTGACATTGGATCTTGCATTGACTGCATATTACAGGTAGTGGACTCGCAGGGGTTGGGGGCCCATCAGGTAGCCCATACACTTAGGGGAAACCCGACAGACAGGTAGATCTTATCAGGGGCCCAGTCGGGTGCTGCGGGCTTTTTGACAGCATGAGTGGGCCCCTTTAATATCTGCAGAGATTGCTGGGACCTGTCACTTTCACTCCAGACAGACAGCCTGGACAGCCTCAGACTCCCATCAGCATAAGCCTGCCCCACAAATTTACCTCCATGCACCCAAAAGGTATTGAAACATTGGGTTGATTAACATTATGTAAATTGCAATTTGTGTCTTTGTATATCTGTGTGGTGTGTGTATGTATGTGTGTGTGTATGTGCACATAATTGTGTGTATCTTTGTGTGCCAGTTTCTGGGTTCCAGTGTGTGTATGTGTAGGTATGTGAGTTTATCTTTGTGTGTCTGTGTAGGTATATGTTTGTATCTGTGTGTGTGCCACAGTGTGTAGCTTTCAATCTGTTTATGTTAGTGTGGGTACATGTGTGTGTCTGTGTGTTAGTGTGTATCTGTGTCACTGTGTGCGACTGCATATGTGTATATTTACATTCATCCTAGCACTCAAATGGAAAGACTACATAAAAGCACATTCCTACTATCAAATGCCAGAGAGAAGGCAGTGTTTACTTGGCTACCTAGTACGACCTTGTGGCTGTCACTCAGACAGGCACTAGAGCTGCTTCCTCCACAGCGTGTAGCACCCACGTTCGGCGTCGCCGTATGCTCCCCCCCTAGAGAGGCACTGATTCATTGCATCTCTATAAGGAGATGCTAATTGGTGTAGTGTGTTGCTGGGGATTTGCAAAAGTCTCCCAGTGGATTTGATTGGCTGAGATCACCCAGATTGATGATCTCAGCCACAGAGGTGTGGCCTGCTGCGGCAAGACTGGTGCAGAGAGGGTGAAAAGGGTAAGTTTAAATACCTTTTACTTCACAGAAAGGGAGGCCTGTCACCTTAACAACCACTCCAGCACTATAGTTTTAGGAATACATGTTCCTTTAAATATACTATAGCTTTCCTTTAAATATCAGTGCGAAATATTGTGGGAAATCTCTCTGTTTAAACAAAGTCACTATTGATAGAGTTTGGTACCTGTTGATTTTGGTGCTCGTGGAAACTTCAATTGTATAATTGTGTCTGGGTAAAATTAAGTAAAAGTTCCCCCTGCATTTTACTTTTCATGTTGGGTACTTCCTACTTCAATAATCAAGAAGGTTTGTGATACAGTTCATGTTGAAGCAATTTCATTCTTACTCCTCTAGATCCAGGGAATCTCAAATTATCTGGTATCACATTCAGATGGTGATTTAATTTTCCTGTTTTACTTTAATAGGAGAACACGTACCCCTTATGCCACATAGAAAAATATTTTAAGAGCATAGACCTAGAACTTCTCAATCTGCTATCAGTGGGCTAAGTAACAATATTATATGTTTAATGGCAAAAAAAAAACATTTTCAGGATCGATTCCCTCTGAAAGAGAGACCAAACAAAATAGTCAATTCATGGATTAGTCTCCGAGCATCTTTATCCACATTATAATACAATAAAGGAATTTAGAAAAGGATTTACGTAACCATAGCACCCTTTTAACATGACAGGAAAACAGCAAGGATTAAATCAAAAATTAGGTTACACTAGATGAAAGAAGACAAATCGAAATTGTAAGATGATGTATCCATCTGGGTTTCTGGAATGTATTATATAGAGAAATATTGACCAGTGTTTCGATTTAAAGAACCCCTAGGTGAGGAACATTTTTGTGCCCTTTTTAGTTTAAATGCACCCTTATTCAAATCCTGTACAAACCTCAGGATTGCTGGATAATTTCCCAGCAGGGTCAGTATAGCTTTCCAAGTTTGAGTCAGATAAGTGGTGCTGAGTTAAAGGAACACTAGACACCATCACCACTTCATCTCTTTGCCTGGAGTAGAATCCCTGTCCCATCTCCCTGTTTTCAATTCAACAATTTTCAAACAGTTTAACACTGAGTCTTCAGGTGCCTGTAGACTGGCCCCTCTCTGCTGCCCACGCTGGTACGGTGAGAGCAGTGCGCTGATGCCCTCAGTCTATCACAGCTGCCCATCTGTGGTATAAGCTGACATTTCTAAGGCAGAGTGTAAATCCAACTTAGCCATATCTCCATTGATGGCCAGGCTACCAGCAGTCAGGGACCCTAATTCAGTGTTAAACTGTTAAAAAAATGGTTTAACATTAAATATTGGGATGGTGCTAGGTGGGTCCAGGCATCATACAAACTTTAATGAGATGCAATAGTTGCAAACAAACTTGAAAATTTTATATTTGTACTCCCTAGTTAAAGGGTTACTCTAAGCACGATGATCACGTTATTGATTTGAAGTGGTTATGGTGCTTGGAGTATGTGCAGTGTTTCGCCATGAAACACTGCACATACAGAGATTAACCCACTCTGCTGACAGAGGTGCAACTCCACCTCTGACAGCGTTACAGACGTGTCATTAACCAGCCCAAAATTAGAGTTGCGGGCTGGTTACTGTGAATGTCAACCCAGTGGAAGCACATCACCGGAGCACCAGTGAGCATCAGAGCCCAGGGCCGTCTATAATATGATTAGGACCCTGGGCAATGCATTTTCTTGGGCCCCATGGGCCCTGTCCCTGCCACTGCCTCACCCCCCAATTACGTCCAACCCGCAATCACAATGACAGACGTACTGGCACATACACACACAGACAGACATTAAAACATTCACAGATACATACTGACACACACAGTCACTACACACAAATATATACTGGCAGACATACTGACACACACACAGACATACATACATACATACATACATACACAGACACATACATTAACAGATATACTGCCACACACACAAACACATACACTGACAGATATACTAAAACACACAGACACATATACTGACAGACACATTGACACACACACACACAGGCATACTGACATATACACACACACACACACACACACACACAGGCATACTGACATATACACAGAAAGACGTAATGGCTGATACAGACAGACATTAAACATTCACAGATATATACTGACACACACATACGCTGACATACAAATATATCCTGGCAGACATACTGACACACACAGACACATACACTGACAGACATACTGACTGACACACACATACACTGACAGACATACTGACTGACACACACATACACTGACAGACATACTGACTGACACACACATACACTGACAGACATACTGACTGACACACACAGACATGCTGACACACAGACAGACGTACTGGCACATACACACACAGACAGACATTAAAACATTCACAGATACATACTGACACACACATACACTGACACACAAATATATCCTGGCAGACATACTGACACACACGTACACACACACACAGAGACATACCTACATACACACACACTGACATACTGGCATACACACAGACATACTGACACACACACACACACACACACACACACACACACACACACACACACACACACACAGACATACTGGCATACACACCCAGACGTACTGGCATACACAGACATACTGACATACACAGACATACTGACACACACAGACATACTGGCATACACACAGACATACTGACACACACAGACATACTGGCATACACACAGACATACTGACACACACACACAGACATACTGGCATACATTTAGCCACCCTCCAGGTTCTTACCTTTTCCTTGAGGGTGGTTTCCCTGGTCCAGTGGCAGGCTGAGGCAGATGGGAGTTCTCTTCTTGAACTCCCCTCCTCCCTGCCTTCCTCCTCCCGCGCGGCTATCTCCGGTGGGAGGAAGTGACGTCACTCCTCCCAGCCGGCTGCAGAACCGGAAGAGGGGCCCGGTCGCGCTGTTTAAGTGCCACAGCGCCCGACCGGGCCCCTCCTGACACATGCTCCCCGGGTGGCCCTTAGTGCATGGGCCACCCGGGCAGCCTCCTCAGTGTGCGGGAGCCGCAAATCGCGGGGCCCACAGAGCAGCTGCTCTGGGCCCCCAGGAACAACTGGGCCCGGGGCAGCTGCCCCGTTTGCCCCGCGTTAAAGACGGCCCTGCTGAATTGTGGCTTACTTCTACCATAAATTGCTATTCAGATTTTAGATCATATAATTAAACATAATTCTGTAAATAATGCATCATTGGTCTATCAGTCATAAACTTACTTGAATCCGCACCTGAGAGACAACATTTGGTGACTGATTTGGTGAAAGCCATTTACTATTTTTCAGACTGAGTTTTTATATAGTTATCTAAATACATAGAGACTATCTTAAGACTCTACAGTGTTATTAACATCAGCCCATAGAGTAAAACACTTACTGTAATACCACTGGGAAAAATAATATTTTTCCAAGATATTAACTATGTCTTCTCATAGTTACATAGCTGAAAAGAGACTTGCGTCCATCAAGTTCAGCCTTCCTCACATATGTTTTGCTGTTGATCCAAAAGAAGGCCAAAAACCTAGTCTGAAGCGCTTCCAATTTTGCAACAAACTAGGAATAAATTCCTTCTTGACCCCAAAATGTCAGTCAGATATGTCCTTGGATCATACAGCTATTACCCCACTAACTAGAAATGATATCCCTGTATGATATATTTTTTGCAAGTATTTATCCAATTACAAAGTAAACATCTGTATGGACTCTGATAAAACCACCTCTTCAGGCAGAGGATTCCATATCCTTATTGCTCTTACTGTAAAAAACAAAACTTTTCTTAGTCCTTAGAATACAAGCAATATGTCTAAATAAACTTTTAATTTATGACTAAATGTGCTTGAACAAATCACCTAATACAGTCAGTTTATTCTAAATAATGTTATTGAAATGTTAGAGCTGTATGTTAAATGGGTTGTAATGAATGTAGTTAAAGATATCTATGATGAAGAATTTTGTTATTAGGAATAGCCCTTATTAAAATTCATTCTGTCTCGTACTTGAAAAATCCATCTTTGCATAACACTCCATGCAGAGGGGGAAATTTCATAGCACCCTTTTCAGGTTTAATAAAATGCATTGAGGGTGTGGCTACCAGTTGATTAATTTGACTGGGTACTATTTCACTCCTACACACAGGCTCCAATAGAGAAATAATTTAAAGTGAAAACTGTGAACCCATTCTCACCAAATCACAGTGTTGCAGCCTAAGTCAAAATTACAGCAGGGAAAAGCAGATAAAATCATTTTTTTTTCCCCTATCCAAAATCATATTCTGCAACAACATAGCAGTTGGACCTTGGGTGACAGGAACCAAATTCCACAGGTGAATTCTCCACCAAGCTTATTTATACCTGGAATAAAAGTGTGGCCGATATCAGGAAAGACATCAGCGCACTGGGCACGCCTGCCTCCCAGATGGAAACTAAAATGATGGAGGATAGATGGAGAACAGATGGAGGCCCAGTTGCTGACTTATTCATATGCAGGACCAAATCAAGCCAGAACATTTACCTGCTTTTTTAAAACAAATTCTTCAGAACTCTAATACCGGCTGTCACCCAAGGCTGGAGCGTCCTGTATGCCGATTAGGTGACCGCCTAGGGTGCTTCTTAATAGGGGACGCCAATAAGAAGCACCCCTCTATGTGGGACACATTTTACATTGCGTGTTGGAGGTCATGGCACCATGCGCAGTGGGAGCCCTTACATAGCTGCAAACTAGCACCTGGTGCCTTCAACCTCAGCATGCAAATATCAGCTTACACACCTCTCACATGCAGGCAGCGCATGGGCATTTCATACAATCGCTCCAGCCCATTGCCATGTACTCAGGGTCAACTGGGCAGGAGGATAGCGGGGGCAGAGCTAATAGAGAGTCAAGGCTGCAAGGGGCCAGGGTGTATGTGTCAGCCTGTTTGTGTGTACTTGGGTCTGTGTGTGTGTGCTTTTGTCAGTGTGTGTGTATGTGTGTGTCTGAATCAATGTGTAAATGCTCTTGTCAGTGTGTGTGTCTGCCTGGGTCTGTCTGTGTGTGTCTGTTTAGGTCTGTCTGTTTGTGTGTTTGAATTAGTGTGTTTGGCTGCTTGGATATGTGTGTGTGTCACTCTGGCGTAACATTATAGAGTTAGGAATATAAAACTGTATTCCGAATACTAGAGTGTCTATGTCCCTATATAGATTCAAGCCCGCCACTGATGGTACAATGCTGATCCAATACAATGTTCCTCATACATGAGCATTGGGAACTTGATGCGCATAAGTGGCAATCGCCTTGCACTTTCAACGCTTCATGTAGTTAAACATGGCATTGTAGAGAAGGTGTTTCTAGTGGCTGTCAGTGTGACAGCTACTAGACGCTTGTCTAACCCTTCAAGGTAAGGCTATGTTTTATCTTTTGGGGTTCAACCTACAGGACCACTGTGGAGCAAATGGAGCAGCAACATTTTTTATTTGCCTAGAGCAGCAAAATTCCTTGCACCGGCCCTAATGTCACCACAGATATGCTGCTCAACAGCAAGCTCCCTAAGATACCGAGGCCATGACACCAACAGACACCATTACTGTGTGCTTTGTACACATTACCATAACATAAGAACTGATCCTTTGCAACAGCAGAATGTGCAAGGCTTTAAAAGGCAGGACCAGCTACATCATGATGTGATCTGAGGAAGCCGATTGGGCGAAACGCATCATCACGTCGATTACGTCATCACGCCATCACGTGACCGGACGAAACTCCGAGTTCCAGGAAGTGAAGCCTGCAGTACTGAAAGTTACCAGGGACTGGTAGATATTTACAATACAGTACTGGCAAAAGGTTATTAGGCTGCTATATGGAAATGGAGAGTGTGGATTTTATTTATTTTCAATAAAGCTGTTTTACTTTTGAAAGCTGGTGTCCTGCCTACTTGCACCAACATTGAAGTCCTGGTCTTTGGATTTAAAGCTGGATCAGTTAGAGCAGGCTGTTACTGCTCTTTCTTTGTGAGTGATACTCCTATTTTTATTGCTGGTTTTTATATTTATGTAAAAACAATATTATACTATGTTTCTCCATTTTATATCTCTTTTTACATATGCTCTTATGTGATTTGGAGAATCTAAGGAGATATACCATTTCCCTTGTAAGTTATTTGTTTTGGATATTGAATTTTTACACCATCACATTGGCATTTTGCACTTATGTCACACTGAATGTGATTATATTGTATACACACTCTGTGTTTTTGCACAAATTATTGCACTATTTGAACTTTTTAATATTTAATGGTACAGCGCACCTATTTCTGTTTTGGATTTTATGTATGGTGTTTTATGAGCTTGTACACTTTTAGGTGCTGCTACACTTTTATTATCTTTATATTTTATATTAGCACTTTCAGCGCCTTTGATTGCTTGTCTGATTTTTAGTTTTTTTATCCCTGAAACACAACACAATTGCAATGTATGTGTTGGGGATAAAATCAGCCCGGGCCCTTTGTGGATGATGGATATTTGCCAACTCATTCAGAGCTCTGGAAATTGGAAATGAATAGCAGAGACATGTTCAATAACCAATTCAAATTTTAATTGATACGTCAGTTATATTTATACCCCATTTTCATGTCGGTGGGGTTCATTGAGCATTGTGCCATAGTTTATTTTTCACAAGTTGTTTTTAGTTATAATTTGGTGTTACATAATGTATGCATATTGGATAAAACCCAGATGATTACAAATACCGAAATCTTGGACAATTAACAAGGTCATTCCAGAATCCTTATCATGTCATGTCATGTCATGTAAATATCCTTTTCCAGGAACATAACAAAATCATGTTCCAATAACATTTCCCGTAAATAGATAAGTTTTATATAAGTTTTATTTCCGAGAATTGGAGATACAATTCCAAATTTATTCTTGGTTCAAATTAACCCTTATATGAACAGCTAGGATATTAAGCACAATGGATATTCGCATCTACAATTCCCCTCTTAGATCATATCATGATCTACCTTACGGAATATCCATGGGAGGCCTGCGGCAGAGAAACCAAAGGAGGTATATTCAGACGTGCTAATCATGTCTGCGGGACTTTCATTATTTCTTCACCTCGATTTCCCCCATTTGCTCTGTGCCGTAGGTTTTCCTTTTAAGAGGAGATCGAGCTGTCAATTTTCAGCTTCTGTAATCATCTGTTGTACACATCTTTTAAGTGTACAAGTTAAAAATTTCAAACAGCTGACATCTTAACCAATTTTAAACATACTGCACATCATGTTATCTGTAACTTGAGCCTTGGATCAAAACAGGCAAAGTGTATTATTCCTAACAACAGGAATATTATTATTATAATTCACAACGTAAACACATATAATCAAAAATGGGAATACAATCTATTTCCCCTCTTTGGACCAGGGTCTTGGGTTACCAGTCCACCCAGTGAACTTGGGCCAGGTCAAAAAACCCAGTGGCAAAAACTCATAATTGAGGAAAAAAGCACATCTGGGGAAACTCTAAGTGAGGGCCATGACTGTGTAGACATGTCATCCCCTCACGTTAACAGCATTAGTGACGTATAAAACCTGCACTTGTAAGTAAATAGCTCTGGTATCAGGATTGGGAAACACTTCTTGATTAGTTTGAAAAGGCCCACTTGCATATTAAATCATGAGATCATTTCTAACCAGTTTGCAATTCTAGCAATAATCCCAATCATGACCTTGCGTCCTATGCCTCCTAATCAAATCCCTATTTCGATGGTCCAGTCATATCCACACTTAATACATGGGAATCCATCCTTGGTACACTCAACATACATCAATGACACACATAGTACATCCATGCCTGAGTAAGCTAACACTTCCTCTCTCTCCGGCTAACTCTCCAAAAATAAAAATAACTAAATAGTTCAATAGTCCAGAAAAATATTATAAGTCTTTCAAGGAGTATAAAGAATCTTAGACACCATAAACTTTGTTCCATAATTTTAGACACCATAACATAGCTAAGAGTAGCAATATGGCTGACAACAATACAATGTCAGCTTCCACATAGTTTTTAATTCTTCTGTTTGCTGGATGTTCACCACAATACTCTGTGCAACACCCCAATTGTTGAAAGGGTAATACAGAAATAGTGGCATTAGACAGCACTGCATCTTCAGGACTTTCCAAGTTAGTTTATGCCCTCATAAGTAAGCATCTCAGTTTCTTCGGCCAGCATGGTTTTTGACCAAACAGATTTAATTGCAAAAAAGGTAAGTAGGCAGGTAGGTCAACCAGAGAGATTGGTGTGTAGTCCCAAATATCAGGCAGCACAAATACTCCAGTACGGTCTCTATAATCATACAAACACAAGGATCAGTATGACATCAATAAATTAATTATCTAGGCTAAACTCAAATTAGAAACTAAAGTTAAACTCTTAACTAGTGTAACATGTACTTCTCTCAGTTTTGCTTATAATTCATTGAATTTGTCCTTTATAAAATTTTAATACATAATTTCCCTTTAGAATGCCTTTGTATGGATGAGAGAAGCACTCATTCTATATAAATGCTTGTTGAGTACTAAAACACTAACATATACATATTGGTATAATTCCCAATAAAATGCTGTTCTTAAACTTAAACCTTGATTTGATTCACTTAATTACTTTATTAAAATTGAAATGCTGAAGTCTGTCAGTTTTGTGGACCCTGATAACATCTTTGGAAACCGAAACCTTTTATAGATCCCGATGTCCAAAAAGCCACCAGTTCTGAATGTGTGTGATCATGTTTTAATACATGTTGGAACCTCCATACAGTTATCCCACTTAAACAATATATATTTTTTTCAGAACAACTTGGAATGAAATAGGAGAAACAAAATAAATTACTATTGTTCTAAAGTGCTTTGTTTAATACAGGTTTCGGAAGAGTTGTCTTGCTGTGTTGCAAGTGGCCTCTGATGAGGAAGGGACAGCAAACTGTAGACATATGTTATATTAAGTTGCTCTCACTTGTCAGGTCTTGGAAACCCACTTATTTTATTGCAGATGCCTCTATTATACCACTTTACAAATTGACTAAGCATACTTATTATCCTATTTTATTTTAGTTATTTCACATTGCACAGCCTATGCAAACAATGTCTAGGTCCCAACTTCAGCTTGTACATCCTCTAAGAGCCAGCATTAATACTGTTTTATCTATCAAAACTATATATAAAGTATTAAAAACATGAACCATCTGTGTATTAGGCTGAGGTTGTTGGGTGTGGGTATAGCTTGAAAGTTGTGGTTGGTATTGAGGAACCTGCCAGGGTGGGAGTACTTGAATGCCAGCTGGGCCAGGTTGACCAGGAGAACCGGGTTCACCACAAGCACCTTTGGGTGAATCCCTGCTATCCATAATTAAAACAGTGCTGAAGTTACCACCTCTACAAAGGTTAGATCCTTTGATCAAATTCTCTACCTCTGCCTCTGAAACTTTTCTGATTCAATCTCCTATCACCTCCAAAATGTCCTTGTCTCGCCTGCTTAAGATCACAATCCTTTTGTGACCGATACAACATACTTTTCCCTCTTTCTTTATATCAAAACAACCTGCTGTATCTTTCTCATGAATCTTCCCAAGAAATTCAGTTGGGGTCAAAGAGGGCCAGTCACAGACCAACAGTTTGACCAAAAGTGAACAAGGAGGAAGCATATTCCATATGAAGGTCGAGATGACCTAACTCACACCCCCTCTTTGTGTACACCTCTTTGTGTACCACACAGATATAATATAAATAAGATTTATTGTGCATGTATAGCACGGTCGTCTAGGGGTGTATACATAAACAGTGATAGCAGAGTCTTCATATAGGGTTTGCAATACTGACAGTCTGGGTCATAGGTGTAATACAGACATGTGGTTAGGAACTTTTCCATTGTCAGAATACATTGAAAACACTAATATATTGCAAATATTAAAATCATATTGCAGCTCTTTCCTATACCTGCAAGGATATGGTTGTAATACTTCAATTGAGTTCAAATTGAGTATCAAAAATTCTTACCACAAAAACTAAATTTTATATGCTTATCAAAAATGAGTTTAACCCCTTAGCAATTTTATATGGTGACCTCTTCCCATAGTATGGTTCCTTTTATAATTATTATATTATTTATTCTCTTCTGGGTCTGCAAAATGCTTTCAATATACCAATACAAATATAATACAGTAGTTAAGAATTGCCTCAAAAGAAATTATCTGATCTCTATTAAAAATACCATTTCATCATTTTCCTATAATCAATGAGGCATACTAGATGAATCTTAATCTTGGAAAAAACCTTTCCTATACATCCATATTTTTTTTTTTTTTTGTTATATAACCATATAACATAACAATTGTTTGTTAAAGATAACAAATTTTTCTTTTTCTTAAATAATGCAATGCACTTTAAAAGTAGAGTTAACTCTAAATACTCCCCTAATAATACTGAAACGTGGATCCACGATTTTGAAAAGCAAATTATATATTTTTTCTTTTTCTTTCCCAGGGGCCCCTTTCTTGTTGGCTGATCAGCGTTTTTTTTTTTTAATCTGTTGTAAAAAGACTCTAAAGGCTTGCGTTAATGACATGCAAATATTCTTTAAATATTCTTCATACTCATTGTAATATCACACATCATCTTATAGCACAGAAAACATGTAGCAGATATCCAGCAGACATGCCAATACAAAAAGCATATTAATCCAAAATAAATTAATAAATGTCACACTCTGTGACAGAGATAATATAGGTTCCCATGTTTGTGCATTATGCATGTCTGCAAACTATGCAAGCAGTACTACTTTAAGATTAGATCAGAGCACCTGGCAACTGGACAGGAAAGTCAAATTTTGACAGGAAGTCCATTATTGCAACAGAATTTTGGAAATCAGCTAAAATTTACAAAAACAGACTCCCCCCTTTTTTTTTTTCTTTCTTAAGACTACAACTCATATTGCTCTTGGACTAGTATTCAATAATAAATCAGTTATTTAATAGATTATTACGCTGCCATTTTCATCTGTATCAATACTGAGACAAACTTATTCAAATATAATTTAAAATAACACAGCAAAATACTCATTAACATACATGACAATTAAACTGCATACTTCAAAATGAGTAACCAAAACAAACATTTATGACAATCACCATTTACACAGAATAAACTTCTAACAGCTGTATTCAGAACATATTATTGTAAGGTATACCAATTTTAGTTTGTATCAGATTTATTTAAGATTTCTGGTACCAAAGGGTTTATTTTTTCTTTTTAAAGAAGGGATCCCGTACGGCCATATAACGCGTTTGACTTAAACATTTGTATAACACTTGCATTAACCAGTTGAGACATATGTACCCTGTCAATGGAATTTCTCTCTTATACGCTTCTAGAACATTTGGACCAGATTACACAGACATGGTATCACCTGCATTTGTCAGAACTCAAAATATTTATACTACTCCATGTTAAAGGCATGGCAAAATTTTGACCGGTCAATTTGAGTTTCCAAAAGTCATGTCAACACAGGTAAAAACCTTTGTCCATGGTTTTCTGATCCTACATTCCAAGACCAAAATTTCAAACCCACTTCTGCACAGTTTGGGTCACAAGCAATAAAATCTCAGCAACCCCATACAATAATTTACAGAATACATACAATTTAAAGCACATACGACATGTGACGTACTGGGATACTACAAGTTAGCTTACAGCACAATATAAAGCATGTGTTGGAACGCTGAAAATATACATTTTGCTCTCTTCTAAATTTACAACACAAATTCTCTGCAACAAACACACAGGGCAGAAAGAATGTGGTGTTTGACGTTTTGAATGAAGTGACTTTTTGTCCCAATATGAAAATAAAGGGCTTATCATATAAACAATCATACATCCCACTCTCATAAAAAAGTGTAGTGGGCTTATAGTACTTTTGTACTATAGTACTCTATGCAGCTTCACTATGAAAACAGAATTCTTTCCAACAGATAACAGGGACACTTTGGAATAATTGTGTCACACATCATTGGGGTTATCCCACAATGCTGTTGGTCACACAGAATGGCAAGATAATGGGAATGACAGCTCATGGGCCAAGGCTTCAGGTAGCTGGGTGAGGTACTCCTTCAAGTATGTGATTTGATGTCTTGTCTAGTTCTCCCAGTAGAAGCGTGATGTGCATGTCTCCTCCCAGTAGAAGCATGATGTGCAGTGTGGAAATTCTCCTGGAGATATGTGACCATGAGGTACAAAGTGTTTTTAAACTGGGTGAGGGACCTATGTAATAAAGTGTAGTATCTTTTGACCTGGTGGTAACGGACTTGTTGTATACCTGACGAGTTATCCCTGAGTAGCAAGTCTACCAGTGGTTTGTGCTTGTCCTCATCACACCATTGACTTCTGTATGTCCAGTCAGTGAACGGAAAGCCCTGTAGGTCTTATTAGCTTTATTTGTGATTGGGGTTAGTGGGCCAGGGACAGTGGTCAGCTGGTGTGAGTATCGAAGGGAGCCCCACACCTGTAGGGTGGCATCAATCATTGGGTTCTCTGTGCGTAAAAAGGCGTGTGGTGCCCCCTAGCCAGAGCTTGTCGGGGGATTGTTCCTCCCTCTTGCTGAAGATCCATTGCCACCCACAATTTAGGTGATGAATGCACGTGCTAGTCTGCTAATCGAAGTAGGTGTGCGGCTTGGTAGTACGTGATAATTGATGCAAGACCCATACCCCAGTTGGTCAGTAGGGATTTGTGGAGTCTAGAAGTTTTTCTTAATTCCATATGAAGCTCCAGATGGGAAAAGGCATGGAAGGATGTTCATTTTTACTGTGTCAATACGTCCTAACTATGAAATATAGAGGTCAGACTATCGTCTCATGTCTGTTTGGAGGTTGGAGAGGATGGAAAGGAAGTTCAGAGCATGCAGCTGCAGGAGGTGTTTAGGGAGTACCAAAGTATAGCAGTTTTTCCGTATGCCAGGAGAGAGCGAATTGGGAGCAGAGGTGTGCCTCTATGCCTGGTGGGAGTGTCAGTCCAAAGGCATCTGATTTTTCCATGTTCAATTTAACGTTTGATAGTGAGCCGAATTGGGAGAAGATGGCTAGAAGATTGGGCAAGGTAATCGCTGGCGACTCTATGAAAAAGATCATGTCATCGACATATGCCGCAACATGGTGTTCCTTTCGGCCCCATGTGAACCCTGTATAACCACCATCCCATCTTACTGTCTCCAGAAACAGTTCCAGAGAAAGGGCAAACAAGAGGGGGCACCCAGCGCAGGTATCACTCCTGACAGTGTATGGGTGAGACTGATGCATGTAAAGGGGGGTGGTATAAAGGAATGAAACCCAGGACCTCATGTGCTGGCCTAGTCCTATGTGCTGGAGAACTGAGTATAGGTAGGTTGGTCTTTCTTTCATTGGGAGCATACGCTGATGTAATGCCCTCTAATTATGGACTTATGAGCTTCCCATACTGTCAGGGTGGTACTTCAGGGTTAGTGTTGGACTAAAAGTATTGAGTAAGCACCTGTTTAGTCTGTGTAACGTCATCAGGGATCGCCAGGAAGTTTAGGTTCCGTCGGAGGGTTTGAACAGAGGTGATTTGAACTGTGCCAAAACTGGGGCATGATCAGAGGTACCAAACATCCACATGTCGCTGCACATTAGGCATGAGAGATATTCCTGTGCCACAAATACATAGCCAATGTGGCTTTATTGTTTGTGGACAAAGGAGTAAAATGTATAGTCTTTATCTTCAGGATGCGTCACCCTCCAGCTGTCCACCAAACCCAATCTACGCAGGGCTACCTGAGCTGAGCGAATACAGTGTGGTGATGATGTGCTGGTCCCTCTGGAGGAGTCCATGTGAGGATCAAGGGGCAGATTGAGCAGGAACTAGAAGGATCTCTCAGAGAGATAAAATAGAGGGCCCTAGTTAGAAAGGCACATTGTCTGTGCTTAGGGCAGTATATGCAGGCGAACGTGTACAGGCAGCCAGCAATGGTGCCGTTAACAAAAAGAAACATAAGCACTGGGGCAGCGCCCTCACTAAAGTGTGTTTCTTGTGAGAAGGCTATGGAGGTTGTCGCGGCCCATAGAGTGCGCAGCAACTTGGATCGTCGTTAAGGCCACAAATGTTATTAGAACAGAGCTTGAAGGGGACGGGTTGAAAACTCATCTTGGCACAGGGAGGGGGAGAGATGGGGCAGGGGGAAGAGAGAAGAAGGAAGAGGAGAGAGAAGGGAAAATAAAAAAATGAGGGGGAGGGGCTGTTAAGCTTTCTATGGATTTGGAGTGGAACTCAACTGCAGAATTAAAGTTAAGAAAACCTTTTAGGTTTTTTAGATTAATAATTAGTAAAGAAAGATTAGTTCTTCAATAAGGTTTATTTAGAAGTGATTGTTGGAACAATTCCTGTTACTTGAAGAATACAATATGAATATAACTTGATGAGATGAATTCAATGAGAAGGGTTTCTGTAGTCTTAAGGAACACGACATGTAGAAAGTTTGAAGAGTAGAGTTCCTGTAGCTTTAAGGGAACAATATGATGATAGTTTGAGAAGAAGGGTTCCTGTAGCTTTAAGGAATACAATATAGATATAGTTATATGAAAATAATTCCTGTAGCTTTAAGGAACAAGACATGCAGATTAAGTGATATGATGAGTTCCTGTAACTTTAAGGAATACAATATGAAGACAATTCGATGAAGTGAGTTCCTTACACTTTAAGTAATGAAGGTAGTTTGATGAGATGAGTTCCTGAAGCTTTAAGGAATACTATATGAAGATATGAGATGAGTGTAGCTTTAAGGAATGAAGACAGTCTAACAAAATAAGTTCCTACAGCTTAAGGAATGAGATGAGTTCCTGTATGGAATATAATGATAGCTTTCTAATGAACAGAACTCAGGAGGCACAAAGAGAAATAGAGGTGTCAGTAGTAAGGAATTAATCCAATATAACTTGCCGTTACTTGGAGGTTTTACGAAGCTGGAAGATTCCAAAGGAAATCCGAAGTCAAAGTATTGGAGAAAAGAGGTCAGCAATATAAACGTTTGGTACACGTGTAATTAGTATAACGAGAGATTGCTTGTAGCCGGTCTGAAGATAAGAAGCTTCAAAATAACCAAGCACTTCGAATCTGGCGCGGTTCTTCTAAGTAGCGTGAGGAAACCGCGTCAGAGAAGGGGGGGTGTTATTGGTCCGTGAACCCGGAAGTGTTGGATATTGGAGAAGCCGATAGGAAAGTTCTGACATGGGCGTAGGGAAAGGAGGGCTAAAGAGAGAGGTCAGAGAGGGGGGAGAGAAAACACAAATAGAATAATGTAAGGCAAACAAAATTGAGGGTTGTTGGGCAGGGGTGCACAAGCCCTGGGGTCTCTTTCCACATCCTCCAACTGATGAAATATACAGTGAGTCCTTTGCGTGAGTGACCAGGAAGTCTAAGGAAAGGCAAGAAGGAGTAATTACAGTGTGCAAGGCTCAAGGGCACAGCTCACACAAATGCAGCATAATAAACGTATTCATGTGCACATGAATGTGAACATGTACGTAACAATGAAAATAGAGGGGGGGCGGGGTTAACAATCACATAATCACCACACCTGAGAAATAAGGCCAGTCCCGGACCAAGTATGGCTCCGCATCCCACGTATACCCTGTGTGCGTCAAGGTGCAGTAAGCGTATTTTGGCCCTCCAGGCATTGGACAACGGCCCAAGGACCGCAAACTCTGGCCAGCCCCCGGGGCACCCACCTTACACACCACATCAGCCCCAGGTCAGTTTCAGCACTCAATCAGCATGGGACAGGAGGCACTCTATAGCGCGCATAGTTGGGATAGTAGAGGTGAACCCAAATCAACATCATGGAAGTGCTTACATTCGGCTAAGTCGCCCAGGTCCACCCAACCATGTGTGAGGGAGGGGAGCGGGCAGGCATGGGGAAGCATTGGTAGCCGATACAATCCCACATGGGGTCCAGTCCATTAGAGTAAGATTGGGCAGTCACAGCTGCTGGCCCAGGTCACCCCAGTTGTCAAAAGGGTTGCAGTCAGGCAATTGGATGCTTGGCAGGAGTCCATAGGAGTATCAGAGAAGGTCCGGCAGTATAATATTGGCTATTTTAACTCTATATTGTGCCATAAACCTTTTATTATTTTTATAATTTTCTACTACCTGGCATCCTGTTTTTCCTTCAGTGAGGATCTCATCAAAAATCTCAAGTGTTACTTGCTCAGGAATATGTGAGAGTGTTTTGCTTTGTATTACTCCTTTTTAACACAGTAAGCACTATTGTTACATAGTTACATAGATACATAGCTGAAAAGAGACTTGCGTCCATCGAGTTCAGCCTACCTCACTATTGTTTTTTGCTGTTGATCCAAAAGAAGGCAAGAAAACCCAGCTGGAAGCACAATTTTGCAACAAACTAGGAAAAAAATTCCTTCTTGACCCCAGAATGGCAGTCAGATTTATCCTTGGATCAAGCAGTTATTACCCTACATTGAAAGATTATATCCTTGAATATTCTGTTCTTGCAAGTATGCATCTAGTAGCCGTTTGAACATCTGTATGGACTCTGATAAAACCACTTCCTCAGGCAGAGAATTCCACATTCTGATTGTTCTTACAGTAAAAAAACCTTTCCTTTGCCTTAGACGAAATCTTCTTTCTTCCAGTCTAAACTCATGGCCTCGTGTCCTATGTAAAGTCCGGTTTGTGAATAGATTTCCACACAATGGTTTGTATTGGCCACGAATATATTTGTATAATGTTATCATATCCCCTCTCAGGCGACGTTTTTCTAAACTAAATAGGTTTAAATTTGTTAACCTTTCTTCATAGCTGATATGTTCCATTCCTTTTATTAATTTTGTAGCCCGCCTCTGCACTTTTTCTAGTGCCATAATATCCTTCTTTAGAACAGGTGCCCAAAATTGCACAGCATATTCAATATGGGGTCTTACCAGTGATTTATAAAGAGGCAAAATGATATTCTCGTCCCGAGAATGAATGCCCTTTTCATGCATGACAATACCTTACTGGCCTTGGCCACTGCTGATTGACATTGCACATTGTTGCATAGTTTGTTGTCTATAACAATTCCCAAGTCCTTTTCATGTGTTGTTATCCCTAATTCGCTTCCATTAAGGGTATACGTTGCTTGTGTATTCTTTACGCCGAAGTGCATAACTTTGCATTTTTCAACATTAAATTTCATCTGCCATTTGAGTGCCCAGTCCCCCAGTCTATCTAAGTCCCTCTGCAGCAAAGTAATATCTTGCTCACATTGTATTGTTTTACAAAGTTTGGTGTCATCTGCAAACACTGAAACATGACTTTCAATGCGGTCTTCAAGATCATTTATAAACATGTTAAATAGAAGGGGTCCCAGAACAGACCCCTGAGGGACACCACTTGCCACCTCTGTCCAGCTTGAAAATTTACCATTAATGACAACTCTTTGTACTCTGTTTTTAAGCCAATGTTCTACCCAAGAACAAGCATTTTCATCTAGACCGATTTCCTTGAGTTTGAACACTAATCTATTGTGTGGAACTGTATCAAATGCCTTGGCAAAAAAAATGCCTTGTTGCTTCTTTATTTCTATTTTCAGTCCTGTACTCATCCGGTGACAACTTCTACTTTCCATCAATATTCTATAAGTGGGGGATCAATACCACTGCGTGCAAAATATAGAAGAGCGGGTTAACTCTAGGACATGTGAGTAGACTGGAATTCTTTGACTCTTTTATAATTTTTTTGTGCACTTATTACACTATTGGAGTTTTTCTTTTATTTTTATGTATCCTAAGTGTCCCTGGTGACCAACAAGCCCAAGAAGGAAAATGCCATTAGGAACTTTCTTATCAATATATAGTTTTTATTATTTTTAAAATGAACAATGAACAAAACAAGTTTATGCAAATATAGCATATGGTACATGGGGCATGGTATAATGCTCATACAACACAGAGTATAAATTCCACATAGTATACATTGCACATAGAAATGCTATATCGTATTTAACTGTATAATAATACTGTCATTTTCACACATCGGACGCACATTACATGGGCTCCGTGTGAAACCGAGCAACTTCTAACGAAAAACACCCACAGAGACCTAAAAACAGTGGCAGGCTTACCTATGGGGCGCAAAAGTAAGAAGCTTAAGCCAGATAAGCCCAAAATGAATATGCACATTGGGGAACTCCTGCGACGAGCGCATGGCGCGAGCGGACCCAAGATGGCCGCCGACTATGCAGACTTCACGGATTCCTCAGGTGAATCACTTCTGGACGAGGAGTCACCCTCCATGCCACATCCCTATCATACCCAAGCTCTACCTCAGAGTGCTGACACCCAGCCTGTGACAACGGCCACCCTAAAGGAATTACTAGCAGGCCTCCAGAAAACACTACAGGCCGACATGGCCTCTATGCGCTCTGAAATCCTGGGCCTAGTGGGACGCATTGAGACTGTGGAAACAACGGCCACTCAACAATCCACACAGATCACCTCACTGGGGAAGGAAATACGGCGCCTTCAAAAGCAGCAGACAACCTTCGAACAGAGGTTTGCCCTCATGGAAGATGCACGACGCCGAAACAACATCAAAGTACGAGGGGTTCCGGACGAAATCCCGGCAGGGGAACTACCGCACATGATGCGGAGACTGCTCTGCGCCCTAATGACCCCCAAACAGGCCAAGAATGTCCACATTGATGGGACTTTTAGAATCCCAAAGCCACATCAAGCACCTGCAACCACCACTGGAGACATAGTGGTACAACTAACCTGCAACAGAGATAAGGCAGCAATAATGGCGGCACTAAAAGGACTATCGCCTTATCGTTTCGAAAATATGTCGCTGACGTTTTATAATGACCTTTCAGGGGACACACTCAAATGGAGACACTCCCTGCGACCCTTCACAACAGCACTCAGAAACGGTGACATTCCGTATAGATGGCGTACCCCTCGGAAACTACAAATCACTCAGGGAAACATCACTCACGAGATCCGAGATATGGATGAAGCAGCTGCCATGTTGGCAACGCTGGGTCTCCCGAAGGACTCACTTACCGGAACTAGCACAAAAGGGGCCACCAAGCCATCGCATGTCTGGGACCCAGCAAGAATCACCCCCTTTATCCCGGCGGATGGACGTGCCACAGAAGCCACCTGAGCAGATCGTTTATATATTTTTATAATTTTAATTACTTGCTTTATTAGTTCAACCTGTTCTTGCTTATATGTTTAAGTTCACGATGCCTGTATAGCCAACACACCCTAATAGCCACTGACGGGGGCCAATATGGCCCAACAACAGAGAACCCATAATCTCCCCCCCCCCGCCTCTGCACCCTAAGACAATCCCAAACCCCCTCAAGCTACACTCAGAGGCGTTAAATCTTTATGACCCAGCTAACCACCCAGATATTGACGTCGCACCAACCCAAACAAGCGCTCCGGAATTTGCGCAGTCCCCAACCTATACACTATGCTATCCCCTAACAGTGACCTCCTACATGACTTAAAGAGCGTAATGATGCCCACACAGAGGCCACAATCCAGCCGGCATAGGAGACACAGGACCAATCACTTCCATAGCCCTGACAGACCACTCCACTTAGAGTACGCTAGGGCCTAAGCCCCCATATTATGCATAACCCTGTAGAACCTTTTTGATAACTACAGCTATTCACGTCACTTATTAATTTAATTAATTTAAAAAAAAAATAATACTGTCATTTAATTTGTAAATTGTTTGCAATTTGAGTGTGCATATCTATTAGTATCGCATGATGCAATATAGTATTAAGTGTCAGCATGTGTCAGCATGTAATTAAGCAGTAAAAAGATATACAACTTTCATAACAGCGGGATCCATTACTCATAACAAAACTGTGGAGCCATGTAACAATTGCATTCCCATTAATAAACAATAGTATGTAACATTTTGTAATTAGTCACATCTGTGGTTTGTGATCCAAAACCACTCTCAAGTACTTTTAGGAGTGTAATGGCTTAAGGAGCTATAAACTCGGTCAACATATAACAACATTCTGTACCATTAATTGGATGTTGTAGGTGAATAAGAAGAAGAGTAAGGAGGAGAATATTGAAGATTTGTAGAGACTGTAAAAGAAAATAGACTTCTGTTGCATGCTTCTGCTCACTTAAAATATTGATCATGAATAGGTTCTTAGTCCCTCCATTGATTCTGAACGTTCTCATGTAGAAAGGTGGTTTCAACCCTTTTCAATAACTCAGAAATAGAAAGAGCTACTGCGCTTTTTCTGTGTTGTGGAAAGCAATACTGACTTTTGCTGCTATAAAGATATTCAGATGGGTTGCATTAGATGGAAATAATTCCAGATCTGGGATGAGATGCAACAAATAGCATTCTGTGGTAACTATCTCTGCAATTTTCCTCACTATATAATTTTACAGAAAGCTTTTTATTGTGGCCAGCCTAAGGCACACCTGTGCAATAATCATGCTGTCTAATCAGCATCTTGATATGCCACACCTGTGAGGTGGATGGATAATCTCGACAAAAGGAGAAGTGCTCACTAACACAGATTTCAACAAATTTTTTAATAATATTTGAGAGAAATAGGCCTTTTGTGTACATAAAAAAAGTCTTAGATCTTTGAGTTCAGCCCATGAAAAATGGGGGCAAAAACAAAAGTGTTTATAATTTTGTTCAGTATATTTACAAATTCCACATTGCATTTAAATGGATGGTTTTACTTTTATTAAACATGTGTTTGTGTTTGCTTAAAAATATTGTTTTTGCATTGAAAATAATAAAAAGTTTCAAGATATAAATGTAAAAGAAAAATGTTGATTGAAGTTTAAAAATCAATTCATATTCTCCTGATTATGTAGTGGCTCCCCTTTGTTGCTTTGGATACAACCAATTTATAGTGGACCCAAAACTGGAAACAAGAATCCTTTGTTATTTACAATGTGTCAGTGTATCAAATAGAACTAGCCTAAAAAGGTAAGAGGGAATGCAATACTAAGACAAATGATGCATAACTTGCCCTGGTAAAAAAATTCTGACAAACTAATTTAATATCTCTTGATCTGATCGCAGTAAGTCAAAATACAGAATGTTGACTTATTTCTACCGTGCATTGCTTTTCATATTTTATGTAAAAAAAATAAAACTAATTCTGCAAATAATCAATTATTGATCAATCAGTCATGAATTTACATGAATCAGCATCTAAGAGCTAATATTTGATGACTCTTTAAAGCAATATAATATATTTCAAATATATATATATATATATATTTATTTATTTTTTTCAAAGAGCTTTTCTATAGTGACCTGAATGCATAAAGATTACATAAAGGCTCTACGAAGTTATTAATATCAGTCCATAGAGTAAAATGCACATACTTACTGTAATACCAGTGGGAACCTTTTATTTTTTCAAGAAAATGTTTAATTATGTCTTCATTCAACTAAAGGTGCTTAAACAAATCACATAATCCGGTCAGTTTATTCTATAGAATGTTACCAAAATTTCACCATGAATTTTAAAGTCAATAATTCATCATGTGAGAAAGCTTATTCAATAGTGGAAAACATTCCAGATAGTTGTCAATCTTTCCAGGAGTGAACACCCAGCAAATGCACCCTAAGGTCCCACTGTGCAATGCTCAGAGAAATTGTAAAAAAAAAAAAAAGTTATATCCACTTACTGTAAGA
>OW240915.1:191759941-191786095 GCA_933207985.1 Pelobates cultripes
TCGAACCACTTTAAGGTACATCATAACCAAAACCCAGAAAACGTATTCTTTTGTCCGTTAAAACTTGTAAAAAAAGACTGGAGGGGAGGAGATTTTAATAAGAAAATAGGAATAGAAGAAATGAAATTCATATATAATTTTAATACTCTTATACCTCATGGGTTAAATTCGGATTTTGAGGTCAGTCATTTCTTTTAAATATAGGTTTGTAGTTATTTTTTACCAACATTACTAACTTATCTACAGCTTTTATTGTTCTTGATATCATATAGTAAGCCTTGAATATATTTTTTTGCACTATAAGGGTTTGGGGATACTATCCTTTTAAATGAACGCTAGTATGGTGATTTCATCTAATTTGGAATATAAGATTAATATTATGAGAAGTCTTATTGAATATAAAACTCTTAAATATTTTTTTCTATAGATTAGATGAATAGTCTATATGAAAATAATTTCAATATAATATAAAAAAAAAGGGAAAAAAAATTAGAATCATCACCTAATGTTTATATATACCTGCATGCCACTATAAAGAACACTAATTGGATTAATAGAAGGAAGCTATTAGTTAATCATATATATGTATAGAAACAACTAATTGACGAAACAGAATGAGAGCATGAAAATACATGTACTGATTCATATGATGGAATTTGTTTAATGGCTATGGAAGTTACTAATGATAGATGTACATGTTTGTAATTTACAATGAGCTCTACAGATCTTGACGGATTCGCAATGGAACGCACAACTATTCTAGTGTGCATTCCAGTGACGTCAGTGGAGGTATGGGAAGCCCAGGATGGAACACAGCTCTGTGAAGAGGTGGAACGCATGTTGCGTTCCAAATATAAGACCGCCGGAACCCGGAAGTAATTTGGAACGCACAATGCGTTCCAAATTAGAAGTAGCTGGAACCTGGAAGTAAACCGGAAGTGAACAGGCAAATCCAGATATAAGGACGCCGAACTGTAAAAGAAATAATATACCGATTGAAAAAGCCACTGGAGGGGCAAAACGCGTTTCGGACTTTTTAAAGGCCAATTGGCAGGACTCATTCCTATAGCACTATAGCTATAGATCTCAGTTTATTTAATTTTTAAGATATTTTTATACTGTTTTTTATTATATTTTTATACATCTTGTGGAGTAATAAATACATGTTTTAACCATCACATATTGGATTTTTGGAGCTTATTCAAGTTCAGCTGGAACAGCTATCCAGCCATGTGGTAACAGGAGGGGGACATCCTTGAAATAGTCCCAAGGCGACATCCATGAGAGCCATATGATATTTGGCTCAAATTCTCTACTATTTATCAGTATAGACTTTATTACACTATATTGTGTTCTGTACATATTTCTTTCAGAAATATTCAGAAGTGTGAACAACATTGTATGTATTTGCCTGTATTTCTTTGAGTGGTGTGAGGGGTTCCCACTCAGGTGGTTTGTGGCATTTTTGCTACCACACTTAGTCCCACTGTTCTGTTGTATATATCTGTATTTTGCAGTGAGATCGAGTGCCTGGCTGCACAGTATGTGGTTGTTTACTGTTATACGTCCATGTATTCGGAAAGATTAGCAGCAGCAGCAGCAGCAATGCAGAAATCATTTCAGTTAATGTGTGAATACTGTAAAACAAACTATATAGGTATATAATCTATATTAATCAGTGATTTGTTTTTTAATCATAAATGACATAAAATAATACAATTAATTTAGCTCCCGTGAACCCTCACGATAGGAATTTTACCACATGACAGGAGGCTTCGTATTTTGCATATCTCTCTTTACTAACTCCATACAGCAGTAATGAAACACATAGAAAAAAACCAATCACAGGAGAGCAGGATGTACATAAGGCAATGTGACCTCATCACTTCCTCTTTCTTTGCTGCTCCATCAAGCAGACAGGTCAGAGTATTCCTCTTCTCCATTGCTTTATGTTTCTATTGCCTCTTTGAGGTTGTTTCTGTATTATATTTTTTATATACTTTGCTGTATGTTCTTGCTGTGCTCCTGTACTATGTGCAGCTGTGTGTTTTCTATGTTATTTCACAGATATTATGTAGATTTAATGTTATCCTTATTTCATAACCTTTACTTATGATTAATATCACTTGTAATTTATCAGTTTTATAGGCATTTCATCCTTTGTTTTGGTAAGTATTATATGTACTTTATATGTATTTAATAGATGTCATATGTATTTTATAACATGGATTTAATAGGTGTTAGGTGTAAATTTTATTTTTGACTTAATAGGTTTTATCCAGGCAAAGGTAAGTATTCTAACCTATTATTTACAGATTTGAGTCGTACTCATGTATAGTGGTTCGAGATACTGGAACCTTAATGGGATATCACCCCCAAAAATCCCTTAAATTAATAGATCCTTCAAATTCCTTAAAGATACCATTCTTGGACCCTTAGAGGGAACTCCTTAAAGGGATACTTAAAAGGATACCACCCTGGAACTACTTAAAAGGGATACCAAATCCTTAAATGGATATCACTCTTGAATTCCTTAAAGGGATAGCACCCTTAGACACAGACTATCAACATGGTACTGTATAAGTAAATATCAGTGATGAGAGAGTTGAAGAGATATCACCTGGATCAGGGTTCAAGAATCTACAGCAAGACTCGATGTCTGGTAATGGATGCTCAAAGGGATGACCCCATCACTTAAGACTACCTGTCAGAACACGACAGGCGACGGAGCTTAGAGTTAGTGCTATATCCTATTATCCCTCAGAGGTCAGTCACTTTTGTCTCATTACTGCCATATTACCCTGTGCCTGCTTGGGGTGCTGCCCCTATTACCGTGCTGCTTTTTGGAGGGCGCCCTGTGGCCACCTCTGTGATCCTGGGTGAGGCCCAGTTATACAAATCTCAATATTGTGGTTTGCCTGCTGGGACAATTTGACTACACTAAGTGACAGATACAGAATACCCTGCCGGGGTTATGACACCTTACTGTCATTGTAGCGGATGGTATTACGGCTGTCCTAAAAGACTGTCATGTTTTTATGTGTATTTTACATCCTGAACAGAGACCGAACCGCAGGTCAAATTGTCCCTTCCACCTAACTCCCAAACACCTGGTCTGATCTGGGTGAATTTTGGATATGTTGGTCACCCAGATCAGGGCTACCAGGGGGTGCCACTTAGCCCATTGTATCTAACTGTTTTGGGGTACATCCAGAACTCGGGGGAAAACTACAGCATGTGTAATGGGTTTATGTGTCACACTGAGGGGAGGAGATGTGTGGGAGGTAACTGTGACATTATTGGCTACTGTCCTAATTATAATTAGAATCCCTCCCTTGCATGGGAGAATGCTTTATAAGGAGGTTGTGTGGATTAAAAGTCAGTTCTGCTCCTGATGCTGTGTGTCGTCCAGTCATTGGGATCTGTATGGGGATATTCATGGATTACCTTGCTTGCTGGGATTATTACTCTATGGTATTTTTACTACTTGTTCCTGAGCCTCACTGGGATCTTTAGTGGAGTTAACCTGTGAAATACCAGCTCTCCGCTACATTGGTTGGCAGCGCTGGGATCCAGACTCACAGAGGTACAAGTACCAATGGAGTACGGATGGAGATTGACTATTCTACACTAAAACGCTCCAAGCTAAAAGACCTCCTGGAAGCAAGGGGCATTCAAGCCAGCAATAAAACGAAAGCTTTGCTCATTACCGAACTAATGGCAGAATACCGAACAGATGGCGGTTCGGTTCCCGAACATAGTGATTCGGCAGAAGGACAGGAACAAATGAAGTTCCAGAGGCAGCTGCAATTTAGGTTGTCTTTTTATGGGGAGAACCCACCGGCAGAGATCATCTCCAAGACAATGACAGAAGTCCAGGAGTTTGTACTGAGGCAAAGGGTAACGGCAACCCCAGAACGCTGCTCAACAGTAAACAGGATGCCAGAGGGTAAGCCAAAAATACCGTACCAGGCATTTAAAATGTATGTGGAGGCAGAGGAAGATATAGATGCATTCCTCCAAGATTTCAAAAGACTGTGTGCCTTGCATAACATCAGCTCAGAAGATTGGGTCCCCATTTTAGCTGGGCGACTAACCGGGAGAGCAGCAGAAGCTTACCGTACTGTACCCGACGACGAAATTTGTGACTACCGTCGGGTAAAAGAAATTGTATTGGCTCGGTATGCCATCACACCAGAGGCATACCGAAGGCGGTTCAGGGAACTAAAGAAGGCAGAAAAAGATTCTCATGCAGAATGGGCTTGTAGACTACAGCAGGCGGCCCTCGGATGGGTGCAGGCTAACAAAGCACAGTCCATGGAGGACATATTACAAATGGTGCTGTTGGAACAATTTTTTGATGGGGTACCAGCGGATGTCCAGGAATGGGTAAGGGACTTCAACCCTACATCTCTCACGGAGGCAGCTAGAAAAGCAGATGACTACATGGATGCTTGCAGGCAACAAAAACCATTAAGACCACTGTAAGGCCGCTGGGGGGGGGCGAGCTACCCCAACAACACAGCAGCACCACCCCGACAACTACCACCCCCACCAGCGGCTGCCCCACCGAGATTCCGGCAGCCCGGCTCTGTGCAATGTCACCACTTCCAGAAGTAGGGACACTACAAGCGAGAATGTCCGCAACTTAGAGACCGATCCACCTGGATCCAACCAGGACCACCACCACCACTGAGAGCAGCTGCTCACTACTACCAGGATGAGAGCACGACACCCTATGGCTCGGCAGTTTCAATCACCACCGTGGAATAGTGGGGAGTGCTACACGAAGCAGATCCCTTACAGGCCAATGCTGACAACCGCCAGCATCACAGTACATATCCATCCTCCAGTTAAGACTAAGTGGGAAAAGGATTTGAAAATTAAAATTGGCCTAAAAGAAGGAAACATGGCCCTTCAGTTGGTATACTCCACAGTGCATTGTCTAAACGTTATGGAGGCACATTATAAATTATTAAATAGATGGTATATGACACCGGCAAAGATAAGAAAGTTTTCAAATTCAGAAAGTTTGGGGTGTTGGAGATGTGATGCAGAAGATGCAGAAGAAATGCATAAATGGTGGAGCTGTAAACCGCTTAGGAGAGCATGGGATTGTTTCTTAGCTGAAATTAATAAATTATTATACAGTCATTGGGATCTGTATAGGGATATTCGTGGAATACCTTGCTTGCTGGGATTATTACTACTTGTTCCTGAGCCTCACTGGGATCTTTAGTGGAGTTAACCTGTGAAATACCATGTCTCCGCTACAGTCATTTATACAGACCCTGCTGGGGTCCACTGGCATTATTTACACTACAACAGATACCCTGCTGGGGTACCCCATTTCACAAACCCTGCTGGGGTTGTTTTGGTACTTTGAGACAATAAATTGCACACAATAAGTGCACACTACTGCATATCACACACCCTGATGGGGTTGTTTTGGTACTTTCAGACAATAAATTGCACACAATAAATTGCACACTACTACACCCTGCTGGGGTCTGCTTGGTGCATTGCACACAATGAAACGGATTGTGCTCTCATCCAGTCTGTTTTATTTGGCTGCGACCCACGCGCGACGGGTACACCTGAGGTGATCTCTGACTAGGTATAAGCCAATCTATTAGGCTAAAAAGGGGACAGAGTCGCATGCTTCAGTGCAGAATATCCCCCATGGTGGTGCATTAATTACTGGAAGAGCTGTAGGACACTCTCTATCAGGCTGATGGCCAGCACTGATGGGTTCATACCCTGTGCAACCAGGGTGAGCCCTCTACAGCACTGCTGCTTCTACTCCTAACCCTCTCAACAGCTAGCTCGAGGATTGAAAACTCGAACTTCGGATCTGGGACCGGCACTTACAGGTTCAGACACGGTGCTCTCGGGGCGAGTCACACTACCCGACCGAAGGAAGTCTTACGGCAACAGCCTCTACCTACAGCTGAAGGAATACCTCCATTGATAATGAATCATGATACGGTACGGGTTTATGCCCTGTACCTATTCGTCGGCATGCAGTTAAAGGCCCACGCCCTATGCACCGGGCCTGGCTAGGCGTGCACTGCACTAAAATGCCAAACAGAGGCATGCGGTTACAACCGCTGAACAGGAGTTCCGAGCCGCCTACTTAACGATATATATTACCCTTGAGGTGAATTTAATAATGGAAGAGGTGACTGACACTCTCTATCAGGGCGATGGCCAGCACTTAAGGGTTCATACCCTGTGCACCCGGGGTGAGCCCCCACTATACATGCACTACACAGTGCTGCTGAGCAAAGGCAATGCTATGGCAACCTCTATGTACTGGTTTATTTGGCCACTATTCAGAATAAGACCCACAAGTGTTTCCGTGAACACTGCCTACTGTCATAGTAGACTGATCTATTTGCCTTGCATCCTATGCCTGAATACTGGTTTGTGCCTTACACAGGGGTATCCCTTACTACGATAAACCTACTTGACAACTTTATGCACTCGTGGCTTTGCAGCCTCTTGCTTAGAATGTCCATATCCGCTGACGGTCAGACAAACCCATGCCCTTCTATGCCGGTCAGAACGACTCAGACGACTATAGTGACCAACGGAGGAGGTCCTTCAGGATTGCCGACCTTACCATGGGCGATGTTGGATACCGCCAAACATCGTCCAGGAATGGGCATACAACTTGGGTATATGGACTCAAAAAACTGTTTCTGCTCCTCGCAGGAAACCCCAATGTTGGCCTCTCCCATGGGATGCCCATAGCAGCACTCCTCCGCACTGATGGATGGTTTTCCGTACTGGGCACCAAGATAGTCGGAACCCCAGGCACAAGGCACAAAGTTCCGAAGGGAACTTATTAGACACGCAAGGTTTCCATGGCTTTTATAAGGGCCCAAACACCTAGGAGGGAGGTGTTATACGATTACCTTTACAAGGGATTCTTTGGAACCGGTTGGCAACAGAGCTGGTCGTCGACCGCTTCGGGACATCTGACCCAAGATCCGCTAGTCAACCAATGGTGCTCCAGATACCTCCTACTACATCCACAGGGGATTTCACCACATCTAGTTGAAAGGCACTCAATCCTGGGGAAGACCACTTTCACGTAGTCAACTGACTTGCTTTCAGGACCTAAAGACATGTCAGGATGGTCTTCTTCCTTCCCGCTCGACCATCTTACCCAGTTTTCAGTGGACATCCTATCCTTCCCGATCTAGTAGCTAGGAGCCTGGTGGGCCCTGATAAACTACTGAAAGAAGTAATGAAAACAGGCGGGGAACACGAGACACTCTCTTCCAGGAGAACCTCATTCAGATCACTCCAGGGAACTGAAAACACGTCAACACCCATTCACCGAGAACCGTCTCAAACCTCCAGACTTGTAAAAAACTATTCACTCAGAGGATTCGTAGACTATTCCACGACTTGGGAATATTTGCACGACTCTCCGCGGCACCACTGTGACCCTGTAAATTGTATACCTAGACTTCTTGGTCCTATACTTCGCAATACATGGATTGATAAAGAAGTACTAGATCGGCTGCACCCTACTGCAGGTAACCACAGATTAGGTGGTCAGGTTTCACATCCACTGAGATGGACCAACTCATGTTTATCAGACAACATGTAGGCTCCTTCGATCCCCATCTTCTTCACTGAAGATCAACTCGTCTCCTGGGTGAGACACATCTCATAGGTGCCGACTGATTTGGATATTACCACTCGTCACAGTATAAGTCGAGGCACGACGGTGATTGCGCTTCGTCCGACCGGACCTCCCCGAAGGACTTATGCTTCTCATTCTTACAAGGTCTACAGAAATCCTCGAGCAGACGAGGATCTTATCCTGCTACATTCATGATCGACAATTCCTCATGAAGCCGTAGGGTACTCACATCTTCTATCCCGGGAGGGTCGGCTACCTGGGGACCTGGACCCACTTTGGGGGTTTCTTGGCAGGTCAGCGGACGATCGCAGGCTGCCTGGGACCTCTTGGGAATCTGGGAACCGAGGGATGCGACGACCCTACCCCTACATCTGGACATTCCCAGCCTGTCTGGTTCGGACCTGCATCTTGAACCCTTATGGAGACGGAACTGCAGCCCGTATCACTACCTGAGTATGCCCAAGGGACTAGGATGCTCTAGGTACCAACTACCCAATGTCATACCTCTCCAGCCTATGAGTTGTGGAGGTCGTTCTCCTTTCACTCTACGGGACTAAACATCCTGCTGACAAATGGTCAGACTTGGTCTTGTATTATTTCCCATTAGATGGTGTATACGTGGGCGCTCAACGAGGAAGACCTCCCCACAACACCGAATACTGGGTCTCTCAGCACACCGTAGGACTCTTATTTAGTTCTGTACTCTTTAAAAATGCAAAATACTAAGCCTCCTGTCGTGGTAAAATTGAAGGTTATGCTAGCTTTAGTGTACTAATAATCTTAATAATGACAGGAGGCGAGTATTTCCCCCCCCCCCCACGTGCTTCGCTGCCCACCCTTTCTATTCGTTTGCTCTGCAGATATCAGGGGCTACGGTAGGTTTGCCTCTCACATTGATGCTTATATGATATGTTCGTACTTCCATTAATATGGAATCCTCATTAGAGTTCTCATTACAATTACGCAGTTATCAGATTATAGTTACTATATTCTCCAATGGGATGTTAGGTGGTACGTTAATTGGAGTTACATGTTCGTGACTATGTCTAAACCTGTCACACATTCTCTTTTCAGTATGATTCGTCTCTGAAGATAATTGGCAGATTTTATCCTTCGGATTTGTCTCAACCCTGAACTCTTTTTCGTTGTTCGTATAGAATTCTTTGGACGTTTGCTCCTTCGCACATGGGAACTTGGAGTTATTATTAGTTTTATTGTTTGCTATATATTTACTTCTGCTTGTTGTCGCTTTCTGAAAGAGGAAATGATGAGGTCACATTGCCTTATGTACATCCTGCTCTCCTGTGATTGGTTCTTTTTTCTATGTGTTTCTTTACGGCTGTATGGAGTTAGTAAAGAGAGAGATGCAAAATACTCGCCTCCTGTCATTACTAAAATTACGATTATTAGTACACTAAAGCTAGCATAATCTTCAATTTTGATTCCTTGTCATAGTTAGCTATGGCCAGTAGGTGGCGATGGAAACAGTTTGATATATCACAGGTTTTTAGAAAATGTTGGCTTAGAGATATGTTTTCTTTTCCTAGTAGATTAATGTTTCTGGAATGAATTCCTGTGTTATTATTTTGTGTTTTTAGAATTATACTGTATCTAAGGATGCCTGTTTATGAGATGTTTTGCTGTGTGTATAGTAAACAATTAGATATATTGCTCTCCGTTTAAAGTATTTGATTTTTTTTCCCCCAGTTATTTTCTGCCTTGAGTGTTGAAACAGTTTTTTTTTTTGTAACATGAGAACCCTTCAGTCTATTCGGTTCTATTCACCAAACAGCAGCCAAATAGGGTTGACACTTTTTTTGGATTAAAATACTGGCCATGCTAATTTGCATAATTAATTATATATGCATGACATCATAGCTCACAACGTACATAAAAGAGCGAGAACATTTGGAAGCAGAAAATTCCCTAAATCACTAATAAATTACTTGTACTTGTTTGTACTTTGTCTGTGTGTATAGTATTGTGTATGAGGCAGTATGTGTATACAGGGGCGTACCTAGAGCATTTGGCACCCGGGGCGGATCCTATGCTTGGAACCCCACCAAAAACCTGTAAAAAATGTTAAAGGTTTTCTTTCTTTTTTTTTTACAATTTGTAAACTTTGCAAATCCGCTGTCAGCCCCTCCTACAAAACCCTTGTCCTGCCCCGCCCCTCCTACAAAACCTCTGTCCTGCCCCTTCTACAAATCCTGTACTGCCCCTGTCTACAAAACCCCCTTCCACAAATCCCCTGCTTATCCCCCCTTATAAAGACTCCTGTCCCAATACAAAACCCCGCCCCCTTCTACAAAATCCCTGCAACCCCACACACACATTTACAGGCAGACAGTCACACACTCAGTTACAGACAGTCACACACTGTTACTGGCAGACAGTCACACACAGTCACAGGCAGACAGTCACACATACACATTTCCTCTGTGCGGCCAGTTTATCAGCTGTTTGCGGCCAGTTTATCAGCCCCCTCCAGCCAGGGCCGGTGCAAGGATTTGTGACATCACAATGCCCCACCCATATGATTTGCCATGTTAACTAACGCCAGTGCTGCAGTGCCGCCGTGTTTACATTAAAAGGCCTGCAGGGACAGGCTATAGACACTAGAACCACTACATTAAGCTGAAGTGGTTCTGGGGACTATAGTGTTTCTTTAATGTGAGGTAAATTAGAGCTTAGTGCCACGAATAATATACTAGATTGCCTACTTACAACCAGATGAGGATGATGATGGGCTCTAGCTGCAGTCTGGCTCCACTGGTCTGGTGCAGAACAGGCTCTCTGGAGGCGGTTTGTAACTGTGGTCACAAAAATCAATGTTCTGGGAGAACGGGAAGCAGCTCCATTTTTTGGGGGTCCTTTACACAGCTCAAGGTCTGGGTCCCAGGGTCCACCTTCATGTTCCACCAATGAGTTTGTTCACAGGGGGTGGAGTGTGTAAGGGGATGTCCTGATATGTGTGTAAGGAATGCATTGTGTGAAATTGTGTTTGTATGTGTAAGGGCTGCAAGGTGTGTTTCTGTGTATGTATGGGATGCATTGAATGTGTGTAAGGGTGCATTGAGTGTGTGTAATGAATGCATTGTGTGTTTCTGTGTGTGTAAGGGATGCATTGTGTGTAACGGTTGCATTGCTTGTGTATGTGTGTCTGTGTGTGTAATGCATTGTGTGTTTTTCTGTGTGCAAGGGGTGCATTGTGTGTGATGAATGTCAATCTCTCCTCCCGCTCCAATTTCCTTCTCCTCCTCCCAATTTCTCTTTCTCACCCCCCCTCCTAATTTCTCTCCCCCTCAATTTCTCTCCCCCCTCCTAATTTCTCTCTTTCTCACCCCCCTCCTAATTTCTCTCCCCCCCTAATTTCTCTTTCCCCCTCCTAATATCTCTTCCCCCCCTCCTAATTTCAATTTCTCTCCCCCCCTCCTAATTTCAATTTCTCTCCCCCCTCCTAATTTCTCTTTCTCACCCCCCTCCTAATTTCTCTCCCCCCCTCCTAGTTTCTCTTCCCCCTCCTAATTTCTCTCTCACCCCCGCCTCCTTTCTCTCTCACCCTCTTTCTCACCCCCCCTCATTTCTTTCACCCCCCCTCATTTCTCCTCTCTCACCCCCCCTTTTTCCTCTTTCTCACCCCCCCTTTTTCCTCTCACTCCCCCTCATTTCTCACCCCTTTTTCCTCCTCACCCCCCTCATTTCTCACCCCACCCCTTTTTCCTCTCACCCCTCATTTTCTCACCCCTTTTCTCCTCACCCCCCTTTTCCTCTCACCCCCCTCATTTCTCACCCCCTTTTCCTCCTCACCCCCCTCATTTTCTCACCCCTTACTTTCCTCCTCACCCCCCTCGTTTCGGCCGGACTAACAGGAAGTGAACACTCAGTGTGCACTTCCTATTAGTCCGGCCGGGTACAGGAGACAGCTGCTCTCTGTACCCGCGGACTATACAGAGCTCGGCCACGCTACAGTGAGGGAGCTGACAGGAGGGAGCGCTGAGCGCTGAGTGCTCCCTCCTGTCAGCCCCCTTTCTCAGGCTGCGCCCGGGCGGTGCGGTCCGCCCTCATGGATGCACCGCCCGGGCAAAGCTGCAGCCGCCTGAGGCTCAATACAGAGCGCTCGGGCGGCTGCAGCATGGGGGGGGGGCGGGGGGCTGGCCATGGCACCCCCCACCCGGCTGGCACCCGGGGCGGACCGCCCCCCCCGCCCCCCCCTTAGTACGCCACTGTGTGTATATATTGTCTGGATGAGTGCATGTGTGTGTATAGCAGTGTGTCGTTGTCTAAATGTGTATATACAAACACACGCAGACTGCTAAATACACACACATATATGCAGACTGCTGAATACACATACACAGTCTGCTAAATATGCAGAGACTGCTGAGTACACACACAGACTGCTGAGTATACACACACACACACACAGACTGCTAACTATGCAGACTGCTGAATACACAGACAGACTGCTAAATATGCAGGACTGCTGAATACACGGACTGCTGAGTATACACACACACACACACAGACTGCTAACTATGCAGACTGCTGAATACACACACAGACAGACTGCTAAATATGCAGAGACTGCTGAATACACGGACTGCTGAGTACACACACAGACTGCTGAGTACACACACACACACAGACTGCTAACTATGCAGACTGCTGAATACACACACAGACAGACTGCTAAATATGCAGAGACTGCTGAATACACGGACTGCTGAGTACACACACAGACTGCAGAATACATACACAGACAGACTGCTGATTACAAACACACAGACTTTAAAGTATTAGCATGTTATATATTCACAAATGACTCTCAGACATTGTAATAAAAGAGAACTTCTCTTTACTTCAGTGCACACACATAATGACATAACACAAGAGACACTAACACAACAGAACAAGTGCATAACTTCACTATGCTGCAATCTACTGGAAGGTGGACTGCATAACACCCCAATACATAACACTCCTCCCCCCTATACCTCAAAGCCTTTGAGATAACTGGGAGGGTAAATATTTATTCTTGGGCGCCCCAAAACCATGTTTGGAGCTGCTTTGCCTGAACGTTCAGTTGTGCCCATCCCTTCTTCCTGTGCTCTCTCAGATGGACCGCAAGGAACTGGTTCTGCAACAACAACTCCTGGAGAACTGACACCTGTATCACCCAGTGGTTTGACATCATCTGATATCACAGAAAACCCGGTATGACTGGGACTGACAGCAGACACAATCTCATCACTCTGTTCCTGGATCTGATCGACACGCCTTTGTAATATTCTACCATCAGGAATTTGAACTTTGTATGCCAAAGGTCCTGTGGCCACAAGTACTTTTGCAGGTATCCATTTAGGCCCAGAAACATAGTTCCTGACACAGACAGCACTGTCAGGTGCAAATACTCTCACAGTGGAAGCATTATAGTTCTTATAGAATTGCAATTCTTGCTTCTCTTGTAACTCAGAAGTCAAATCAGGATGTAAACAATCCAGACAAGTTTTAAGACGCCGGTTCATACGGAGCTCTGCTGGACTACTAACAGTGCTTGAGCATGGTGTCACATGTTGTTGCAGAAGGAAATTTGCAAGTCTGCGATTCCAATCTCCTTCAATAATTCTCTTTAATGAGTCTTTGGTACTCTGAACCATACGTTCAGCTTGACCATTTGATGATGGGTGAAATCGTAACATGTCGAATAAGATTACTTGTCATGAACATTTTGAATTTTGATGAGGTAAATTGTGTTCCATTATCAGACACAATTGTATCTGGCAACCCATGTGTAGCAAACAGCCTCCTTAGAATATTTATGACTGTGACTGAGGTAGTCACCTTTGATGGGGGGGGAATTTGTCTTAGGGCCGGGGGGGAGTACATTATCTTTACGGCACCCACTCGCCACCCAGGGGTGGGGGCCGGTGGGGGGAGGACAGTATTGGACATGCCACTGCTAGCGGTATAGCGAGGAGGGGCATTCAGGAGATTGTAATCTCCCTTATGCTATTATGGTGGTCATATTGACCCCCATAGAGTGAGGGAGGACATGGGGGGCTTAGGAAGGAGGGAGGGAGCTGCGCGCCGGTAGCTCTCTCCTTGTAACAAACTGAACGAACAAACGAACACTGATATTCAGTGTTTGTTTGTCTGAAATTTCTAGTCATTCATTCGTCTTTCCGACGAATGAATAGATGGAATTCCCGTTCGCATGCCCAAGTGTTTCACTGGGCATGTGCGGGAATCTCACAGTGCTATCTAGTGTCGGACTTCAGTGTAGTGGATGGCATTGGGCTATCCTCAAAAGTCTGTATATTCATGTGCTTTCGGTTAAATGTTGCCTTTTGTATGTATGTGTATGTAGCTTTTGTCTGATTGTTTGGTAGAATCACTCCGTTCATTATATTGGGTGAAACTACCGAACAACCAGACCACCCAGGAATAAGTGTGCCTCCAATTACCGTTCGCAACAATGTTGCAAACGGGTAATTGGTGATTCGTGTAATATGTGTTTTGTCCTCTGGGTGGCCGCCATTCGGGAAACTAACACGCGGCGGCGGACATTTTAAACTCCCGAACTAAAATCGGACAATCGGCTAGGCAAACACTGCTGAGAACTCCACACTGCCCTTAAATTCATATAGAAACACACGAACAAGGGGGTTTAGTCAAATCCTCCCTAGTCTCCATAGCCCAGTCATTCGTGCAGTTTATTTCCTTTTTCTGTGACCGACCGCAGGGCCAAAACGTATGGAACCAATTTCGGCTGTTCCCTCCAGCGCGTTCGGTCTTTTTACTACTTTCACAAATCTCCCGAACCCCTGGTCCGATCTGGGTGATTTTTGGATATGTCATTCACCCAGATCAGGGCTACCAGGGGATGTAGTATTTAAAGGAGTACCAATATGTTTAGGGGTACATCCAGAAACCCAGGGAATTTGTGTCCTGCATAATAGGATTATGAGTCAGGCTAAGGATGGATGTGTGGGCGGCAACTCATGTATGATTGGCTACTGTACTAATTATTGTAAATCCCTCCCTTGCATGGGAGAAAGCTTTAAAAGAAGGTTGAGTGATTAAAAGTTCAGTTCTGCTCCTGATGCTGTGTGTTGTTCAGTCATTGGGATCCGTATGGGGATATTTGTGGATTACCTTGCTTGCTGTGATTATTATTCTATGGTATTTTATAACTTGTTCCTCACTGTGATTCTTAGTGGTGTTAATCTGTGAAAGATCAGCTCTCCGCTACATTCATCTACCCACACAAAGATGGTGGAGCCCTGAAAATAGATCGGGGCAGAAAATAAAGATTAAAAATAGGTAATATGGGGGGCTTACGGACATTTGGGGGTGACTAAGCAGTCAAGTAGATGTAGTGGAGTCGGGTTTAAAAAAAAACCCAAAAAACGGGATTCGGCCCTGACCGTGCCGCTTTAAGTTTTAGACCAGCATCAAGAAAACGTTGTAAAACAAGTTGTAGCTGTGCAGCCAATGACTGTATAGAATCTGCTCCAATAAGAACGTTATCAAAATAAGGCACTACACCTGGAAGTCCAGATAAGAGGTCCTCCATTATATTCTGGAATATGCCAGGAGCAATGGAAACTCCAAACTGCAAACGTCTTGCTCGGAAAGCTCCTTTGTGTGTTATTATCGTTTGTGCATCAGCAGCCTCATCATCCACAGGTAACTGCTGGTAGGCTTGAGCCATATCCAACTTGGCAAATACTTTTCCTTTTGCCAAAGTAGTAAGAATTTGATTAACAGCTGGAATTTGATAGGGATGCTCTTGCAACGCTTTGTTGATTGTACATTTGTAGTCAGCACAGATTCTGATATCCCCATTTGGTTTCATCACCGGAACTATGGGTGTACACCACTTTGGGTGTGTTACGGGTTCAAGTATACCTTGTTCCACAAGACGTGTAATCTCAGCATCTATTTTTGGTCTGAGAGCTAATGCAATTTTGCGAGGCTTCATACGGATTGGGGGTACTGTTGAATCTAATACAAAAGAAACAGAAGAGCCTTTAAACATACCAAGACCTTCTTCAAAAACGGCTCTAAATGTATCAATCACATTCTGTAGAATATCTGTGGATACATTATTAACTCTAGTTAATGAAATTCCTAAGGGTTCAAACCACGCTCTACATAGCAAACTTGCTCTTTGTCCCTAAGTAATTATTAAATGTATTTTACCGGTATAAAACAAGCCCCTTTAACATCCACAGCCAGTTTGTTGTAGTCCATGAGATGAATATGACAAGGTACTATTGAAGGAGAATTATGAGGCCATAACAATGTAAATGTCTCTTCTGAAATCAAAGAATATGCGCACCCAGAATCTACTTCCATTTTGCACGGAACATCTTGCAGCACAATTTCAGTGTAAATCTTAAGTCCTGATGGCGAATTTTCCACTTTATTCACATAGTCATTTGAGTAAACACCTGCAGTCATTTCACTATCTGAAACGGTATGTGGAGTATTAACAGGGTGCGCTGTGGTTTGTATTTTATTCACATTCTTATATTCGGTCTGAATTCCACTGGCTTGTCTTTGGCAAACTGTCTGTATGTGACCTGTACGTTTACATGTGTGGCAAACTGCATTTCAAAAACGACATGTATTACGTCTGTGTTTTCCACCTCAACTATAACAAGTTCCTTTAAATGGAGCTGTGACATCAGTGCGTGGGGAAAAGGCCTTTGATTTAACATCAGTCTTCTTCACTAGATTTATTTCAGGTGAGTTCTCTTTGCTGGAGGAGGATTGTATCTCTTTTGAATGGACATATGCAGCCTCACTTGCGAGCGCTTCCTCTTGTGCAATAATAAAAGTTAAATTCTGTCTTGCAAGAAGTCTCCTCTGCAGTGCTTCACCTTGCACCCCACACACAAGCCTGTCCCTTAACAAGGATTCTAAACTGGCACCAAAATTGCAATTTTCAGAGAGCCTGCGCAGTCCTGCAATGTATGCTGCAGTGCTTTCACCTGGTTTCTGATTTCGTCTATTGAAATGGAAACGCCTCACTGTTTCAGATGGGGTGGGTGCTAAATGATGTTTTAACAGTGCCAGTATTTCTTCAAATGGACAGTCTTGTGGTTTAGCAGGAGATATCAGTGAGCGGACAGTATCAAACGTCTTGAACCCAATAACACTCAGTAACACGGCTCTCTTCTGAATAGCATGCACCACCTTATTAGCTTCCAGGAAAAACACTAACCGCTCAGCATATGGGTCCCACGAGGCTGGATTAGCCAGATCAAATTCCTCCATGTCAGGGTTTACCTGGGTTGGAAGTCCGGCAGGCAGAGATGTATGCTCACCCTTGCAAGTAAACACAAGCCGAGGTGGTCAGGTAAGAATTCACCTGGCCTGTGAGTCGGTGCACAGGGGCTGTGCAGGATAATTTTCCAAATCGCAGTACAGAAACGGATAAAGCAGGAGAATCGTCGTGGGTAAGCCAGAGGTCTGACGGTGCCAGAAGTCAGGATATGGAGTCATCTTTTTCTCTGGGTACCCGAGACCTGCGGGGTCCTGGAGCAGGCTTTGGGGTTGCTTTCCTGGAGGCAATGCACTGAGAGTCCATTGCGGTTATGAATGACTCCCAGCTGTCCAGGACAGTGCTTTTCTCCTGCAACTTCTGGTATGCCCACTCCTTAATCCGTCCAGAAAGTAAATTGATATCTGAACGGACCTTGACAAGGTTGCTGTAATAGGTCCTGGGCTTAAGGGTAAACAGGAGCTCACAATCCATTCTGAATGTTGTGTAGAAGGAACGGGAACCGTCAAATCTGTCAGGCATCACAACAAATGGCTCTGGATAAGCAGATTCCGGGGCTGGGTGTACTGTGCCTTTAAGAAATAAAATGTCTTGCTGCAGCTCCGAAACAATCTGGGCCAGGCTGGACACTTGTTGGGACAGGGGTGAGCACATCTCTGCAGACTTCATTGGTCAGTTCCTTATGTCAGGGCTTACCTGGGTTGGGAGTCCGGCAGGCAGAGATATATGCTCACCCTTGCAAGTAAACACAGGCCGAGGTAGTCAGGTAAGAATTCACTTGGCCTGTGAGTCTGTGCACAGGGGCTGTGCAGGATAATTCTCCAAGTCGCAGTACAGGAACGGTTAAAGCAGGAGAATCGTTGTGGGTAAGCCAGAGGTCAGAGGGTGCCAGAAATCAGGATAAACAAGAAGAAAGCCGAGGTCAGAGGATGCCAGAAGTCAGGATATTCGGAGTAACAAGCCAAGGTCAAGAGTAAACTGGAGAACACAAAACAGCAGTATGATCACCAGAGTCAAGGAACTGACACTGCCTTCTGGGGCCATCAGCTGCAGGTGTGCTGAGAATGTTGGAGCAGCCACAGAATAACGTCTAGCCCCCAGTACTGGATACAAGGCAAGATAGACTTCTGGCTATTACTTGAGCTTTATGGTGGCTCAGAGGACTGCAAAGTACCCAGGTTCAAATCCCCTGCTGGGCACTCCTGGGACAACCACATCTGTATGTCGTGGTGAGAACCGTGACACTCCATGTGTGCCAGAGAAACCATGCTGGAGATATTTGTAGATAATAGAATTCCAAATGGAAAGTGTTACTTCCTCACTCAGGGTGATTTTATTTCCTATATGTATATTCTGCAGTGTCCATTTACTGACATCCCATCCTCGTCGCCAGCTTAGTGTATTAGCAGGTTATATATTCACAAAATGGCTCTCAGACATTATAGTAAAATAGAACTTCTCTTTACTTCAGTACACACACACATAATAACATAACACACATAACAACATAACACACACACACAGACAATGACATAACACACACACACACACGCACACACACATAACGACATCACACACACACACACACACACACACACAATGACATAACACAAGAGACACTAACACACAGATTGCTGAATACATACACACACACACACACACTGCTGAACACCAGGGCCGGACTGGGAATGAAAAGCTGCCCTGGAAAAAAAACTCTATTCCAGCCACATAATGCATTGTGCCAGCATAGTGTGGAGATATGGAAGTGGGAAAAAAAACTTAAAACTGAAAACTATCACTCAAACGTGAAAGAAAGCACTCATAGGGCTTCAAAATAAACAAAAATCAGATTTGTTGTAAGCAGACGTGCATTTACAAATAATCGATGTTTCAGCCCAACTACCTTGATATATTAAGGAAAGTTTCGTAATTGGACTGAAATTGTGAATGTATGCTATTGCACAGCAGTGAAAAGAATGACGTTATCTTGCTCATTTTGACATAACGAGAGTGTGCTCTTCACTTCGGCTGACAACTGGATGATCTCAGTCAACGCCAATTCGCATTGGGAGGCTATTGCGCATGTGTGGCAAAATGCTGAGCTTCACCGCACCAATCAGCATCTCCTCATAGAGATAAATTGCATCAATGCATCTCTATAGGGAACGTTCAGCACCTTAATGCAGAGCGTGGAAATCAGGCCCGGACTGGCCATCGGGCACACCGGGCAAATGCCCGGTGGGCCGCGATGGCCGTGGGGCCGAGGCCGGCAGGGAGATCACAGAATCTCCCTGGCCAGCCCCTGCACGGCCAGCGCTATCCGAGATCTCCCTCACCGGCCCACAGGCACTTTTACATGCGGCCGCCGGCTGGGTGAGGGAGGGAGGGAGGAGAGAGGACCCGGCAGAGCTCTAACAAGCAGCTCCGCCCTGTCCTCTCGCGGGATTCTGAGAGTTGCCGCGGTTACCGCGGCAACGCTCAGATCTCGCGAGAGTGAACTCTAACCCGCAGGTTAGAGTTCACTCTCACCACTGGACCACCAGGGAAGGCAGCATGGTCCCCCTCCTCCACGCAGAATGGATCTCCCCCCTCCCAGGCTAAAGTTAAGAAGGGAGGGGGGGGGACATAACTTTTTTTTTTTTTATAATTATTAATTATAATAATATTATAATTATTAATAAAATAAAAAATATATATTTAAAATAATTTCCCTAACAGCCCCCCCAGACACACACAGCCCCCCAGACACACACAGCACCCCAGAGACACACATAGCCCCCCACAGACATACACAGCCCCCCACAGACACACACAGCGCACCCCCAGATGCACACACAGACACCAGCAGACACACACACAGCCCCCAGACACACACAGCCCCACAACACACACAGCACAGACACACACAGCACCCCACAGACACACACAGCCCCCACCCAGACACACACAGCTCCCCACAGACACACACAGCTCCCCCCAGACACACACAGCGCACCCCCAGACACACACAGTGCACCCCCAGACACACACAGCACACCCCCAGACGCACACAACACCCTCAGACAGACAGCACCCTCACTCCCACACATATACAGCACATATATATTATATAAAATAACCCTCAGTGAGTAAACAGACAAATAAAATTAGAAACCCAGAATGTGACGGCAGATAAAAACACCCTCACACACAGCACCCCTCTTACACAAAAACGCTGCGCACCTCACACATACAATACGTCCAAATATATTTTTTATTTATATATATATATATACAAAAATCAAAACTGAGGATGCACTCACAGGACTTGGTTAAAGTAAAAAAAGGGACTTTTAATTATTCCATGTGAAATGTACAGAAAAATAAATTTTCCATTCACATGGAATTAATTAAAAGTCCCTTTTTTTCACTTTAACCAAGTCCTGTGAGTGCATCCTCAGTTTTGATTTTTGTATATTTCTGATGTTTGGGATATAGCACCCAGGCTATTAGTTCTTTCTTATTACTTAAAGGAGAGTGCCAAGCATCCTGTTTTTTTGATATATATATATCCACACACACACACACACACACTACAGCACCCCTCACACTGCACCACTACACACATTACGCTCCAGATACACGCTAGATCCCTTACCCTATATGCACTCTTAATCCTCTACACACACACACACACACACACACAATCTCCTATACACACTCTGGGTCATTTACACACTAGATCTCTTACACACACACTGCACCACCTACACACACACTACATTCCTTGTAAGCAAACACATACAACATTCTCTAAACACATCCTCTCTACAACCCCTACACACACTACGTCACCTATACACACACACTACTGCCCGTATGCACACACTCGCTACATCCCCTATAACACTATGCCCCTATACACGCACTCTCTACAGCCCCTAGCCACACATATTACACCACAAAATTGACCTATTTACACAATACCACACCACACTCAAACCAGCAACCCTTCCTCCCTCAGCTTATACCAGCTCATCTCATTCCAAGCCAGCACCCCTTCCTCCCTCAGCTTATACCAGCTCGTCTCTTATCAAACCAGCAACCCTTCCTCCCTCTGCTTATACCAGCTCGTCTCATTCCAAGCCAGCAACCCTTCCTCCCTCAGCTTATACCAGCTCATCTCATTCCAAGCCAGCAACCCTTCCTCCCTCTGCTTATACCAGCTCGTCTCATTCCAAGCCAGCAACACTTCCTCCCTCTGCTTATACCAGCTCATCTCATTCCAAGCCAGGAACACTTCCTCCCTCTGCTTATACCAGCTCGTCTCTTATCAAACCAGCAACCCTTCCTCCCTCTGCTTATACCAGCTCATCTCATTCCAAGCCAGCAACCCTTCCTCCCTCTGCTTATACCAGCTCGTCTCATTCCAAGCCAGCAACCCTTCCTCCTTCTGCTTATACCAGCTCATCTCATTCCAAGCCAGCAACCCTTCCTCCTTCTGCTTATACCAGCTCGTCTCTTATCAAACCAGCAACCCTTCCTCCCTCAGCTTATACCAGCTCATCTCATTCCAAGCCAGCAACCCTTCCTCCCTCTGCTTATACCAGCTCGTCTCATTCCAAGCCAGCAACCCTTCCTCCTTCTGCTTATACCAGCTCATCTCATTCCAAGCCAGCAACCCTTCCTCCCTCAGTTTATACCAGCTTGTCTCATTCCAAGCCAGCAACACTTCCTCCCTCTGCTTATACCAGCTCGTCTCTTATCAAACCAGCAACCCTTCCTCCCTCTGCTTATACCAGCTCGTCTCTTATCAAACCAGCAACCCTTCCTCCCTCTGCTTATACCAGCTCGTCTCATTCCAAGCCAGCAACCCTTCCTCCCTCTGCTTATACCAGCTCATCTCATTCCAAGCCAGCAACCCTTCCTCCCTCTGCTTATACCAGCTCATCTCTTATCAAACCAGCAACCCTTCCTCCTTCAGCTTATACCAGCTCGTCTCTTATCAAACCAGCAACCTTTCCTCCCTCTGCTTATACCAGCTCATCTCATTCCAAGCCAGCACCCCTTCCTCCTTCTGCTTATACCAGCTCATCTCATTCTAAGCCAGCAACCCTTCCTCCCTCAGCTTATACCAGCTCGTCTCTTATCAAACCAGCAACCCTTCCTCCCTCAGCTTATACCAGCTCATCTCATTCCAAGCCAGCAACCCTTCCTCCCTCAGCTTATACCAGCTCGTCTCATTCCAAGCCAGCAACCCTTCCTCCCTCAGCTTATACCAGCTCATCTCATTCCAAGCCAGCAACCCTTCCTCCCTCAGCTTATACCAGCTCATCTCATTCCAAGCCAGCAACCCTTCCTCCCTCTGCTTATACCAGCTCATCTCATTCCAAGCCAGCAACCCTTCCTCCCTCTGCTTATACCAGCTCATCTCATTCCAAGCCAGCAACCCTTCCTCCCTCTGCTTATACCAGCTCATCTCATTCCAAGCCAGCAACCCTTCCTCCCTCAGCTTATACCAGCTCGTCTCTTATCAAACCAGCAACCCTTCCTCCCTCTGCTTATACCAGCTCATCTCATTCCAAGCCAGCAACCCTTCCTCCCTCAGCTTATACCAGCTCGTCTCATTCCAAGCCAGCAACCCTTCCTCCCTCAGCTTATACCAGCTCATCTCATTCCAAGCCAGCAACCCTTCCTCCCTCTGCTTATACCAGCTCATCTCATTCCAAGCCAGCAACCCTTCCTCCCTCAGCTTATACCAGCTCGTCTCATTCCTATAACTCACCCTCACCTATAACTCACCCCACACCATCTCCTGTTCCTTCCTGCACAATGCCAATTCTCCTAGACCCAATATTCTTCCAACTTGGTTTCTTTCTTTCATGCCTTCTACGATCTATATGTTACAGTTTTATCCACAAAGTAAAAAGAGGGATGGGACAGCGCTATCCAAACTGATCACAACGGGGAGGGGGAGGCTGCACACCTGAAAGGAAGGGTAACCCTCAAAACCCTTCAAAGGACTGGAAAAACAGGAAACAAAAAGTACAGGGTGTGCCAAGAACAAAGTGAATAAATAAAATAAATAATAGGAAAAAAATACCAGGGAAACAGGCAAATTAACCCCTTAAGGACCAAACTTCTGGAATAAAAGGGAATCATGAGATGTCACACATGTCATGTGTCCTTAAGGGGTTAAAGTCTCTAATTCACAGGTATATTCTTCAGAAATTCTCAAGATGTCTTGGGTCAAATTCTCATCAGCATATATGAAAGAAAAAAAACTCACAGAGGGGACCAATGGTGCAGCAACTTAAAGGAGTATGGCCACAGACAACACTGAGATTAAGAAATGCTACCTCACGTTTATGGGAGCTATAACCAGCTCGCGTTAAAACAGCATACAGTGGTATTTAAACTCCCCACATGTAGGATATTCCTCTGACGATATTTTCAGTGCAGATTATATGAAATAAAAACACAAGAGAAGGCCCATAGTGCTCTCTATATTCAAAAAAGTGCTGGATAAAATAGGAGATGTACAATTTACAGAGCAGACAAACCACTCTGTGTAAAGCTGTGGAACATTCCCCACCATGGATTCAACATGACTTTACTTTCATCATTAAAATTAAAGGACCAATATAGGCACCCAGACCTCTTCAGCTCAATGAAGTGGTCTGAGTGCCAGGTCCACCTAGTTTTAACCATGCAGATGTAAACATAGCAGTTTCAGCATGTTTACATTGCAGGGTTAATCCAGCCTCTAGTGGCTGTCTTCCTGATCCTCGATGCGAAAATTGCATTGAACTCACACTGGACATCCATAGGAAAGCATTGAGTAATGCTCTCCTATGGACGGATTGAATGCGCATGCAGCTCTGGCCGTGCATGCGCATTCGGAGCTGACGTCCGCAGGTGGAGGAGAGATCACCAGCGCCGAGGGAGCACTGGATTAAGGTAAGTGGCTGAAGGGGTTTTAACCAAAAGTGTATTTTAATATTTATATATATATATATATATATATAAATATTAAAATATACGTAGAATGACGTTAATTATATATATATATATATGTGTGTGTGTGTGTACAACAAGCATGTCAAACTCAAAGTCTGGCACGGGCCACATAAACAAGGTTTAAGTTTATGTGGGCTGCAAAAAAAGTCCAAACCCTTACGTTTTCATAGAAACGTAGGTTTATTTTGAAAAGTACAGTATAAAAAATCACCCAGCATACCCCTCTACTACACCACAGCACCCCCCCCCTCTACTAAATCCCAGTCCCCCCACCTCTACTAAATCCCAGTTCCCCCACCCCCATATACTAAATACCAGTACCCCCCTCTAGCTAACAAGCAGACTCCACTCACATTGCCGCTGCCAGTATGCGACTCCGGAGTCCGGCATCTGGTATACTCTAAATGGTGAAGGTGGAGCACATCGATGTCACGTCGGAATGTGACATGGCATTGCGTGCCTCCATGCACCTCCAGGTACTCCACTGTCCAGTTGCAGCCAATGCAACACTCACCAACACACACACTCACACTCACTGACAGACATACACATACACTGACAGACAGACATACACAAACAGACACACACACACACACACACACTCACTGACAGACGCACAGAGAGACACACTCACTGACAGACACACACAGACACACACACAGAGAAACACACACTCACTGACAGACAAACACACACACTCACAGGCAGACACTCACAGACAGACAGACACACACACAGAAACACTCACTGACAGACACACACTCACAGACACACTCACTGACAGACACAGACATACATACACATACTCACTGACAGGCACACACACACAAACAGACACTGACAGACAGATAGACAAACACACACTCACTGACAGACACACATACACTCACAGACAGACACTCATAGACAGTCAGACACAAACAGACATACACACTCACTGAAAGACACACTCACTGACAGACACACAGATACTCACTCACAGACACACTCACTGACAGACACAGACACACACAGACACATACTCACTGACAGACACACACACACACACACATTCTTGCACACACATCACTTTCTTTAATGCTCCCTACCTTTTGGAGCCGATGTGAGGCCTCTCCCTGGGGCCCAGTGGGGATCTTCTGTCTGCTTCTCACTGCTCCCTCACGCGGTTTAGTGATGCCAGGTGCCGAAATATGACGTCATATTCCGGCGCCCAGCTTCACTACAGACGGCTTGCATAAGGGATCAGTGAGTAGCAGGAACATCGAGCTCCCTCGCTGGCCCTCCTCCCCGGCCAGGTCAGTTTTAGCAGAGTAGGCACCTGCAATGTGGGGAAAGCAGGTGCCAAATCTGCTATAACACTGAGCATGCACTCGCGGCTCACCGGGCCACAAAGATGCCCATTGTGGGCCGCATGCAGTCCGTGGGCCGCAAGTTTCACATGCTTCATACACAGTATCTCAAAAAAGTGAGTACACCCCTCACATTTTTGTAAATATTATATTATATATTTTCATGTGACAACACTGCAGAAATGACACTCTGCTACAATGTAAAGTAGTTAGTGTACAGCCTGTATAACAAGGTAAATTTGCTGTCCCCTCAAAAAAACTCAACACGGGGGGTGTGGCTAGCTGAGCAGCTAACAAGACATGCTGGTGTGGAGCTCCGGCTGAAACACACTTATTAAGACACCAAATTGCCACGAAATTGCAGCAAAAAGACCTGAAACCCAGATTACTACTGCCCCAGTTACCCCCGGAATTGAGATGGGGAGAAAACACAAAAAACTATCCAGCCTGGAGGGCTCCTACCTGCCTGATATTAGGCGGTCCTTCAATAGGCTGCAAAAGCAGACACAGCCTAAGATGGCACAGACTAGGAATCGAAGCTCCAGTGAATCGGAGGCATCGGCTCACACAGAGGACCCCCCTCCGACCACCAATATGGCGTACCGCACAGAAGACTCTGACTCCGACGACTTGCCCTCCACAAAAGGCGATATTAAAAAGTTATTGCTCGATTTAAGAAGGGTGTAGAAGTCGGACCTGGAAGAGGTGTGAACTGAAATATCCGGGATCGCAACACGTCTTGGAGCAGTGGAGAACTGGGAAGGGGATAGAGACACACTACTCGTAGAGACCCAAACCCAGGTGACCTCTCTGTCTGAACAACTCCTACGACTTACCCGCACTGTGACCGC
>OW240915.1:191790210-191855581 GCA_933207985.1 Pelobates cultripes
CTTCCATCTTGAAGTGCCTGTATACGACAAATGCGTTGAGGCCCTTCAGGTTTATGACCGGGCGGAATTCCCCGGTCTTCTTCTTTACTAGGAAGATATTGCTGAAAAAGCCCCCCTGATCGTGAGCGGGTTCTATCGCCCCTTTTGATCGGAGTTCCTCCAACTCGATCTCTATGAGTCGGTGGTCCTCCGCGGAACAGGTCCAGGAGGAAGGAGGCACTGCTTGGTTCGGGGGTCCCACGAAGTCTATGACGTAGCCCTGTACCGTCTGCAGGATCCAGACTAAAATTACCAGCTAAAACATATTAAAAAATACAAAAGTTCAAAAGGTAACCGCTGATATAACAAATGTTAAAGGACCTGACCTTGGGGGGTTGCCCCATAAAACGAGGTGACGATCCAAATGATTCAAAAATAGAAACAGCAGTTCTAAGATCACAATATGGTGATAAAAAACTGTTTCCCTTGTTGAGGAATGGTAGAACACATGGGATCTCAATGAAGGCAGTCACACAGGCAGTAAACCATAAATATACTTGATGGATATCAGCACGCCAGACAATCAGTATAAATAGATAGCAGAGGAGAAAGGCACTGCGTCAAACATAATTTTCCTCTTTTCCCCCCTTTCTCTTCCTTTGCGCTTCTGGGATGGCAAGAGGGGTGTGTGGCCTGCTCTCTCCTTTGTAGCCCAGGAGCGCCTATCTTGTTCCCCAACCACTGATCAGAGAGACCAAGTTTTTTGGTACTGGCAATATACTGAGCCCAGAATGCTTACAACTGAAGCTCATGAAGCAAATGGCACTCCTAAAATTTCATCTGCCATAGTTGGGTTACCCCTCTCTAATCGTTGACACAGATTGAACTTCATGCTCAACCTCCTTCTGACCCAATCCCACAATCTGCCATAGTAAGATCATTGATATTGCTAGTTATTGACTTAGGTTGTATCTTTCAGCTGGTGAATAATACAGTTTTAATGTTAGCAATTATTTACGTGAGCTGACATGCATCATCCATTCCTGTCATCAATTTTGGTGGTGCTGTTCATAATACTCTCTAACTGCACCTGCGGTTTTGCAATAATTTCTGTCATCCCACGGCACAGCCAGAGCAATTTAACCCTTCATGCAATGCTTGCCAAATGGTTGTGAGGTACCACTGCAGGCTGCATTGCAAGTAGTGCTGGTACAAAATTATTGCTGTAGTTCCTCTAGGTGCCAAAAAGGAATTGAATCAGTCTGGTTCCAAAGTTGGGGACCAGGAACTTTGATTCTATTACACATACCTTCTGGTGTAATTTTGAGGAAATCTTTATTTGCTTTAATATTTTTTTTTTTATATATATATTTTCATAGTTCTCCTTACATTTAATTGTATCTACCTTAATATTTGGAAAATACAGTAAAAAGTGAAAAGAATATTGTAAAAATAAAATGAAGACCTATTTAAATTGATCACTTCTTTGCCATGGGGCTTCTGTGTAATTTAGCAATTGTATGTTTGTCCTGCAATCTCTTTGCAGCACTGGGAAGAGGCCACCATGAACTGATAGACACAGACACGTGTTGTTCACAGTAACATCTCCAAAGAGTTAATTGCCTATCACAGGTTATATTGTGTTCTTTAACAAGGCATGCTTTTATTCTTTATCCAATCAGATAGTCACACCTGGTCCTTATGTATAGAGAGTGTAGTAAAAGGGGGTGAGGCGTTTTGGACTTTCCTGCAGTTACTAGCTAGATCAGCAGTATGGAGGGTGTTGGACTTTACTGCTGTTACTATGCAAACAGCAGTAAGGGAGTAGGATAAAGGGAAGAAGGTATAATGTCCAAACTTAAAACAACCAAAAATTAAATATCAAGAAGCATAAAGAAAATTACATTCCATCAAATATGAATGTTAATAAGTGCAAATCTGTAAAATAGGTCCCAATGGATGATCAAAAGAACAAAAAACAAAATACTTGTCAAGGAAGTGTTCACTCAGTTTAAACTGCATTCCGTAACACCAACAGTTGGTTGAGACAGAAATTTTATATTTTCTCTAAATAAATGAATACTTGTTTTAAATGTATTCAAGGTTGTACTACTTATAATAAAGATTTGCTGCAGGTCACTGGTACATAGCAAGATGTTTTCCTTTATGGAATGAGCCACAAATATACTGAAGAATCACAGGTCACTGGGATACCTGTGGGTCATCTGCTGATAGTAGTGTCCAGCAGCTTTCAGCATAGATTGGATGCAGCTAAAACGTGCAACAGTCAGTAGGAGAAACAAGGTTAGATTTAGGATTAGGATTAGCTAGTTTATGTTCCATGATGCCATGATACTGTATATTTGTTTAAAAATCATAAACTTTAAAACATAAAGTTAATTGTTATTGCATATTAAAATTTTGCACATTGATAGCTAGTTCTGCAAACCTATTTTTTTTTTAAAGAAAATTATAAAATGTGTATTCCTGAGAATGTATTTTTCTGTATTTTGTACAACCATCAATTTATAAAGCTATTAAAATACCCCAATCTCAATTGCAGGTGAAGATGAATGAACCACACTTTAAATTCAGCGAAAATACATCACTGCAAGATTACAATGCTACAGAAGCAAGCGAAAATGGGAGCTCTAAAAATCTTTACTCTTTACCCTTGATCACTGTTGGATTAATAATCTGCATAGCAGGCTTGGTTGGCAATGGAATAGTTTTGTGGTTTTTAGGCTTCAAAATTAAAAGAAGTCAATTTACAATTTACATTATTAATCTATCCATAGCTGATTTCACATTTCTTTTAAGCCTGTGGATTTTATTAATGTATATGTTTTGTAGGATTAATGGGTTACCAAAATCATCTATAAACGTGCATATGTTTGCTCTCCTCACTGGATTATTGAATAACTTCGGTTTTAATGCTGGGATCTATCTTCTTACAGTCATAAGCTTAGAACGGTGCCTTGTTGTGCTTTATCCTTTATGGTATCAATGTGAACGTCCCAAATGCTTAACAACAATTTTATGTCTTATTTCTTGGATGCTATCTGTGATGGTGACTGGACTCGAACAATTTATGTGTACAAGTGGACAAGAATATCTCAGTCCAGGCTCAGAAAGCTGCACCAGTGTGTACTTTTTCACTTCTGCTTTATATATAATTGTTGTTCTCATACTATTGTTATCCAGTCTCACACTTTTACTTGACATCCAAAAGGCTTCAAAGCACTGCCACCCTCCAAAACTTTATGTTGTCATCATTTTGAGTGCCACTGTTTTCCTAATTTCTGTGATTCCTACAAGAATATTAGGTCTCCTTCTTTATTTCAATGTTTTGTATTCAGAAACACTTATGCTTACTTTTTTCTATGTCACTTCTCTCTGCTCTGCCTTGAACTGTAGTGCAAATCCTTACATTTACATGATTGTAGGTAGGTATGGGAAGCAAATGATAGGATCATGTCACATCAAACAGTTATTTGAAAGAGTGTTCAATGAAAGTACAGACAGTCAGATGAGCCATACTCAAAGTAGTCATCTTTAGCAAATGAACACAAAGTATATGTTCAGAGAACATCTAGTTGATGCACACATACAAACACACAGCTCCTCCTACACTACACACAGCCTACACATAAAACTCACACAGCACACACACAACCTCATAACCCATACAACACACACAGTCTCTCTCTCACAAACATAGTAAAGCAATGCACACTATCTACAGCCCTTTTTTAACACACACTCAGTCTCAAAACACACATATGCAACCTCCCAATACACACAACACCATACCCACATTTACAAAATACAGACTGCCTCTCTATATGGAATACAGTGTACTTGATCACAAGACAAGAATTCTAAACATAAACACACATACAAAAGAAACAGCCTGGCGCCCTCAGCACACACATACTTCAATTCCTGCACACTGGTGAAGATACATTTATGAAAATAATACAGGGCAAATATGAACTGACAAATAAATGAAAAATAAGGAACAGAGACACGTGGAGTGCAAGACATATAGAAAAACAATGAAAACTAGGATGGAAGAAATAAGGAAGAAAGAGACACTACAAGAGGGATACATTTTAGAGGAAACATAATAAGAAGAGACTCATTGGAGATGCGTGATGAACAAGTGAACAAGGTTTTTGCCTGGGGGGAAAGATCCTTGCAGAGGCTTTGTTGGGATTGCTGTGTTTCTGGATGTGAATTTTTTTCCTAAGCTTTGTTTTTTTATAGATTCATCTGCCCAGTCTCTTATTGCTTATGTGGTCTAGGCCAGTCTGGAGCTGTTATATGTTAATTAGCGACAGACTGATACTTACGTTTTCTGAATATACTAAACAGACCATGAAACTGTTGCCTTTTTTTTAATGAGTAATGCTTCACAATTCAAGATTTTCCCATCTATGTTGGCAATGGGAAATATCCATTTTATTAAAGACAGGTGGGGGCTACTCTGTATCAAATACCTTCTTTACTTTACAAAGGATTAACAAGAAAATACGAAAAGCAAAGCAAAAACAGAACATCCAAACGTGATGAAAATTGAACACTCACTAACCAATCAACATGGTCCATAACATGTCTAAGTAGATGATGCCCAATCCTCTTCCTCTTTCATATTGCAGGGAATTGAATTAAGAGGAACTCTGTAGAAATCCATGAATAGATTCATGTACAAGACATATAAGTCATATTGTTAAACTGCAAAGACAAGAACACCTCCTGTCTTTAATAAAATTTCCCATCTCCAACATGGCTGGAAAAATCATGAATTTTTAACAGACCGGCATCTCATTTTATGCATGTTAAAAGTTGCACGAATAAACATTACAAAACAACTACAGAAACATGAGGTTCACACTTGAAATGAAACAGTTTAAAAGTGCATTTCAGTCATCAGCTTTGAGTAAATTATGTAAAAAAACAATGCTTGAAAACTTTAGTAGACATTGCTTCTCTGGAGGAGTGGTTACCAAACACAGTTATATCAATTCCTGCCATAGTATTGTAATTTTAACCCCTCTACCTAAATTGGGAGACAAGACAAGCAGAAACATTTTGTGATATTAAATGAGAAATTGACTGGAAGTAGGGCTTCTAAGAGGTAATGTCTTATGTCTATATGCCTTTAAAGGACCACTATAGTGCCAGGAAAACATACTCGTTTTCCTGGCACTATAGTGCCCTGAGGGTGCCCCCACCCTCAGGGTCCCCCTCCCGCCCTGCTCTGGAAAGGGGAAAAGGGGTTAAACTTACCTTTTTCCAGCGCTGGGCGAGAGCTCTCTGCCTCTCTCCTCCTCCGATCCGCCCTGTCGGCTGAATGCGCATGCGCGCAAGAAGGCTACACATTCAGCGGTTACATAGGAAAGCATCATTCTATGGACGCTATACTCTCACTGTGAAAATCACAGTGAGAAGTTACATAGCGCCGTAGTGGCTGTCAATGAGACAGCTACTAGAGGCTTAAGGCTTAACCTATTGATAAACATAGCAGTTTCTCTGAAACTGCTATGTTTATGAAAAAATGGGTTAACCCTAGAAGGACCTGGCACCCAGACCACTTCATTAAGCTGAAGTGGTCTGGGTGCCTAGAGTGGTCCTTTAAGCATTTGGCCACACAAAGATTAGTGATAGAAAACACATTTTAGATATTTAGTGCATCTATATACTAAAATGTTGTATAACAGTAGAGGAAAATTGTCTATGTGTGTCAGGAACATGTATGGTTATGGTCCTTAAAGAATTCTGCTAATGCTATTTAAGTTCACAGGTCCACTTACAATAAACAACCTATTTAAGACCGCCCTGTTAGTGAATATGTGCACTCTTAATGAGATGTTGCCAGCCTGTTGTGCTCCTCTGCCTTACATGTTTCTAGTAACTAATTTTCAGGTCTCAGAATCTCCAGCTCATTTCAGAACTGATTTTCCACATACCTCTCTGGGAATTCCTTCAGATTTTCAGAATCTACAAATTGGATCCTTATACTAACCTTGTTTCCAGCCAATTTACCAGCCAGTATATTTGTTTTTTCCATATGAGAATTGCTTTCTGCAGGAATCACTGACTCAATAGTTGGGTAAATCCTCATTTTCTGTTACTTTCTTACATCTGAAGAGTCTGCAATGAACATTTTTTGTTTTCCTAATTGGCTAATTAATTTACAAGGTGAAGCAACCTATTTTATTTAGCAAGGACTGCTTTCTTTTTTTCCTTATATTGTTCAAAATCAAGTTCTGATTCAGACTGTCTGATTTTAAAAAGGACTTTCATTTTTGTCAATAAGTATCTGAAATCTTATATATTATGTTCCTGTTTGATCTGTAAGGAACAGGAGTAAACATGACAAGTCTAATGCTGATACATTTTAAAAATAAATAACAATGAGCCTCAATTTAAACATTTTAGATTAACATTTCAAATGATTTCATGTTTTTGGATATAGTTTTTTTATTTTGTTTTTATTTGTGTTTAATTAGTTTTGTGTCCATTATACACAATAACATCATTGTATGAATTAAAAAGTAGACTGAATTACATGTCAGCAGACATTTGTGCAATGATTGCAAACAAAACAACTGGCACGTAGGAAAACACTATAGGTTATATCAGCATAGTATAGCTTCCTTGGTCTCTGGATATGCTGTTAATCAGCATGTCAGAATCAAAACAGTCTCATAGCTCTACATACAAATAAACTGAAAAAAAATTAACTGAAAGAGAAATATAAAAGGCATAAAGAAATTGCATCCTATTTGGGTAGGGACAGATTTGTCCACAGCATAGGCACCACAGTTATGTGCATCACAGGTGACGGCTGTAGGACCACCAAGTTCGATCAGCCTGCATAGCCGCATGTGTCCTCCATTTCAGGGTGATTTTGCTGTTGTTGTAGGCTTGCTTGAACTGCCCCCTGGGTCGCGCTTGTGCTCGGCATATCCAGTGCCCGAAAGAGCATTTCAGCTGTGGAAGTCAGTGTGACTGTGTTGGTGCCCAGTGAAACCGCAAGGTAGCCCTTTGCACTCCATCAGATGGAGTTTTCTCTCAATCTCCTTGTAACAGGTGCATGTTGTCTCTTTTCCTTTGAAACGGAAAATGGAAGGTACGCATGTATAGCCACCATACTTCCCTCAAAGCTAACAGATCCCATGTACCTGGAGTGGGTCATAATGGCGGCTCTCACCGCAATGTCCCTGGTTGTGGCTATGGGGTTTCTGGGTGCATCTGCCGGTGCTGTCGCTGACTTGCGCACATGAAAGGAGGTCACTATGAGCGGTAAATCTGCATTACACTTGAGGCCCAGAGAGGTGGTAAGTCTCCGGATAAAGGGTAGCTGCTCTTCCCCTCCTATGTTTTTTTTAAGGTGTGCCCCTCAGCCGAATGTAGCAGCGCCTGTGTCTGGTTTCAGTTGAGGTCACCAGTTTATGTAGCTGTTTCTTAGAGTTGGCAATCTCTTGAGGTCTCCCTCTCCTCCACACCATGCACCTTTTGCTACAGTACTCCCAATTCTGCTTGGGTCTCTTGCAGGTCTTTTGTGGATGGGGATGCATCCTCATTTGATTAGGATCTGTGTTACACCCCTTTGGGATGCTGCAGGGTGGGGGATTCCCACTCCTCGTGGGAATCATCTGTTGCCTCTGGCTCACTGTGAGGCTCAAGCGCCATCTTGACATTAATCTATCTCCCCTACACACACAAGACCTCGAAACATATTAACACGGTGGTGTGGGCTTCTCAAATGCGAGCCTGATATCAGGTGCTGCCAGTTGCTTCACATGGAATTGTTTCCTGTGTTTGCATCCCATGGTGCTATCTGGGGGGAAGCAGGTATATTAAGTTTATCTGAAGCATTTTTATGCAGACTATTTCTCCCTTTTACTGGGGCCACAGCGGAGCTCCCTATCATACATCTGCACAGCTTCCCGGTCTGCCACACCCACCTTGGATACAGTTTTAAAATAATGTTTTCATATACAGATAGACACAGAGAGAGAGAGAGAGAGAGAGAGATAGATAGATAGATAGATAGATAGATTTATCCAAAATAGTAAATGACATGAAAAGCTAATCCAACAGCACCAGGATTCCAGTCATTGGTGTAACTAGGACCCCTGGGCCCCAAGGGAAAGAATAAAAAAGGTCCGCCTCATCAACCCTTCTCACTAACTCTTAAGCAAAACACTTGATGTGTAGTAGCTGTGTGTAGTTACTGTGTGTGATTGTGTGGTGTCATCTTAGTGTAATTGCATGTGGGGCTTTGCAGATTTTGATGTATATGTGTGGAGTTCGCTGAGTATATGAGTGGAGCTAGCTAAGTGGGATGTGGAATGTTAGAAACAAATACTCTCACAACGCAATATAGAGTGAAGGCACACACAGAGTGATTTTATAAAAGGGTTTACTTAAAGACAGATATAGACAAATACAAATAATGCTTCACTGGAATAAACGCTTAGGTTGAAAGATCAGTTGCAATGTTAACTTCTTTGTTTTGTACAAATTAAACTTTTATACCAACACATGCCAGATAGTCACTTAGTCCATAGAGAGCTTGCATCCATAGAAAACTTACGAAGAACTGTGTGCGTGGGAGGGCAACAAACTAGGAAGAGCTACTTTATGCCTTTACCAACACGTATGTCAGAAATGGAGATACCCTAACATGCAATTCTAAATAAATAGTAAAGGAACACAAACTGGTCCTAGCAGAGTGGCCAAGACAGATAAAAGAAATGCCTGCAAGTAGACAGAGAACAAATGAGAGACAGGTCTAGGATAACAAAGATACACATAATTTATAGCCGGGCAAAGGTCAGGGTAATAGAGAACAAGAATAGTCAAAAAAGCCAATCTCAGAAAACAGTTACTCCAATACACAGCACTAACACATTTTCAGGTAACAAGAACCATGACAGGGCAAGGAAACAAGGCTAACCAAGAAGTATATATACCCTATACTGGGTTGTGATTGGTTACAGAGGACCATGATGTCACAAATGTCTATACATAATATAGATTCACATTATAAATGGAGACCAATGGGAATGTCAGATATTATGTTATAACGAGGCACCAGGAAGCTAGGGACGAATGGGGGTGTATCAGAACACAAAAGAGACATATTTTTTTTGGTTGCACAACACTGCAAGGGACAGGTATTATGACAATTTACTAGTTGGGGGACTAAGGGACAGGTGCTTATTTAATCGGGAGAAACTATTGGGTAACACATTCACTGATGCCCAATGGAACAAGGTGCTGATATCACAGCATAAGAGTTAGGCATAAGCACCTATCATTCTGGTACCAAACTCCAGCATCCTTACGCAGGATATTCCCACCTGATGTCTGGTAGGATTCCACACGAATAGTCCCATTCTTGCATATGAGTAAAGACACATACTGGGTTCCCCAAGTTTATTTTAATTTGAGAATGTGCTCTTGCATGTGACACCACTCTCAAAATATAAAATGTAACTTTAATACTGCAAAGTCACTAGTGCCTGCCCTCTGGAAAAGCCTTGACACCTCCACAGAAGAACAGTAGTTCAGTAGGATTGAGTAGATTAAGGCAGCTGAAGCTTTAATGACCTCACTGTCAGGGAAATGGTTCAAGACATGCATGGTTCCCATGGATTGTTTACAGAGGTAAGAGAGATGGACAGGGGGCGATGGTAGAAGGGATCTAGAAGATCCTTAAATCCTTTTGTAATCATTCTTGTGGACAAATCTTCCATTTATATTCACTAGTACATACATAATAGCACATGCATAATCTAGTAGGATAAGTTTTTTGGTGCTTGAACACAACCTGGTAGGAGAACCCACATTATGAAGCAAGAGATGGGGGTCACCATCCCCCCCCGTTTTGTAGATTAATGTACCTTCAATAAACCATCCCCTTTTCTAACTTGGTGATCGCTTGTCTTGGTATGTATGTATGGCTTTTTTATTTTATTTTTTTTGCTATCATCTTTAATTATAAACATGATGATGAAGCTTTTGTTGAAGGGGTGGGGACAGTGACATTTTGAAAACTACAGCAGAATAGATAACAGACATAATAAAAGCCTTATCAGTGATAGCTAAGTTTGACACCCAGATCTTTAAGAACTATATTCCCCATCAAGCCCAGCCATAATACCAGGGTTAATCACCACTGCCCTAGAATTTAATAGGATGGGATCTCATAATACATAATGGTATTTCAGGTGGCTCAAATAGACTTATAGGGTTATTCACTAAACACTGGATTTTGTCCTGTTGAAAATGAACAGATTTGAACCACAAATCAGTGTGGCTGAGCGAAACTGCAGCAATCAGCTGCAATCAAGTGCATTTTGAAATAAAATCTGCGTTTTTACATTTGACTCTGAAACACAGTATAGGAATCAAAAGATTTACAAAGCAATAGTTTTATCAAAATTCAGAAATGAATTTGCAAGTTATCATTCACTTGCATTTTGAAAGTGAATTGATCATTTGAAGTACTAGTTGTCCGCTGGCAGTGCTAGCAGCCAGCAGGGCAATAGTAAGATAGCCCTCAGCTCTGCGAAGGTTAATTACATTTAAGTTGTTTTTGTTTTGTTTTTTTAACCCCTTCAGGACGGAGTCAATAGTGCACGTTCTGATCAAAACAAAACGTAAACAAAAACTGGAATTTGCGCTATTTGTCTGTTCAACCGTAATTCACCACTGTCACATTAAGTGCACCCACACTTATTATATATCATTTTGTTCAGGAGAAACAGGGCTTTAATTTATCATTAACTATTCATATATGGAACATAATTTATTATGAATAAAATTTAAAAAAATGTGAGAAAATAAGATTTTTTTTAAATTTGTATTTCCGTCTGACATTTTAGCTATGAATGTCATAATACTGTTAGGTTTTACTGCAAAAAAATGCCCATATTTGTAATCAGCGATGTCTTACGAGTACAACAGTACCCCCCATTAACAGGTTTTATGGTGTTTTGGAAAGTTACAGGGTCAAATATAGAACGTTCCACTTAGTCACAAACACTGGCCAAAGTTAGTGTACATATTTGTTTTTGTGTGAAAAAAGCAAAAAACTAATATTTGGCCAGTGTTTGTGACTAAGTGGCTACTAAGAAAGACTGGACATACCCCACTTGCAATACCTTGGGTTGTCTACTTTTGCAAATGGTATGTCATCATGGGGGTAATTCTCATTCCTGGGCTACCATACGCTCTCAAAGGCAACATAACCAATCTGGCAAATTTCAATGTCAAAAAAATGAAATGCAAGCCTATATGTGACTCTCTAACTTTCCAAAACACCATAAAACCTTTACATGGGGGTTACTGTTATTCTCAGGAGACTTAACTTAACACAAATATTAGTGTTTTAAAACAGTAAAACATTTAACAACAATAATATAGTCCATAAAAGTGCCGTTCCTTTGTAAAAAAAAATGCAAAAAACTTCACTTTTACTTAAAATATCATCGTTGTAATACAATTTACCAGTTTGAAACACTAATATTTGAGTTCAGCGAAGTCTCCCGAGTAAAACAGTACCCCCTATGTACAGGTTTTTTGGTGTCTTGGAGAGTTACAGGGTCAAATATAGTGCTTGCAAATTAAATTCTCTGCACTTTCTCCCTGTGTTGTCAGGCATGTCAATCAAATTTTAATTAATCAAATCACATAATTATGTTAAAAGATTACTTAAATATACACGTAGAATTTTAAAATATATGCATTTATAGGTATTTAAATTCTACGTGTATATTAATGTAATCTTTTATGTAATTATATGTATTTATCTATATATATATATATATATTTGCGGTTATTTGTATTTTATATATAGATAGATATATATAGAATGTCATTCTAAGTGTATTTTGTTACCAATATATATACCATATACAAAATACACTTAGAAATAAATTACATATGAATATATAATTTATATAACATTTTGTTTCAATATTTTATTTATTAATTTTATTGTTTTATTTATTTATTATTGTAATTACGTATATATATATATATATATATATAATATATGTGTATATAGCTATAATATATATAATATATATACATCGTCATTCTAAGTGTATTTTAATACTAATATATGTGCTTATATTAATATTAAAATACACTTTGTATGACGCTATATATATACAATATGTATATATATATTATATATATTATAGATATATACACATATATTAGACCTGTGAGTGCACCTTATATATATTTTTTGTATCTATTTCAACGCCAGAGGTGGGCACCCAGGCAAGAATCTTTTGATATATTCAAGACAAAGGGTGAGTGCCAAGTTCACTTTTTCTTTATATATATATATATATATATATATATATATACATAATATATATACATTTATTATATATTTATAAATATATTTATTTTATTTTAAAACATGTTTAATTAATTTATTTTTCATTTCCCACCTGCAGGGGGACTGTCTGACATTTCAGACAGTCCCCCTGCTGGCAGATCCACAGCCAGCCATAGGGGGGCCATGTGGGGGGCCTCATTTGCCGGGGGAGGGCTGCCTGGGATGTGAGGCAGTCCTCCCGAAGCAGAGCGCCGGTAAGGTGAGTATCCCGGGCGCTCCAGGGCTCAAAGCCGTTACGGCATTCTATGCCGCCGCAACGGCTTTAAAGCCCACTTATTGCGGGACGGCATAGAACGCCGTAACGGCGTTATGGGGTTAATTACTATAAAGTTTTGAAACCTCCTTATACACCCATCTCCCATACAGCATGAAGAGGCCTATCTACTAAATCATAGCTACTAACTAATGGAAACTAGTGATTGGGCACTAGTCACCCAATTTATAAGTGAATTTATGTCAATAAAACACATGATTTATGTAAATTTTCACCCAGAAACACGTGATTTATGTCAATTTCTACTCAGAGTTTCAGAAAGATTTGAATGACATTTGGAGCATGATCAAGTATTTAAACACTCTTCCTGTCCGGCATATTGCCATGGTAACTCTGTGGCAGTGCTCTGACTCATTCTATGAGTGTCAGAACCAAGAGGAAGTGTTTACCAAGCACTCCCATGCAAACCGTAATAGTTATTTAATATATTGCCTGAATATATTAAATTACTTTTTTTTGCAAGGGCGGCTTTAACTGGCCCAGCCCATCCTAAACAGGTGGAACTTCAGGGCCCTTCAGGGCCTGGTTTCAGTAGCAACCACTGCGACTCTGGGAGTTTAGCCACTGATTCCTAAAATTGAAGAACAACATTTACATCCCATGTAGTGATAGTTAGGAAAGGAGCTGAAAACTGCCTTACTGTTCTAAATTTGAACTTTTTGATATTTATGATAAAACTCAAGTTGGTAAGAAAGGTTAACAGCCATTGCATATAACATAAATAGATCGAACATCTTCAGATGCCATCATGATGTTTTTTAAGAAAATAATGAGCCATATTTCATGGATTTGTAGAAGAAATACTAGGAACGTGAGAAGTTTCGTAAAACACCAAGGTACAGATGCAAGCCCAAATGGAAAAAATGTGAATTGCGATTTCTGTTTCTTTTATATAAATTGTAGATACGGTTGGTGAAATAAATTAATGGGAATCATGAGGTACGCATCTTTTAGATCTAGTTTTATCATTGATTTGTTGGGGATTAAAAGATATGTGAGTAAATTAAAGCCTTCCATTTTGAAATGTTCTTAGTTCATGAAATTGTTTAAAATTCTTAAATTTATGAAAAGTCTGTAACCTGCATCCCTCTTGTTTAGCAGAAATAAATTGCCAACAATACCTGGGGAGTATAAAGGAACTTGTGCAATGGCCTCTATTTGCATCTGATTGTGAGTTTTGAAAATGCGAGGAAAGGGAAACTCTCTTTGAAGAGTTGGGATACATCATTCTATTTTGGAACCCATAATAGTGACTAGTGGGAATTAATCATAACAATTTCCATTGTTATGATTATTATGATTAATTCCCAGACATAGAAAATAAAATGAGTAAACAACACTCCAACACTTTTGGGGGGAAAAGTAAATAAGAAAATGTTTGAAAATGGTCAGTAATAAGGGACATCTGGTTTTCCACGATCTACCACAGTAAGGGAAGAAAGGAGAAGGTTGTTGGTTGTTGTTTAAATACAAGTCTGAGATCATGGCTACCTTTTTAGACAGATTCTACTTGTGTATTCAACCATCAACTTGCTTCTTGCAGTCTGATCCAAAGGTTTGCATAGGCAAAATTCCATGTATTTGGACAAGCCAAAACCAATTTGGATGACCAAGGGTGTTTAATATGAACAGGGTTAAACTGTGGTTTAAGGCTAGTAGAAAATATAAAAAAGTGTTGAGGATTAGTACCACTCTAAAAAGTCACTGGTGAGAATATTATAACCAACATGGGATGCCTTAAATAGGTCTACAATAGATAGATACACTAAAAAATGGGATAGAATGAGACCTAAAATACAAATAAATATAAAATAAGATAAATAGAATAATAACAAATAAAATATAAATTAATGAATATATGTCCAAGATAGAGAGTCCAAAAAAAGATGATGGTAAATACTTTCCAGAGGAGCAATCACAAGCTTGTTCAAGATACATTTTCTTGTTGGATGCAGCCCGTATGTGGAAAGGAGAGGATAATGGTGCAGTATGTCCAGAAAAAATAAAAATAAAAATATATATGGTCCTACTCACGTTTTTTAGAGCTTTAAACCAGCTCTACTATAAAAGGCGTAAAGTGGTACAATCCCCACTTATGGGATATGGGAAAAATGGTTTCAATGATGTGTGGGCCAAAAAATAAAAAAGAAACATCAATAGTGCTCACTGTATGAAATCAACCATCAAAAATACCAGGGTTGGATGGAGCAGGTGTGAAAGTAATCTAAAATATGTTCTAAAGAAGAGGAACCAAAGTCGTTGAATGACCCTTTTAAAATTAGAACTTCGGTTCCTCTTCTTTGGAACATATTTTGCATTTTAAATTAGGGTCAGGCCCTTACCAGTTGGATATTCCCTAATCAGCAGACCTTACCTCTATTTCTCTACTTTCTGTGAATGTAATCTAGTTTATTCTTTGAGGTTTTCGCATACACAATTCTTTTCAGAGAGAGGATCTACTCTGTGGCTTATCAGCAGAGGGTCTATGCTGTGGCTATTCAGGTTTACATGGTGAATGTATAATTTTAATTGAATCTTGGTCCAAGATGTTTGGGTGAATCAATAGAACTGTCTTGATAATACTTCTTTTTCGGGTGGCCTTCCCAGACCTCCTTAGAGTCTTAGCTAAATTAAGACTAGAATCTTTTGCCAAACGGAATAGGTCAAAAGATGTAGTAGGGTTTAGTATATACAGACACACAGATACACACCAACGCACATATAGATGTACAGACACCCAGATACAACGGCACACCCAGATACACACACATACAAATACACACACTGACACACATACAGATACACAGATACAAACACTGGCATACATGCAGATATACAGACACACAGAAACAAACATTGATACACATATAGATACACAGATGCACACACTTACACACGTGCAGATACACACACATACAGATACACACACTGACATATATACAGATACAGACATCCAAAGAAACACATCCAGATACACAGACACACAAAAACACACATAAGGAAACACAGATACAAACACTGATACACATACAGATACAACTGGAAAAAATGCATAAGTCTGGGCACACCCGATGGTTTCTTATTAACAGGCAGTCTTTCATTTGGAGTTCAGAGGAAAAGATTCCAGTTGAATTGATTGGGAGTTGGCCCTCCTTGTTTGGAGCACCCGGTGGGAGTATTCCCCTAGTGAGTGTGCACTGACTCTTACACTCTACACACGTACAGATACAGACACACAGAAACAAACACTGACACACATATAGATACACAGATGCACATACTGACACATATGCAGATACACACTGACCCATATGAACAGACAGATATTTAAACACTGACACATATACAGTTGTACAGACACACTGATACACACACTGACATGCATGCAGACACACAGATTCAAACACTGCCACACATACAGATACACATATACAAACACTGCCACACAAGCAGATGTACAGACACACAAACAAAAACACTGCCACCCATGCAGTTACACAGATACCCTTACTGCCACGCATGTAGATACACAGACACACAAATACATGGATACAAACACTGCCACACATGCCACGCACTAATACAAAGACACATACACAGATACACAGACATACAGATACACACACTGACACATACAGATACCATTGACAATCATGCAGATACAGACACACATACAGATGCACAGGCACACAGACAGTGGTGTATCCTGGTTTTGTGCTGCCCTAGGCAAAACTCAGGCGCCCCCCGCGCCAGCCCACCCAACCCTTCCCCCCGCCCCGCCTTCTAAATACACAAATTCACTGACAGATACGCATACACACGCTAACAGACACACACACACTCACTAACAGACACACACACTCACTAACAGACACGCACACACTCACTCTAACAGACACACACACTCATTAACAGACACACACACTCACTCTAACAGACACACACTCTAACAGACACACACAGACACACACACACTCACTAACAGACACACACACACACTCTAACAGACACACACACACACACTCTAACAGACACACACAGTCAGACACACAAATACACACAGTCAGACACACACACACTAACAGACACAAACTATCAGACACACACACACTAACAGACACACACACACTAACAAACACACAGACACACACACACTAACAGACACACAGTCAGACACACACTAACAGACACACACACACAGTCAGACACACACATACACACAGTCAGACACACACATACACACTAACAGACACAAACTGTCAGACACACACACACACTGACAGACACACACAGTCAGACACATACATACACACTAACAGACACACACATACACACTAACAGACACACACAGTCAGACACACACTAACAGACACATACTAACTCACTAGCAGACAAACACTAGCAGACACACTCACACAGTCAGACACACACACATACACACTAACAAACACACACACACATTAACAGACACACTAACAAACACACACACACACTCACATTAACACATTTTTATTTTTTTTAATTTACCACCCCCCCCTCCCCCCTTACCTTTGGGAATGCTGGGGGGGCGGGTTCTCAATCTCCCTGGTGGTCCAGTGGCTGCGGACGGGCGGCGCTGGGTGGGCGGCTGGCGAGGGAGCTATTCCCCTGAGCGCTCTGTTCAGCTCCCTCGCGCGCCACAGAGTGAGGCTGAGAGCCGGGTTGATGACGTCATATTCCGGCTCCCAGCCTCACTCTGCGGCGTGCGAGGGAGCTGAGCGGACAGCTCAGAGGAATAGTTCTCTCGCCAGCCGCCCGCTCGACATGTCTGTTAGCCGCGAGGCTAACTAGGCATTTGCCCTGGGCATTTGGGGCCGGCGTTTTTTGCCGCCCCCTGAAAAATGCCACCCAAGGCAAATGCCTTGTTTGCCTCGCGGCTAATACGCCCCTGCACACAGATGCAAACACTGCCAAAGATGCAGGTACAAATGCACAGATACACACACTCACACACATACAGAAACAATCACTACATGCATACAGATACAGACACACACAAAGACACAAATACAGATAAAGACACGCAAAAACACACAAAGCCACATATGTAGGTAACAAATATAGTCACCTTCATCAGGGTATTAATCAAATTCTAGGTTTATATTTCCTAGGTCAATTTTATTGACATTTCTGTAAAAATTGCATCAAGTACAGAAAGGAAAATGACAAAGGAAAGTAACATAGAAGACCAGGAAAAAGCAAAAATGTTAAATAACTATTTCTCCTCAATATATATTTAAGAAGAACTCATGGCTAATAATGAACAGGTATTAGATGTGATCTAATAGATATCCAGGAGTACACCCACCACAACTACTCCTGGATAGCTATTAGATCACACCTAATACTTGTTCTTTATCTTTCATTTGTTTGTTTTGTTTTTGTGGGAGCCCTTCCTTTTCAGTAGAGTAGTGCCTCAAACCCTACAGTCTACTCTAAATTTGAGAATCTCAACTATACCCATGTCCAAAACTGATTGCAGCAAAAAAAATTGATCGCTGCAAGGAAATTGTGATTGGATGACCAAAGACAAGGTGCTGCATTAAACAAAGTTGATATAAACAAAGCTCCAGGGCCTGAAGGTATTCATCCACAAGTTCATAAGGACCTAAGTATGGAAAAAAAGTGAACCTCTGTTTTTAATCTTTAAAAGTCCTTATCTTTCAGGAATTGTACCAGAGTTTTGGAGGAAGGCTGATGTGGTTCCTATATTCAAAGGGGTTAAAATCCTTGCCTGGAAATGATAGACCTGTGAGCTTAATTTATGTGGCTGGAAAAGTATTTGAAAGGTTATTAACCCCTTAAGGACACATGACATGTCTGACATGTCATGATTTCCTTTAAATCCAGAAGTTTGGTCCTTAAGGGGTTAAGGGATATTTATGAATTAATTGAGAAGAACATTGTTATCAGCAAAAATCAGCATGGTTTTATTAAATATGGGTCATGTCAAACTAACTTAATTGCATTCTTCAAACAAGTAGAAGTAGTAGAAGTATAGATTAGGGTGTTGGAGTGGATGTGATTTGGGATTTTGCCAAGGCGTTTTTGCGGTTCCACACAATAGGTTAGTGTTCAAACTCAAAGAAAGAAACTGGTTTAGATCAAAACTCTTGTTCTTGGTTAGAACATTGGCTTAAAAATAGAATAATTAATTAATTAATTGTCATTAATGGTAGATTTCCAAAATGGACAAAAGTTGTAAGTGGTGTCCCTTTGGTTTTGTTTGGGGACCACTTCTATTTAACATATTTATAAATTATCTTGAAATTAACATTGAAAGTCATGTTTCAGTGTTTGCAGATGACACATAATATTGTCAAAATTAATAAAAGGAATAGAACATTTTAGTTATGAAGAAAGGTTAACAAATTGAAACCTCTTTAGTTGAGGAAAAACAGCGCCTTAAAGGGGATATGATAATATTATACAACTATAACCGAGCCAATTTCCATTGTTTGGAAATCTATTCACCAACATGGCTATATATAGGGCACAAAGGCATGTGTTTAGACTGGAAGAAAGGAGATTTAGTCTAAGGAAAAGGAAATGGTTTGTTTACAGTAAGAACAATAAGCATGTGAAACCATCTGCCTCAAGATGTGTTTTTTTTCAGAGTCTATACAGATGTTTAAACAGCATTTGGATGCATACTTGCAAAAACACAATATATAGGGATATCATTTTTTGAATTGTGAGGTAATAGCTTCTTGATCCAAGGATAAATCTGACTGCCATTTTTTCCTAGTTTGCAGCAAAACTTGAGTGCTTCAAACTTTTTTTTGCCTTCTTTTGAATCAATCGCAAAAACAGACGTGAGAAAGGATGAATTTTATGGACACATATCTCTTTTCTGCCTATGTAACTATATGATAACAATTTCATCAGAATAGTAACATCAGTATCAGAGTAGTGAATTACAAATATTATGGACACTATGGCCAAACTGGAAAAAGTCAGTTATGCTTCCAGTTTGGCTGTATCGGCATTAAAAATTGAATTCGCTTTGAATTTACTTTATATTAATCCTGCTTGTAATTAAACACCTGACAATAAAGGAGACAGTGCAAATAAACTACATGCACTACCCCTTTCCTTCCACCAGAGGGAAGCACCGTTGATGCCGGCACTATAGTTGTAGAGCTGCACAGCAGGGAACGTGTTCCTCCTCTTCCTATTATATCTGGGCTGTGTAAGTCTGTTCCTAGAGAACGAATACACATATTTCCGTATAACTTTCCGGCTGCTATCTGTGTAGAAAACATGCTCCGCTGCCTGGAGTCGTGTCCCCGGCACCTGCTGGTATGTGAGAAATCCAACTTCAAGCAGGAGAAGTCTCGGCACTCAGCCCACGTGGAAACCCATTACTTTAACTGCTTGGTGAGTACAGCGACGTTCTTCCTGCAACACTCCCACGTGTACTGTGTATATGGCCGGCAGGCAGAGCTCCTCCATGGTTTCCTAATGTTCTAACTGTGGCAGGGTCTCAGGCTGCTACATTAATTGATTGCTGTGATCCTCTGTTACAACTTTTTTTTTTTTTACAATTGTAAAGTTCTATAACTTTAGGTATATGTACTGTTTTTCTTTTGTATAAGCAATATTTTATTAATATTATGTAATAACTGCCCACTCAGTAATTTACAGTGTTGTTTTTTTTAAAATGTTTATAAATTTTAAATAAAATCCCTTTTCTTGGTCACAGAGTTTGGAGGGGATCCTTTTTGATCTCATACTGTGCATGTAGTGTAGTAACAAATCGCAATTTAAAGAGTGCATTATGGTAAGAGGTTGTTATGGTAAATAACATTCCAGGAACCAAATCCTACTCCCCCCTCGTTTTATGTCATTTTATAGTCTGATATTCACATACTGATTTTAGGGTTGCTGGTTACATACTTGTAAATAGTTACATAGTGATCTAGATAAATAGAAAGGGAGGGGGAGGGGGGGGGGCATGGCAACACTCTACTACAGCCATAGAAATAGCAAGTCGGCATCTGCCAGCAACGACAATCACTTGGGGGTAGGGCAATTGCGGGACACCTCGCAACAAATGAGGGTTAACAATAGTCAAGTGTGTCCTGCAGTCCTTCTGCAGGAATGCCATTTACCAGCACTCGGTGGTGGCGGCGGCTGAGGTCGTCTCTGGACCACTGTGTGGTCAGTACCGGCGTCACTCCCAGGGACCAGCCGGAACAGTCCTGGTACTGGTCCACCTCCGCTTCCTCTGCTGTCCCAACATATTCCTCAGGACCCCACTCTCCCACCATCTGGACAGGTGGAGCCGGGTGATTACGTCCACGGGCCTGGGAGGGACAGTCTATCCAAAAATGCCCTTGGTGCTGGCACCCATGGCAAACAGGCTGGTGCTTTGCCCCGGAGCTCTTTGTGGGCCCCGTTGCTCCCTTTCTGGGACGTTGACCCTGGCATTGGCCTCCGACCGGGAACACCACTGAGGTACATAGCCCTGTCTGGCTTTCGTACATTCCTGGATTCCACAGTTTGAGCAGGGGCTGCTACCACCGTCCACAACCTTAGCACAATCACAGATGCTGTAGGATTCTGTCCCGGAAGAGCAATCCTGGGGACTCCTCCACAGGTCTCACGGAAGTCCTGGGCTAACTTTGAGGCTGTAGTGGGCTTCTGGTCCTGGGTGCACTGTCGCACCTACGCCGGCAAGAGGTGGTAAAATTGCTCCAGAAGCACAATCTGCTTACAGTCTTCCCAGGAGTGCACCTTACTCCCGGTCCACCATCCCTCAAGGGCATGTGTCAACCTCTAGGCACCCTCTTGGGAGGTACTTTCTGGAGTCGGCTGGATCTCCTGGAACTTTATCCTGTAGAACTCTGGGGTGACAAAGTACCTGTCCAGCACAGCTCGCAGCTCACAGTGCCGCTCAAAGTCCTTATCATCAAACATAGAAAAGCTGTGCACTGATACTTTGAGATAGGGACCCTCTGTCTGGCTAAATGGGGAGACCATGGCTGTGGTCACATTCACCTGGTGATCACGATCCTCGTGGGCTAGGTCCTCTACTGCGATTGCTAGCAGCTCCCTCTGCTTACTTGGCTGCCTGTGGCATCCCTGAAGTCCTGCATTCTCTGGGCCAGTTTGATTGCTCGGGTTGACATTGCAGGAGCGATGCTGGAAGCCTCTGGTTGTGGTTCAGACATTCCATGTTGCATCCCTCAGCAGCGCTGTGAGCACTGGTGTACATCTCCGGTCAACTTTAGCCTCTTCAGATCACTGTACAGCAAGTTATCCCACCCTTCCACCAGTTTGTGACGATACAAACGAGTACAGTCCGTGGGTACTTCCACTAAATTGCACATCTTATCACTATACTAAGTGTTATGAACCTGGGCTTGGAGTCCCTTTATTGACCAGCATTCACATTAAAACAGATCTTGGATAGTTAAAGCAAGGAAAGACAATCCGCTTCTATCTTGGTGCAAACAGCCACAAACTTTTATTTTCAAACCGCAACTGCCATGCAGATATCTCAGCATGGGGGGAGGCTCTGCATCTTGTCACATGACACATTAAAGGAACACTACTATTTTCTAGGTTATTCTATTTCAGGTGTGTGTGTGAATACTGTATATCACCAAACACCATTCCAATTATTTAATTATTAGTAGTATTTACCTGTGTTTCTTACAGTTGTTTAGTTGAACTCGCTGCATTATGTCCCGCCCCCTTTCTCGTCATCAGTTACTTATCATTCGGGTCCAATCACTAGCTTCTCATACAGAAGCATTGCAGACCATGCACGGCATTTGCCGCTATGCGCCAATCAAATTACACTCATAGGGAATCGTATTCAATCATTCGCTATGAGAAACTGCGAACGCTCTATTGGGCATGGGCATGCGCTCCATTTGCGCGTTCACGAGCAGTGAGCTGAATCAGAGATCGTCTCACTGGTGTAAAGTCCTCCATATTTAGATTGGGGAGGGGGGGGGGGTAGAGTAATCTAAATACATACATGCGCATTAGGCGGCAAAATGATACCTAACGTCAGTTATGCATGCTGACCTCAGAGTATGATTTGGGGATGAGAGCAGGGAAGTTACATTCTCTGCTCTCAGGATCGGCTGGTTTGGGGGCGTAGCTTAAAGCTGCTCTTCAAAGCCTTCATAAAGAAAATGATTTGAAAAATAAGAGAAGGATGAAAATATTTAAGGAACTCTAACAACTTTAATCAGAATAAGTTGTTACAGTGCCTACAGTGTTCCTTTAAAACCCTTTTTGTCACATTTACATATAACAAGTACAGTTTCCAGTCCAAAGCACTTGATTTGACATCCACATAGAGTGAATCAACTCATTTTTGAGGTTTATTTTTGTTTTCATGATCTAACACAGGGGTTGTTAACCTGGTCCCTAATGCACACAGTCTCCCACCAATCACACACACACACACTCATAGAAAAAATGATAAATGGAAGTACATATTATTATTTTTTCTTTTCAACTCCTTTCTTTAAAAAAAAATGTGCACTTGCGCTAAACAATTGAGTTATTGTGGCACAGGTTGGCAATAAGGAAATTTTACAGCAAACATACAAAAGTGGGCGGTAGGTATTAAAAGGTTGACTACCCCATATCTAACATACTGGATGTGGGCATGTTTGTGTTTTTTTTTTTTTTTTTCGTGGGAGAGGGGAGCATTTCATTCTTGGGCCAGCCCTGCTCGCAGGCTCCCACAACTTTTATTGGTCAAAAAGTCTAACAAACTATCAGTATAAAAATTGTTTGGAGATATATAATAGGTCAAAGAAGGAGCCCTCACAGGATTTTTGATGAAAAACAGTGTATTCACAAGATGAACAAAAAAAAATCAACATTTCAACCATACTGGGTCTTTATCAAGATTCATATAGTCCAGTAAAATAAACAAATATATAGACCATAGTAAATTATTACCTTATCCAGGTGAGTGAATAGTGACTCCCTGCCCGGTACCGGCCCTGAGAAACACTTCTAGTGGCCGCCTGAGTGACTGTGACTAGAGGTGCTACTAGGCAGCAATGTAAACACTGCCTTTATCTGAAAAGGCAGTGTTTACATTTTACTTCCTGCAGGGATAGACTATAAGCTATAGTGGTTCTGTGTGGCTATAGTGTCTCTTTAAGGATTGTATTTCTGTCACTGAAATTAAAGCTTTGTTAATTAAAAAAATGGCTCTCAGATTTGTCAACTTGTGTGTATGTGATATATACACACACATTATACATTCCACATCTTCTCACTGTAAAGCAAAAACGCCTTTCTTCCAGTCTGTCAGTGACCTCTTGTCTGTTGTATTTTCTTGCTAATGAACAGGTTAGCATATAGCGGTTTGTACGGACCCTGTATATATTTGTATAGTGCTATCATATCCCCTCTGAGGCACTTTTTTCCTTAAGAAAAACATGTGTTTTTTTTTGTCTATTTTCCATCTACCTTATTTAATAGCCTGCCTCTGCACTTTTTCTTGTTCTTCAATATCATTCTTTAATACTAGTGTCCAAGAGCTCTGTATTTATATGCTACTTAATTTCAACAGGTGTCTATTTTGTTGCCGGAGTGTGGCCCTTTACCAGAAAAACTTAAAAACACAATTGAAAACCTTGGGAAATATTACGTAGTAAGGAATCTGTCTGTGCACGAATTTGTAACACTGGAGTTTCGAAATGCTTTTATAAAGAAAGGTAAGATGACCTCTTACCAAGAGGTTTCAGTTATTCGCTAGAGAAAACTATATATTTTGGTGAATCGCTTGTACATTCTGGCCAAATCCTGGTTTAGTAAATAACTCTATTTCAAGCTTTTTTTTTTTTTTTTTCTTACTAGAACACAGATATTTTATAGAAACTTTTGCTTGTTTGATTTTTATCTTCTGAGTTTGATATGTGTTACTTGTGATTCAGCAGATACAATCAGTAATTATTGTATTATGTAATTGATGAATAACATAGAGATGGGGCCTATTTATTAACTTTAAACGAACACTACAAGCTTCATAGCCACTGCAGTTCTGTTGCCCTGGCATTCTCTAGGTAAGTAGTCAAAATGAAGCGTTCAACTCTGAGCCTGCCAATGCAGAGCTTGGCACATTATTGAAGAGTGAACAACTGGCAGGAACTTCCAGCTCTAAGTGGAGGTAGTGACTAGCCCCAGGTAAAGAGTAACACACTGTAGTGATTTTGGTACTGCAGGTGTTCTCTGAAATGAAAACTTCCACCACACATTCGCTTAAGCTTATTTAAGTTATGTGGACAGTCATACCTGGAATGTACTATTTTCACAGTGGGTGCCCATTGATGGTTGATGCTTGAATTTCGACTGATATGGTGTAATAACATCCGGTCATCCCTTCCTCCTATTGCATAGCAAATTGGAACAGGAGTTAGGAGATAGGTGTATCTGGTGCTCGAACCCCATTTTCGGGGTTCAACAACTGCAAAATAATTCAACCCTCTAAAGGTGAGAGGGAGCCTGGACACTCTTGCTCCCATAACAACTTAAATAAACTTACATTGTTATGAAGGTGGGAGTGTTTCTTTTTAAAGTTGGGCTGTATAGAACAATATAGACCTTTTCCAGCTTCTCACTGATTAGTAAGTATGTCTCCCTAATGCTTTGATATGTAAATGTTTAGTATTCAAGATGGAAACATTATTTGTAATTTAGATTATTAATTCAGTCTATTATTTCTATATTTTTACCATGTTTTCTGTTCTTATAAATATTTTAGGTTCATTTTATGCCCTTTCGTATCAAACCAGGATTGACCAGGATAATACTGCAGCTGTCCTACCTTCAGGTAATCCTATGTGGCCTGTGTAATCACAGTGGCCAGTATAATGCAAGGCAGCAATCGGTGTGTGTAAGTAACACTATGACATTAGAATTCCTAAGTCACTAGGGTTATTAAAGTGTCATCCCCATGTTTGCCTTAAAAATTACTCACTTTTTTTTTTTTTTTTCGAACCTTTTTTCAGTGCAAAGGCTCCCTCTGTGCTGCTGCTCACCTTTCTGCCTGTTGCAATCCAATGCATAAAAAGTGTATGGACATAGAATGCACTAAAACTCCCCTACAGAAAAGCATTGAATCAATGCTTTCCTGGGGGGAGCTTCTACGTCATGTGACTGAGTTTTACTCGGCCAGTGCAACAGTTAAGCAATGAATCTGTGCTTTCCAATGGGGATTTTGAAGATGCTGGACATCCTCATGCAAAGCGTGAGGACATTCAATGTTGTTTCATGGAGCAAAACTTAGATGTAAACATTGCAGTTTCTCTTAACCTTCAGTGTTTCTCTAAAACTGCAATGTTTTTCATTGCAGGGTTAAGGGGACAGGGACACTTCACCTGGACCACTTCATTGAGATTAAGTGGTTTGGGTGACTATAGTGTCTCTTTAACGTTTCACTAAAATGCAAATATACATGCTTCTTGGGACATGTGGTCTAGAATTTGCATCTCTGTCACAGGACATCACATGGTCTCTCCTAAACTGCTTCCATGGTACCTTGCAGAGTAGGGTGGGCAAGTGCTATGATGACGTAACCATTTCAATGCCACATCCTCTCTATTGCATCTTTCTGACTGCCATCATATCACTTCCTATCAGCATTGTCAAATTCAGACTGTGATGCCTGTTAAGCACTACTGAAGGAGTGTTTGTGATTATACAGCATTTCTATGTCAATGTTTGAGTGCATCCAAAGCACCTCAGGTAGCATGGTTGCTCAGATGTGTATATGACAGGCCAGGTGTTTGCAGCAGACATAACTCTCCTAGAATAAGAAGCTCTCTGTCTGTGACTTAGAGGAAGACCAGTATGCTTTGTGATAGTAATAAAGTTGTATTGCAGTGAATAGTAACCATAAGTGTTTAATGTCTTATTCACTGTACAGGAAAACTACTTCTTTCTTTAGACAAGGATACTTATGAGGAGTTGGGTCTTCAAGGGAAACCCTCACTATATTCTGGTAAAAATGCCATGCGCTACAGTAAGTATTTTTGCTGCTTCATATTTATTTTGAAAGTCAGCGTTTAAGCCCACTTGGAGTGCTCGGACCCTGTACATTTAAAAAAAAAAAAAAAAAATTATTTGGATATTGTAGAGGGGCTGGCATTTTTGGATTTGTTGTGTCACGTGTCGGAAGCATGTTAATTGGATTAAGTTCAGTCACGTGATTTGCAGAATAGTATACCTTTTGTAACTTATTTTCTGAACTGATCCATAACATCTAAATGAATTGAGATTGTGTAAAAATTTCTGAATACGCATATTAAATTTATTGCGTATTGTTTGCTTTTATTTTTCTTTCAAATTGAGCTGTGTGAGGCAGCTCAGTGGATATGGGTCCAATTGCAGTATCTTTTTTGAATCACAGGTTTAAATTTCCTAATTGGTCAACACTGACTTTCATGCTTCTTAGGTTAATAAAAGAAGAACTATTAAGTTGGGTGGTAATAGTGTCCAGACCTCTTGACCTGTTTCGAAATAAAAAAGCTAAATGCACATTCTGTTATTTTTGCGATTGGCAATGTTTGTTTGTATTCTGTAATAATTTATAAGTATATGTTTGCAGCTGTTACCATTGACCTAACAGATGAAGCTCTTGCTGCTGATGGGAAGAAATTCCAACGTGTCAACTGGTGTCTCACTCAGAAGAAACCATTAGTTTTTGACTTCCTTCTGGCCTGGGACGGTGCAGGTAATCTTATTACCAATTACATGCTGTTGTTCTCATGCAGAAAGATTTCCATGATACCATGAGGTATTCCTGTAGGGTTGTTGTGTACATATATCAGGGTGTGATGCATGAATTTTCCTAAAATTTTTTATGTGTTCCTAGGAAACTGAAGATTGGGTTGTACACCCCCCACCTCTATCTCTCCCCTCCCTTTTCACTGGAGATGTAATGTTATGTGCATTAAGTTGTGAAGTATGAGTCATTTGGGGTATGCAGGTTACTGTATTTTTTTGGAAAATATTACTTCCTTTGCTCATGAGTAAATCTCTGAAATGCTTGTATTTCACAGAATGGTAGTTCAAAATTGTGATCAGTTAATAACCCTAATTTAAAAATTTATAACAACCATCTAAGAATTCATGAATGAGAGACATGCTTAATTGTTTATTGACAATGGTTCTAGTGAAAAGTTTGCTACAGCTTGTGCTTTTGATCCTTTTTTTTTTCTTTGGGAACCATAAAAGAAAGAAAAGTGTAGAATTTTTCAGGGAGAAAATATCTAGTTGCTTTATCACTCCTAAATATTCATGCCTTTGAATGTTCATGTCCATTAAAAAAAGTAACCATTCATACAGCCTACCCTTCTCAGCTAAGATTGCTGGCATGCCTTTTGGTGCTGTGTAGGTATTTCATTAATTGGGAAATAACTGATATTCTAATTTACATTTTTTCCTCTCTTCCTTTCTTTTTCAAAAGTTAATGACGTCAAGTCTCTGAGATGGAAATGAAAATTTTTAGTTTGTTTTCCATAGTGACTGTTTTCCTATTAAAGTTATAACTTCATGTTTGTTTTGCAGAATCATCATCCGTTATTTCTTATTTTTCTAACTACAAATTAAAGGAATGTCCTTTCACAATATATTCTTCAATTTTGCGGGACTTGCATTGTCCTGTTGTAAAGAGTGGGCGATTACATGGAAAAGCTGAAGAATCCTGTAGTTCTGAAAGGGTCTTTGAATGGTTTGGTGCAGTCAGTAATAACATTGATTGGCAAGTATATCTGGATTTTACATTCTAGACATTATGAACATATTATCCTTCTCACTTATCAGTCCTAGCCACCTCAAAAATTAAAACTCACACTTACAGATAGTGATTGTAAATGTTAAGCCCTACATAGATGACTTAGCCTAGTAAGTATTGGGACTTCTTTCCTTTTCCAAGCATGCACAATGTAGCTCACTAACAATCTAATTGACACAAACGGACAAACTTTCTACTGAAAGTTTACTGTACACATACACACATGCTCACCACTTGCTTTGGAGAGTGGGACATTAGTAACAGCCTGATAAACCTGCATGAGCTCACAGCTAGGCTGCTGGTTGGGGTTAGGGTGCAGAGCTTAGGTGCTGGCTTTGGTATGAGCTGATAAGGGTGGTAAGGCAATGGTTTACAGCCACAGAGTGGAGCAGGATATGTGGTCGGCAACTGCCCAGGTTTTTCTGTTCAGCAAAAAAAAAACACTGGTGTTTTAAGGGTACAGCACAGCATCAGCAAACAAAGGCTTTAACTGCTCACACAGACTGGCCTTTTAGGATACTCCCTTACTTGGGCGATGAGATACAAGAGAAGGATGAACTATATTATGAAATGTTTTATGGTAAGTGGGGATGAATTATGGCAGTTACATAAAAATATTAAAATATTGTTTGACTCTGATGGTGCTCTATGGCATTAAAGCTCCCAGTCATATGTTGGCATGTATAAGTATTTGACAGAGCTCCACAGAAGTAAAAGGTTTAGTAATATTTTTGTTAAACTACACCAAGTGTATTTGAGTCTTGTGAAAATTAAACTATGCTTTTGTTTGAAATATCGATCACTAGATATTAAATCCTCCAGTAAAACCCATGACACAATATTTTCATTAAAATGGTAAACACATCTGATTTCATATAAAGATGTACTAATTACCCGATCTAATTTGGAGTTTTGCAGTCCTCTTTGCTAAGGGAGGGATCTGCTCCTCTAATCTTGTGATTGAACATGTTATTAAAGAAAAATACATTTAAAAAAAAAATAAAAAAATTGGTGGAGTAAAGCAATACTCGCAGCTGCATTTATACTATGCTTGCTTCATTAAAGGAAGAAGTATTACAGGTAGGACTTCTCTTCTAATTTTAATTTATAAGCAACATGGCACTGTTAAATGTTGTCTGCTTGTTGTATACTCCTCTTTTTCCAGATATATCCACTTTAAAGGTCTACATGAAGTATAATTGAATTGTGTGTTTGTTCTGTTCTGGAAATATGCTTTAATTTTTTTTCTCTTATTTTAGCAACAATCAGCCGTCTAGCTTCATCTCAACCTATTGCAGTCCTTTCCCGAGCACTGTTGTTGAACAAGCTAATTTGTGTACAATAACTGGGTTTATAACACCAGAGAAAATACAGAATTTGCTTCAGCAGTTAAGGTAAAACATTATAGCAGCTACATTATAAAGCATCCCAGCAGCTATGCCTCATAGCAGCTTCTATCTTATAATGTGCAGTTAATGACTGATTTCTCATTATGCATGAACAAGATAGAAACATAGATTGTGACGGCAGATAATAACCATTCGGCCTATCTAGTCTACCCAATATTTCAAAATTCTTTTAATGAGTCCCTGGCCTTATCTTAAGTCTAGGATAGCCTTATGCCTATCCCACGCATGCTTAAACTCCTTTACTTTGTTTAAGTAAAGGCGTTTAAGCATGCGTGGGATAGGCACGACTACCAGATTCTAAAGGAATAGGAAATAGGAATAAAGCAATAGGGATTAGTGATATACTGGTGTAGGGAAAAACCTTGCATAAAAATAAATCCAAGACATTAAATTTCCACACAAATCCTGTGCTTGTCGCCGCAGTAGTAGACTCCCTTCTCTGGGTCACTTCTTCAGCTGGAAGGCTATTCCATGCATCCACTACCCTCTAAGTAAAGTAATACTTCCTGATATTTTTAAACCTTTGCCCCTCTAATTTAAGACTGTCCTCTTGTTGTGGTATTCTTTTCTTATTTTAAATATAGTCTCCTCCTTTTACTGTGTTGATTCCCTTTATGTATTTAAATGTTTCTATCATATCCTCCCTGTTTCGTCTTTCCTTCAAGCTATACATGTTAAGTTCCTTTAACCTTACCTGGTAAGTTTTATCCTGCAATCCATGAACCAGTTTAGTAGCCCTTCTCTGGACTCTTTCTAGAGTATCAATATCCCTCTGAAGATACGGTCTCCAGTACTGAGTACAAAACTCCAAGTGTGGTCTCACTAGTGTTCTGTACAATGGCATGAGCACTTCTCTCTACTTCTAATACCTCTCTCTATACAACCGAAGAATTCTGCTAGCATTTTCTGCTGCTCTATTACATTGTCTTCCTACCGTTTGTCATCCGAAATAATTACCTCTAAATCCCTTTCCACAGTTGTTGAGGTTAGGACTCTATCAAATATTCTGTACTCTGCCCTTGGGTTTTTACGTCCAAGATGCATTATCTTACACTTATCCACATTAAATGTCAGCTGCCACAACGCTGACCATTTTTCTAGTTTAGCTAAATCATTTGCCATTTGGCTTATCCCTCCTGTTACATATCTTAGTAATATCAGCAAAAAGACATACCTTACCATCAAGACCTTCTGCAATATCACTAATACAAATATGAAAGAGAATGGGTCCAAGTACAGATCCCTGAGGTACCCCACTGTTAACTAGACCTTGCTTTGAATATATTCTGTTGACAACAACCCTCTGTTGTCTGTCATTTAGCCACTGCCTAAGCCATTCAACAATATTGTTATCCAAGATCAAAGAATCTCTCACGGAATCTGCATTAGACTCCTCTATTTTGCTGGTGCTGGTTTAAAGGGACACAATATCCATGCAGAACACTTCATCTCAGTGAAGTGGTGTTTGGTGCCATGTGTCTGTAGTTTTAATCATGCAAATGAAAACATTGCTGGGTTAAAATGCCTCTAGTGACTGTCACTCAGCCACCAAATGCTTTCCTTTTAAATTCGCTGAGATCATCAAGAGGGCGGGGTTGGTCTTAATAAACTCTCCTTTCTCCTTTACATTGGGGAATGATAGTATACGATCACTATAGCTTTAGGAATACACACATGCATTCCTAATGCTACAGTGTTCCTCTGACGCTTTCAATCTTGTTCTATTAACATAGTTGTATGAACTAGAAATATGGCATTACCACAATGCTTAGTGTACAATTTGCTTGACATGTTGTAAGCATATAGATACAACACAAATAAGGCTAACTAAAATGTATATTAACTATTTTATTTCACCAGAAAATATGTAAACAATCCCTGTTAAATATTAAAATATATTCACTTGTATATCAGATTCTGCAAAGCTGTGCCACCTGTTTCTGCAAAGCTGTAAGACACAAATGTTCTATTTTTTTTTCCTTGTTTTTGCTGTTGCATATAAAAATGTGACTTTCTCTTTATAGTTGTCTTATAAAAAATGGCTACCTTTTTATTTTTTTTAACATTTAGAGTTGTACAATACAGAACACCCCTATTTTCCTTTTTAAAAGACAAATATTTTTATTAATGCTTTTTTTTTTCCTACATCAGAAAGGGAAATTTAAAATCAACCTGTGTTTTCATTTCAGAGAATATTTTGCTGAACCGAAGCTTACATCATGGGTATCTCTAATGGTGCATGGGTTTGCAGACAGCCCCGTGTCATGGGGAGAAAATGAACATGGATTTTGTAGGGGTGGGGAAAATTTGTATAGTTTTGTTGTCTTTAACAATGAGGACTACTGGGTACAAATGGCGGTTGGAACACATGATGGCTGCCCTCCCTGAGATCTAACCTGTGTGTGTGTGTGTGTATATGTATGTATATATAATTTTTTCTCAGTTTAAATATTTGCTTGCATTATTTAAAGCACATATTTATTTTTCTATTCTTACATTTTATTGCTGTGTGTTTGAAAATAAACAGACTTTTTATATAAAACTGTTTTTGGTGTCTTTTTTTTTATTTATTTTTTTTCCTTCATTCCTCTTTGATACGCTGTAAATATGTGCATATGAAAATTTAACTGTTTGATAAAGTTGTGTTTTTTTGGTTTTTTGTTTTCTCCTCTGTAAGTATGGGAGGTAAGGGTAGTAGTACCTTTTCTCTTTGGGTCATGGCTCTGTCAGGAAATTCACAGCCTCCATCTGGATTTTGGCAGTAGCTTCCACATGTCTGGTACAAGAGCTATTAAGAGCTGCTGCTTTCAGTCCAGGGAAGCCTATTTCTGATTGTGTGGAACATTAACTTGTTAGGGCACTAGAGCTTATACTTTTCTCTTCGGTTTCCATTCTGATGAAAACTGAAACAAGAAAGAACTTTGGTAGAGCCAATACTGGATACACTAGGACACTGGGGGTAACCCCAATTTGAAAAACTAACAAGCTAAAGAAGTGTACTAGTTGGGACTGGGATAAATGAGAGAAAATCACCAGACATGCCAGATGCCCACATGGTATTTACAGACTGGAATAAGGTCAGAACTAAATTATAAACACTAAACCTACAAGTGTGTGAATAAGTGCTCATGTTCTAAACGGTGGTGAAAATAAGAGATACATGTTTAACCAGTATAAGAACTGTCTAGATCACTGTTGCCACTAAGATGCTGATATAGTATATCGTTTATCTGCAAGACTTATAGCCTAATTCTAATGGAATCTGATGGTGGTGGCAATAGGGATTAGTGATATACTGGTGTAGGGAAACACCCTGCATAACTTACATAAAAATAAATCCGAGACACTAAATTTCCACACACATCCTGTGCTTGTCGCCGCAATAGTAGACTCCCTTCTCCGGGTCACTTTGCTGGCAAGATTTAAGACTTTTGCCCCGATTGTAGCTGATGATGAGCAGTTTAGCACGGAGCTCGTTTGATATGCGACCGCTCAGCATGGCTACTAGGCTTTCCCCTTGGGAAAGTTTTTTGTGTTTTTGTAGCAGCTGGTTTATTTTTTACTTGATTCTATTTTTTTATTCATTTATTTGTATACTGCTTTTTGCAGTGACTGCTTTGTTTCGTATGTCATAGCTAATTTTTGCGCTCTTTGTTTTTTTTTTTTAATATATACCAAATATAGTCATCACAACAGTATAAAACAGTCACAAGGACAACAAAAGAGTGATAGATGGATAGATATTTTATTAGACAGAGTGAAAACAGATCATGGTATTTAGTCTGATAGCTCTTTGTTTAATAGTCTGGTTACAAAAAAAGGGCCACATTAAGATCCATAATCAACATTGCTAATTAAATAATGCTGCATTAAAAAAAAAAAAAATCAATATTCAGCCACGGAGGGCTCACTACAGAATGAGCTATTGCAAAGTGTGGGAAAATGGCTTTGCAATCACACGAAGGGCATTCTTTTTGCTTGGCTCGTAAGTCAGCTAATCAGATCGTTCTGACAGCCAAGTCTCAAGAGAAGTTAGTAGTGGGGTTCAGTGGGAGTTGACACTAGAACCTCACCTCCCCCTTCTTTATAATTGTTAGGGCTTCCACCCTTTTCCTAATCTCAGATGAACAAACTTGTGATTCACTGTGTCACTCCTTGAACCAAAAATAAGCATGAATTGAAGAAGAGGGTTGTGGTGGTTTTTACTGGTGAGATGACAATTTAGCAGCTTAGTTTCTCATGATGGACAAAAGGTCTGTTCAATCTTGTGGGCTAGATCTGTCCAATGAAGAGGTAGCAAAAAAAGGGGATTGGGGACACTTAATTACTATTTTATTCACAGACCAAGTCAAGTGACCAATAGAGGTGAGTGGGGAGGGGGGGGAGGAGGGGCAATAAAGCAACTATACTTTCAAATAAGTAAAGAGTGACGACAAGGGAGGCTGCTCAATAAACAGGAGTGTCTCCTCTCAGTGGGACAACATCATTGAGGGTCGTCTAGATCTAGGGCATGAACCCAAAATCCATCCCATGAAGGGCAGGGCAGACCTGACATGACAAACTCCCTCCCCCCCCTGCTGGGGATGGTTCAGTCACAGTAAAGCTAAGACCACCTAGCTCAAAGAGGTCTCCAGATGAAACCACTAGGGGGAGGCCAGGTATATTGTAGCAGACCGAAAAAAATAAACCTAGAGGGAATAGACTCTCTTAGGTATAGTAAGAAAGGAAGAATTAGGAAAAAAGAGCATATCTGCTAAACAACTGATAATAGCCCACACCCTAGGCCAGTGATGGCGAACCTTTTTGAGCCCTAGTGCCCAAACCGCAATTAAACCCGGCAATTAAACCTGAATACTGAGGTTTAAGTTTAGAAAAAACAACTAGTACAGTTGTCCAAACTAATTCTCCTCTTCTCTACCCACAGCATTTTCTCCTCCTCCTCTCTCCCAGATTCTCATCTTCCTATCCCTCAGATTCTCATTTTCCCTTCTCCCCCCAGCATCTCCCACTCCTTCTCTCCCATTCTCCCCCCAGAATCTCCTCCTCTTCTCCAGAATATCCTCTTCCTCTCCCTTTCTTCCTCCAGCATCTCATTCTCATCTTCCTCTCCCCTTCTCCCCAAAACATCTCTTCTTCCCCCAGCATCTACTCCTCCTCTCCCTTTCTCCCTCCCAGCATCTCCTCCTCTTCCTCCTCTCCCCCATATTCTCCAATTCTCTCCCCGCAGCATCTCATCTTCTCTCCCCGCAGCTTCTCTTCTTCTCTCCCCCTGCTTTTCCTCTTCTCTTCCCGCAGTATCTCCTCTTCTCTCCCCGCAGCATCTCCTCTTTTCTCCCCTCAGCATCTTCCCCTCACTACCCCAGCATATCCCCCTCCCCCCTGTATATCCCCCTCTCCCTCCCAGCACATAAATAATGTGGGGTTTTTTTGGTCCGGGTTGGGGTTTGAAGTCCACCCAGGCTCCCTACCTGGTAGATCCGATTCCTTCCCGCTGCTGTGAGGGGTTTTGGGTGCGAGGGGGCACTGACTTACATGCTGTTCCAGCACTGCTCCCTCCGCTGGTGCTGCTGGGAAACAGGAAATTCCGTCAATCAGGTGGCGCCACCTGATTGACGTCATTTCCTGTCTCCCGGGGGCATCAGGGTAGGAAGCAGTGCTGGAACGGCACGTAAGTCGGTGCTCCCTCGCAGCCCTCCATCCAACCCACCAGTGTCACCTTAACAACATTATAGGCCCCCGGGCAAAGCAGTGCACCGGGGCACTGCCTACACACAACTCACAGGAATAACATTTTTAATTATAGATAAAATTAGGCTTATATTTAATAGTACAAAAAGAGGAATTAAGGGCTGCGCTTTGACAAAAATTAGTAAAAAAGTAGTATATGAATAAAATAAGCAATAAAGATAAAACCATGTAACGTTCATCCGAATAAATAGGAGTATAAATTAAAACAGTCTCAATGATGTGCAGTAATATAATAATAATCCTCAAGTGTCACTCCGTCCGTATGGTAGGTAGTCCATATATGTTAAGACAAAAGATAAGAAAAAAAGCTATCTTTGGTGAAATATTGTATGTCCAAATGTGGTATATATTCAAAGGAAAGGTATTTCACTCACATTTGTTGGAGCTCTAACCAGCTCTAGGAGAAGAGGCACTTAGTGATTTAATCCCCACTATCGGATATACTTTAGTGGTTGGTCGGTCGGTCGGTCTGGCTTGAGATTTCTTTGATGTAGGCTAGGACCTACTCAGATGTGATGGAGATACTAATAAATATAAGAGAATAGAAAAGGGGAAGAGTCTGCGCTAACTCAATTGAGCAGCAACCCTAAAAAGGGAGTCCCTCACGAAACCCTTTTAGAAACAAGAAGGTACAAAAAGAGGAATTAAGGGCTGCGCTTTGACAAAAATGAGTAAAAAAGTAGTATATGAATAAAATAAGCAATAAAGATAAAAACAAGTAAAGTTCATCCGAATAAATAGGAGTATAAATTAAAACAGTCTCACTGATGGCGGACCTATCTCCCCAGCATAAACGAATAACGCACATCTGAGTAGGTCCTAGCCTACATCAAAGAAATCTCAAGCCGGACGGACGGACCGACCGACCGACCGACCAACCACTAAAGTATATCCGATAGTGGGGATTAAACCACTAAGTGCTTCTTCTCCTAGAGCCGGTTGGAGCTCCAACAAATGTGAGTGAAATACCTTTCCTTTGAATATATACCACATTTGGACATACAATATTTCACCAAAGATAGCTTTTTTTCTTATCTTTTGTCTTCACATATATGGACTACCTACCATACGGACGAAGCGACACTTGAGGATTATTATTATATTACTGCACATCAGTGAGACTGTTTTAATTTATACTCCTATTTATTCGGATGAACTTTACTTGTTTTTATCTTTATTGCTTATTTTATTCATATACTACTTTTTTACTCATTTTTGTCAAAGCGCAGCCCTTAATTCCTCTTTTTGTACCTTCTTGTTTCTAAAAGGGTTTCGTGAGGGATTCCCTTTTTAGGGTTGCTGCTCAATTGAGTTAGCGCAGAGTCTTCCCCTTTTCTATTCTCTTATATTTATTAGTATCTCCATCAAATGCAATACATACATAAAATACATACACACAGACTGCTGAACACATGCACACAGTCCGCTGCATACACGCACATACAAACTGCTGAATATGTATATACAGTCCGCTAAATACACACACTGCTGAATACACATACAGACAGACTGCTGAGTGTACACAGATTGCTGAATACATACACACAGTCTGCTGAATACAAACACACACACATACTGCATTGAGGGGTGCAGTGTATGTGTGTATGTGTGGAGTGCTGTGTGTGTGAGGAGGGTACTGTGTGTGTGTAACACACGACAATGCTCCACACAGATTGCTCGCGGGAGGACAGGAGAGCTGCTTCTCAGATCCCTGTCCTCCTGACACGGAAGCAGAGTAGGCGCCTGCCGTTTTGGGAAGGCAGGTGCCTACTCTACATTGATGGCGACATATGGCCGCATGCCCACAGATAGGGCCTGGCGTGCCATAGGTTCGCCATCATTGCCCTAGGCGATATAGAATTATAATAAAATGAGAAGAAAAGGCAAATGGATTAAGTCCAATGCCTAAATTAGGAGTAGATATTAACAGTTTTAGAGAGAGATAGAGGGAGAGAGGAGAGACAAATAAATATATACACAAATATAAAAGACAGAGGGAAATCTACTAAGCAGTGAATATTGGATAATTGGTATAATACAGAATATATGTCTTCTCTATTCAAATACCAGCCTCAATTGATACAGAAAGAATAATGATGATAAATAACTTGGTTTAAAAAGTTTACATTGTATCAGTTCAAGCCAAGGTTTGGCAGAAATCCCCCTATATGCACAAAGCCAGGGATCTTACCTGCTTAATTATGTACACAAATGTATGCTAGGATAGTCCAAAAAGTACAGAGAATGGTGGCTCTTAAAAAGGCAAAGTACAAAAGTCCTTGCTATTATACAGCAAAGGAACTTGCCTAATGAGCTAAATGTTCTAGTAGCAGACTAAAATCCCGTAGCACCAACATTTCTGTGGTCGGTGGCCCGAGGGGACAGAACATAACACGGAGACCGATGCCACCAGAAACAACCGCTCTTGCCGACAAGCGAGGTACTCCTGTAACGAAGCCGACCCCATACTCACTTCACACCGGACTTATATCACAGAGACAAAAAAAAAACCAGCGTGGAGAAAGGCAGCAAGTTTTCCCAGACACCATCTTGCACCATACCTCGGAAGACACTAGCCTCCTGAAACATAAACATGGCAGACCCAACTTACCTCAGCTGCAACACATAGGCAACCTGCACGGAACCCAATGGAAAGAAAAGACGACGTGCCCAGATCTCTGACCCAATGGACACTAACCCCCTGCTACACCAAAAGACTGCTCCACTATGATGCCAGCCTCTACCTGCTGTGGTGCCACCAGAAGCCTTAATCAAACAGGGTGATATCCTCATAGAAGCAACATACCTAACTCCAGCATGTACCTTATCATACACTGTACTCTTATGCTAAGCCACAAGAGCCAATACTGTAATCAACAAGTACATATCTGCAGCCTTAAGAACTACTAATAGTGTAATTAATGTGTATAGAATAGACGTGTTATCATAGACATATCCATGCCAGCTAGTCATGTAAGATATAGCACTATATGTATACCTCGTTAATTAAATCTAGAATGCCCGCTCAGGTTCAGATCGAATGAAGCTAAACTCGATTAACTAGCTTAAAGTATGACCTAAGTAACTAAGCATGCTAATAATATAAAATTGTAGGCATGTGCATGGGAGAATTTTTTGGTTCGGCACTTTGGAATTTCTGAACTTCTCTTGCAGCCACTTGGTAGATAACTCCCTATTTCCCATGGTATTAGGGAGTTATCTACCAAAAGGCTGAAAGACCTAAATTGGTCTTTCAGCCAAATTTACTAATACTAAGTAAAGATTACTAGTAAACATAGGCTGCTCACTGTTAAATAGACATGCCCCTACTCGCGGTATAGCGAGTAGGGGCATAATTTACTAATACTAAGTAATCTTTACTTAGTATTAGTAAATTTGGCTGAAAGACCAATTCAGATCTTTCAGCATTTTAGTAGATAGCTCCCTAATACCGTGGGAATTAGGGAGTTATCTACTTATTCATTCCTGTCATTACATTGACTGGCTAAGTAACTTACATTTTATATGAATGTATGTTACTTGTTGTGAGTGTTGCAAATGCTTACAGCTGAATCCTGGCTATGTTTGTATACTTTTTATTTAAACTTGTATACAGTGTAACATTCTTCTTCTTCCACTGGGTAAGTATTTTAGTAGGCAATACTGTACTTCGTAACTGTGGCAACTTCTGAACTTCGACAATTCAACACTACGGAAATTCAGTATTTTCTGAACTTCGGGACCTCGGCAATTCAGCACTTCGGCTATTCGGACATTCGGAATATTCGAATTGCCCGAAATTCGTCCGAATTCATATTCGGACCGAAACGAATTGCACATGTCTATAAAATTGTGCCTGTTATTCGGATGTCCCGCATATAAAGCGAGGAAACAGACTGAGGACTGCTTTTGGGGCACCTGAAGCCTGCTTGTACTATTTTCATGCACTGCAAAAAAATAAAAGCCCAACATACATATTAATCTGTCACTAAAAAAGACATGTATCTAATTGGATGGAACAACAGTGGGTGTCACACCAAAAAGTGGTCAAAATAACATGGAAATCCAATAGTGAAACTAGAAGTGAACAAAATAATGAAAGAAAATATTAAATATGTTAAATGAAAAAAATATAATAAATTAAATAAAATAATACAAAAATAAAATTAAAATAAAAAATAGTAAAAATAAAGAATAAAATAAAAATAAAGAAAAAAATAAATTATAATAAAAATGAGAATACAAATCAAAATAAAAAATAAATAGCAAATATTAAAAGTAAAAAAAAAATAAAACAATAAATAAATAGAGAAAAAGGAACCAAAAAAAAAAATAAAGATAAAAACTAAACAATAAGTAACTGCAAATAAAGATAAAAAATAAAAATAAAGAATGAAAGGTAGGTCCAGTTTAACAAAAATCAAGATTCCATTAAAAATTTTAAAATATATAATCTAAAATAAACGTAAATCAATTGAAAATAGAATTATATCTTAATCACTAGATGCAGTACATAAATATATATAGGATACGTACTACAGAAATATCAGATTATAAGCAAATATATAATAAAGGATTCATACTTCACACATGTTTTTCATAGAAATGCATTCAGTTCAAAATCTACATTCAACCCTTTTGGTTCCAGTGTGTCTAGTTGGAAGATCCACTTGGCCTCTGCTCTATCTAAGGCCATCTCTATATCCCCTCCTCTCCAGTGTAAGCTAACTTTTCGATCGTCATAAAGTTCAAACCCTCGGGATTGCCTGAATGTTTAATATGAAAGTGTTTAGAAAGGTTGTGTGTTATGAGACCTTTTTTGATATTTCTTATATGCTCGCTTAACCTAACTTTAATAGCTCTTTTTGTTATTCCTATATAGTATTTACCACATGGGCATATAAGCAGGTATATTATTCCAATTGAATTGCAGTTCAGATGGGTTTTGATCTTGAAATGCTCTTCGGTCTCCATATGCGTGAATTCATTTATCTGTGGTGTTTTGTTAGTGTTATATTTGCATCCTAAACATTTCCTACATCTCTGGAATCCTGTATCCTCTGATTCCATATCTTTTCTTTTATTTTAGTGTTGGAACTAACATCGTCTTTAAGTTGGGTGCTCTTTGGTTTGTCTCCCAGGATTTTATCCAATATTGGGTCTCCTTTAAGTATATCCCAATGTTTACTAAGATTTTTTGTTAGCTGCAATGATTGTTTGCTATACTGGGTTATAAATGAAGGAATCTCCATTTTTTGTTGTTGTGATGTTTTTCTTTTATTCCCTAGAGCAAGGGTAGTCAACCTGGTCCCTACCGCCCACTAGTGGGTGGTTTGGGATTTTAGGTGGGTGGTGGTGGGTTCTGCAGAAAACGCCCGATGGGCATCGATAGCTGTGGACCAAGGCCGGCAGGGGAGATTCTTTCATCTCCCCTGCCAGCCTATGCAGAGCCTGCCTTGCTGTAATCTTTCTCATAAGCCTTGTTGTAATCTCTGGCACTTAGAGTCAGCCTGCAGCCAGAGGAGCTGCAGGCTAAAGTGAACATACCACCACTGGTGACCAGGGCTTGCAGCATTATGTCCCCCCTCACTGGTAAAAGCTAAGAAGAAGGGAGGGGAAGACATTAAGGTAGATTTTCACATCGCTCCCACTACACCCATCACACACACAGACCTCCCCCTTACACACACTGCACCCTTCACACACACAGACTGCCCCCTCACACAAACACACAGACTGCCCCATCACACACACTGTACCCTCACACACACAGACTGCACCCCTCACACGCACTATACACACAAACGCACCACCCCCTCACACAAACACACACAATATACTGCTCTCCTTACACACACACTGCCCCCTCACTCAAACAATGCCCCCTCCACCCACACACTGTCCCCTCACACACACACATTGCCCCATCACACACACACTGCCCCCTCACAGACACCGCCCACTCACATACACACAGTGCCCCCTCACATACACACTACCCCCTCACACACACTGCCTCCACACACACACACATACCTGCCCCCCAAACACACACACACACACACACTGCCTCCCTCACACACACACACACACACACACTGCCCCCACACACACACACTGCCCCTTACACACACACGCCCCCCTCACACACCCAAACACTGCCCCCTCACACACACACACCACCCCCTCACATGCAAACACTGCCCCCTCACACAAACACACACACCACCCCCTCACATACAAACACTGCCAACTCACACACTAACAATGCTCTCATTATTGCTCCTTCCAGTACGTCTTTTGCATACCCTTTCGTCAAGAATTGCTGTTGCATCTCTTTCATTTGTAGTTTACACACTTCTGTTTCTGAACAGTTGCACCTAACCCTTCTGAATTGGCTGTATGCTATGTTGTCCAGCCATGTCCTTCTATGGTAACTGTTGGAGGGGATAAAGCTGTTGCAGTCAACTAAGTTCCTGAAGGTTTTGGTATTGATTATATCCTCTTTAATACATTTCTCCAAATCCAGGAATTCAACAGATTCTTTTGAATGATGGAAGGTGAATCTAAAATGATATTGGTTAAAATCCAGATAATGCTTGAATTGTTCTAAGGTTTCTAGATTGCCCTTCCAAATGAAAAACCATCGATGTACCTCTGCCATAGGACCAGGTTTGCTACTGCTGGGGAATTGCTCCAAATATATTCACCTTCCTATTTTCCCATAAATAAATTTGTGTAGCAAAATACAAACGCTCCCTCACCAGACATCTCCTGAACATGGCCAAATCACTCATACCTCTCAAATGGCACAACACCGATCTACCGAACATGGAACAATGGATGAACAGCATGGAGGACTTGTATAGCATGGAATCTCTCATGGCCTCCCTGCGTGGCACCTCGGAGAGATGTGCCTTAACATGCTACCACCCCACTGCCCCTCCCCCTTTTTTTTCTCTTTCTCTTCTCCCCCCCACCTCCATCTCATCTCCTCCTGTTGACACCCCCCCGCGCCGGTCCCTCCTGCCCCCTCTCCCTCCCACCCCGCTTTTGCTGGAACTTCAGCTCACAAGGTGGGCCGACCACCAAGAGATAAGAACTTACTTTGGCCGAGGCTCGACTCAATAACAACAAACCCATAGTCTACCTTTGCGACACTCCAACCAGATCTGTGGGCCCATACCCAAGCGCTACACTCACTACAACACTACTACCCTGCCATGGACAAATAGCGAATACGGGGATGGGTGGGGGGGGGGTCGCAGCTGCAATTGACTACAACACAGCACCCTAACTAAGGACACCATGGAACTCTAACAATGATGACAGTCAGTCATAACGGTTGCACACGTTGTACACACTACTTCAGAATATAGTACCCTTGGGTACCAGTTTAAATATCCTTCCTGCATGTTAAAGCTTAACAACGTTGTCTAGCATTGGCATATATTGTTGTTCCTACCAAAAGTTTTCTACCCTGTTATAAACTGGAAAAAACCCTGTTGACTAAATAAAGATTGTCTAAAAAAAAAAAAAATTGTGTAGCTGGGTGCAAACCTGGTTCCCATGGCATTGCCCTCAATCTGGATGAAAAATTATCCTGCTGCCCAAAATAAATTGTGGCTCAGGATGAAAGCTATGCACTCTACTAAATAATTAATCTGATCATTCTTCAGTTCAGAATATGATGCTAGACAGTACTGAATTGCCTCGCAACTTTGGAGATGTTCAATTACCGTATATAGAGACGTCACATCAGCTGTCACAAGGATATACTCTTTTTTTCACTGCACCTTTGACAGGATATTAATTATTTGAGTGGTATCTCTGAGATAGAACTTTAAATTGCTTACCATCGGCTGTATAAACTGGTCTACATATTCTGAAAGGTTCGAGGTTAGTGAACCTATCCCTGAGATTATAGGTCGGCCAAGGGAATTCATTATGGATTTTTGGCAGATGATAGAACACTGCTGTTCTGGGATGTTTGCAGAGGATGTAGTCATATTCCTTTTTGCTGAGGATTCCACATACTTTGCCTGCATTCAGTAGTTCTACAAACTCAGCCATCATTAGTTGACTTGGATTGTGTTCCTGTTTCAGATATGTTTCGCTATCATTCAAATATCTCTCATTTTCTTTTTGTAGTCTAGAATGTTCATTATCACTAAGCCCGGCAGCAAAAGACAATAAAACACATAAAAACATATAACTGTGCAGCCATTGCACAAAACAGGTACATTCAACATATCCCCAGATAGCTCAGATCTGAGCGCACATTATTACTGAATGGCGCTCAGAGCACACACATACAGTTCAATTGCCATGGAGCCAAAGTCTTTCCCATAGTTTTTCATTATACAAATGGGCTCCATGGCATAGCTATCTGGGTAACACTGCTCACATAGGGAAAGTACTGAAAGACCCAGCTTTTGGGTCTTTGCAGGGGAAAATCCATCCTTTCAACATGGGGCCATAGTCACAGGGCAGGAGGCCGGCAATCAGTCTTCTCCAATGCCCAGTGGCGAGGCTGGTTCCGCCACATATCTGTTTCATCTGCTGTACATAATTATGTATCATGTTGCTCATTTCTTCCAGTCTATTTGAAAGATCAGAGTTTTTAGTCTGAAGGACATCATATTCAGCAGACAAAGTTTTGAACTTACTTTGCTCGAACATCAGGATTTTGTGATATTCGTCCAATCTAAGTTCTATCTCATTATGCTTTTTTAGCATAATTGAAGATTATATTAGCTTTAGTGTACTAATAATCTTAATTTTAGTAATGACAGGAGGAGGATATTTGCATAACTCTCTTTACTGAAAATCTCCAGCAGCACAGAAACAGAACAACCAATAAGAAAAAAGTCATTTGATACATAAAAGGCCCTGACAGTGACATCACTTCCTCTTTCTTTGTAGTGTATAATAAACAGGTAAAAAAAACACAGGGAACGTAACAAGTAACATACAGTCAGGTCCATAAATATTGGGACATCGACACAATTCTAATCTTTTTGGCTCTATACACCACCACAATGGATTTGAAATTAGCTTTAATTTGAGGGTATTTATATCCAAATCAGGTGAACGGTGTAGGAATTACAACAGTTTGTATATGTGCCTCCCACTTTTTAAGGGACCAAAAGTAATGGGACAGATTAACAGTCATAAATCAAACTTTTACTTAGTAAAACATGGTTGCAAATCCTTTGTAGTCAATTACAGCCTGAAGTCTGGAACGCATAGACATCACCAGATGCTGGATTTCATCCCTGGTGATGCTCTGTCAGGCCTCTACTGCAACTGTCTTCAGTTCCTGCTTGTTCTTGGGGCATTTTCCCTTCAGTTTTGTCTTCATCAAGTGAAATGCATGCTCAATCAGATTCAGGTCATGTGATTGACTTGGCCATTGCATAACATTCCACTTCTTTCACTTAAAAAACTCTTTGGTTGCTTTTGCAGTATGCTTCGGGTCATTGTCCATCTGCACTGTGAAGCACCGTCCAATGAGTTCTGAAGCATTTGGCTGAATATGGGCAGATAATATTGCCCGAAACACTTCAGAATTTATCCTGCTACTTTTGACAGCAGTCACATCATCAATAAATACAAGAGAACCAGTTCCATTGCCAGCCATACATGCTGACACTACTACCACCATGCTTCACTGATGAGGTGGTATGCTTTGGATCATGAGCAGATCCTTTCCTTCTCCATACTCTTCTCTTCCCATCACTCTGGTACAAGTTGATCTTGGTCTCATCTGTCCATAGGATGTTGTTCCAGAACTGTGAAGGCTTTTTTAGATGTTGTTTGGCAAACTTCCTGTTTTTGAGGCTCACCAATGGTTTACATCTTGTGGTAAACCTTCTGTATTCACTCTGGTGAAGTCTTCTCTTGATTGTTGACTTTGACAAACATACACCTACCTCCTGGAGAGTGTTCTTGATCTGGCCAACTGTTGTGAAGGGTGTTTTCTTCACCAGGGAAAGAATTATTCGGTCATCCACCACAATTGTTTTCCATGATCTTCCTGGTGCGTTCTTTCTTTTTAAGGATGTTCCAAACAGTTGATTTGGCCACACCTAATGTTTTTGCTATCTCTAATGGGTTTGTTTTGTTTTTTCAGCCTAATGATGGCTTGCTTCACTGATAGTGACAGCTCTTTGGATCTCATATTGAGAGTTGACAGCAACAGATTCCAAATGCAAATAGCACACTTGAAATGAACTCTGGACCTTTTATCTGCTCCTTGTAAATGGGATAATGAGGGAATAACACACACCTGGCCATGGAACAGCTGAGCAGCCAATTGTCCCATTACTTTTGGTCCCTTGAAAAGTGGGAGGCACATATACAAACTGTTGTAATTCCTACACCGTTCACCTGATTTGGATGTAAATACCCCAAAATTAAAGCTGAAAGTCTGCAGTCAAAGCACATCTTGTTCATTCATTTCAAATCCATTGTGGTGGTGTATAGAGCCAAAAAGATTAGAATTGTGTTGATGTCCCAATATTTATGGACCTGACTGTAAGTCCTAAAAAGTTCAATTAAACAGTATTATTCCAACTCCAGGTAGGTCCTTTGTGTAGAAACACGGAAAATTAATCCTTCCCTTGAAGAGAAACCAATCACTCTGAAAGAAAAAGAAAAAAGTGAAAGATATCTGAATTGGCAAGTTGCCCGCATATAATGAACATCATGATCATGAAACAACATATTATGCATGTTATGATCAGCAAACTGATTCAGTTAGTCATTAGTTCTATGCAAATGAGATACACAATAATCTACTCAGGTATAATCATCAGAAACAAAATGAACACCAGCATAGTCATTAGAGATGTCGCGAACCGTCCGCGAACTTCTCGCAAACGGTTCGCTGCGGTTCGTGGCAAACTCCGGTCAGCTGACACATCCCGGCCAATCTCCAGCAGACCCTCCCTCCCAGACCCTCCCACCTCCTAGACAGCATCCATGTTGAAGATGCCTTCAACATGGATGCTGTCCAGGAAGTAAGAGGAGATTGGCCGGAATGTGTCAGCTGACCGGAGTTCGCCACGAGACGTTCGCGGACGGTTCGCGACATCTCTAATAGTCATAACTACAATTCGGGAGGGAAAAGTAGGGTGGGAAATATTTGCCTCCTGTCATTACTAAAATTACGATTATTAGTACACTAAAGCTAATATAATCTTCAATTTTACCACATGACAGAAGGCTTCATATTTTGCATTTTTAACACTGAGAATTAACCAACGTGAGAGAAGCATGAGACGTCTGGCGAAAAATAAAACGTCCTGAATGTACTCTCGCACGTCCAATCCGCACAGCGCATAATATTGGCAAGAGAGGCTCCTGCCGATAAAGCTTGCGAAGCGGCCTCACCTCTAACTGAGTGGGCCCCAAAGCATTGTTCAACGCCGGCTAACGATAGTAGCTAACGGACCCATCTGGCCAATGTCATCATAGACGCTGATCCATGAGGCTTCACATATAAAATCAAAAGTTGACCTGCCGAAGTAGTTCGGAGAGGAGCTGAGATTTCGGTATATCGCATTAATGTCCTGATCACACATAGTATGGGGTCTGCTAGAAAGAATGGGTAGAAAAACCAAAGAGGAGTCTTACTTAGTATGACGTGATATCGTAACCCCTTCTGAAGTGTGTCTATGTCGAACGCCCTAACATCCGCCACCTGCCGAAAGTGTCATGGGTGGCGGTCCGAAGACCGGGACCCCTTATGTGTCTGATGAGAAGATGGGAGTCTTCAGCATGGAAGTGGATTATCAGGGCCTGGTGCAGGGTAACCACACGCCCACTGGTGTTGAGCACCAGCGTTTGTGGGGCCATATACCAGGACCCTGATGCAGCTACTGCGGATCCAGGAGCTTCATGATATGAATACCTCCCAGGAACTGGATAGGAAAGCTCTACAGAAGATATGTATCCAGTACAGAAACAAGGCAAGACTAGGACAGGCTAGGACAGGCTAGGACAGGCTAGGACAGGCACCTAACAAGAAAACAAGACAAGACTAGAAGAACCCGGAGCAGGACAGAAAGCAGAACCCAGAACATGTAAACAAGACATGAGGGAAACATGAATAGGGCAGGACAGGACTGTTATTATTATTGGAGACTCTTGGCTGATATCAGCGTATCTAATGGCTAGTGTAGGAACTCACCTATTGAGGCTTGCCTTGACGTGGCTGGTGAGCTTACATATTCAAATGGCCATTTAGAATAGAACTAAAGAGCCTCCTTTTTTGTTCAAATGCACATGGGGATCTAGGCCAGAGCGCAGGTAACGTTTTTCTTTGTCAGGACTGTACATAAACTGGGAATACAAGACAAAAACAAGACCAGAGATGCAAGGCAAAACAAGAGGAAACATAACTATACTATATAAGTACTATATATGTAAAACATTGGAGATTTAGACATACATAAATGACCAAGAAATATGCAGCCCACCACTGCGTCAAAGTACTCCAATTATGGTGGGTTCCTATCTGCATAGATATGCATGACGAAATAAACAATAATAAAACACACACAGCACTTACCTGCAGAGGAGCAACTGCCTGCAGGAACCAGGAACGGGTGTGGTAACATAAAACAAACATATTAAGGAATCCAGGAGACTGGGATTTCCAGGAACGGAATAAGGGAATGAACCCAGAAAACCCAGCACAAAGAAAACCAGACATGGAATAGAAAACCAGAAAAACCAAGAAAAACTAAACAAGAATTGTAAAAAGAGTACTGGATACCAGGTCAGACATCTCCGCAGAACAGGATAGGATGTGACAGTAAGAGGGCAAGTTTGGCCGAAAGCTGTTTCAGTGAAACGTACGTGTTATCCGGCCAATCTCTTAGGAAACGCATCACCACATCCACATGCCACAGGCGTGAATATTTCGGTGCTGGAGCTCTCGACAGTTTAGCACCCTGCGGTAGCCGACAAACCGAAATGCCTTGTACCGGGATGTGTGTCGCTGAGATGGCCGATCTAACCACGTTGAGGGATCGATATGATTGACCTAACCAAAACAGATATGATCGGTAGTTGAGGACTCTTACAGTGTTGGTTTAAAAAAATCACACTTTTTTGAGACAGTGAAGTAACTGTATTAATTACGCCTGTCACACTGTTTTGTGACCTCTAGAATTTTTTTCTCTTTAACACACCGGCACTGCCTTGCTGTCAGTGAACTTAATTGTTGACTATTGGCGATTACATTGTCGTCTGACATAAACCATTGGTTAGTTTGGTGGGTGAACGCAAAGAATGAGGAGAGCGTCAAATAGGGGATCTGGCCCTGATTGTGGTGCTGCTGGTGTTGGTTGAGCTCCTGATGCAGGTAGAGGATGTGGTAAATCTGGGCCAGCTACACGCACAAGTGAAACACCTTCCTCAGGTGCAAGTAGGCGACAGAACCTTCAGTGTTATTTGGTAGGCCCGAATGCCGCTCTACAAATGGTGAAGCCAGAACAAGTACAGGCGATAGTAGATTGGGTGGCTGACAGTGCCTCCAGTTCCTTCACATTGTCTCCCACCTGATCCCCTGCTGAAAGCCGGCACCTGCAGCCCATGGCCATCTGTCTTGCACCTCACCCCCTTGCAAATCAGCAAAGCAGTCTGAGCCACAAGTCATGCAGCAGTCTCTAATGCTTTTTGATGACTCTGCTGGTAGCGTTTTCATGGGCCATCCACCTAGCCCTTCCCCAGAAGTGGAAGAGATTGAGTGCACTGATGCACAACTGCTTATGTTTCAGGATGTGGACAAGCGAGGACCACGTCAGCACGTCTCTGATGATGACGAAACACCAACTATTGTGGCTTTCTGCAGTGTACTGACCAGCAAGGAGGGCAGGGTTGAGGAGTGGGTGGAAGATGATGTGGAGGATGATGAGGTCCTAGACCCCACATTGAATCAAGGTCATGCGAGTGACGTGTGTAGTCTTGAGAAAGAGGTGGTGGTCGCACAGAGGCACCAGCATCGCATAAGAGGGAGCAGGGTGCAAAAGCGGAGCGTCCGTTCCCTGGACAGTATGTCTGCTTCTGCCCACCGCACCCAGGGACCAAGCACACCAAAGCCAGCTCCAATGAGTTCTCTGGCGTGACAGTTCTTCAGACAATGTGCTGACGACAAGACACGAGTAGTTTGCACGCTGTGCAATCAGAGCCTGAAGCGAGGCATAAACATTCTAAACCTGAGCACAACTTGCATGACCAGGCATCTACATGCAAAGCACGAGCTGCAGTCGAGTAAACACCTCAAAAACCAAGAAAGGTCTCAGGTTCCTCCTGCTTCCTCTTCTGCCACCCCGCAAGCAGAGGATGTTGCACGAACGCCACTAGGTCCGCCACGGTCCCTAAGCATCTCCACAATGTCCCATGGAAGCGTTCAGTTGTCCATCTCCCAAATACTAGAGAGAAAGAGGAAGTACCCCCCTACCCACCCTCGATCCCTGGCCCTGAAGGCCAGCATTTAAAAATTCATGGCCTTTGAAATGCTGTCATTCTGTCTGGTTGAGATGGACAGTTTTAAAAACCTGATGGCGGTGGCTGTCCCACAGTACGTGGTTCCCACCCGCCACTACTTTTCGAGGCGAGCCAACACTTCCCTGCACAACCAATTGGTGGACAAAATCAGGTGTGCACTGCGCAACGCCATCTGTGACAAGGTCCATGCGTGGACCAGTACGTGGACCAGTAAGCACGGGCAGGGATGCTATATCTCCCTAACTGCACACCGAGCAAATGTAGTGACAGCTGGGCCTGAGGCGGATAGCAGTTTGGCGCATGTCCTTCCACCACCGAGGATGGCAGGGCATATCTCTTTGCCTCCTGTTGCCTCCTCCTCCTACTCCGCTTCCTCCTCCTCCTACCACCTCCTCATCCGGTCAGCGTAACACCTTCACCACCAACTTCAGCACAGCCAGGGGGAAATGACAGCAGGCTGTTTTAAAACTCATATGTTTGGGGGAAAAACCCCACACCGCGAAGGAGCTGTGGACGGGCATGGAACAACATACCGATGAGTGGTTGTTGCCACTGAGCCTCAAGCCTGGCCTGGTGGTGTGCGATAATGGGCGAAATCTCATAGCAGCTCTGGGCCTAACCGGTTTGATGCACATCCCTTGCCTGGTGCATGTGCTGAATATGGTGGTGCAGAGATTCCTGAAAAACTACCCAGATATATCAGAGCTGCTGCAGAAAGTGCGGGCCATGTGTGCGTGCTTTCGGCGTTCTCACCCTGCTTCTGCTTGCCTGTTTGCGCTGCAGCGTAACTTCAGCCTTCCCGCTCACCGCCTCATATGCGACGTGCCCACGAGGTGGAACTCCACCTTGCACATGCTGGAGAGACTGTGTGAGCAGCAGCAGGTGATAATGAAGTTTCAGCTGCAACACGCACGGGTCAGTCGCTCTGCGGAACAGCACCACTTCACCACCAATGAGTGGGCCTCCATGCGAGACCTGTGTGCCATGTTGCACTGTTTTGAGTACTCCACCAACATGGCCAGTGCCGCTGATGCCGTTCTCAGCCTTACTATCCGGCTTCTATGTCTCCTTGAAAAAATGCTTCGGGTGATGATGGAAGAGGATGTGGCACAGGAGGAAGAGGAGGAGGGGTCATTTCCATGGTTATCAAGCCAGTCATTCACAAGTGGCTCGGAGGGTGGATTCCTGCACCAGCATAGTGTCAGGATTATAGAATGATCCAGCACGTAGAATTGTGTAACACAGAGGACTGATAGGTAACGTATACCGGACCTTAGAATGGCCGGACTAACGTACCAAAGAATAGTCAGGAATAGCCGAGGTCAAGGGAAACAGAAAGAGACACAACGATAAGGAAAAGCCAGGAGTCAGGGATGCCAGAAAACAGGGAAGTCAAAAACAATGCCAAAGTCGAATAACCAGAATCAATAATGTGCTCTCGGACAACCACAAGGGAAACAATGACAGGGCACTGAGCAGGATGAGAACTGGGCCTAAATACACCTCCTCCAGATCTGATAGGCTGTAACCGGCCTTTGACCCCAAAGGCAGTTACCAGGTTCCCATTTGCATTATTGCTTCTGTGAATTTGGTTGCTGCTCGGCACAATTTTTCATGTGTAGACAGTAAATGCCATTAACCACATTTTTATAAGCAGATGAATACGTGACACATAGGCCAGGTACACAATTGTCCAGCCAGGGCACAGTTCTGGAGGATGAGATGGAGGAGGAGGAGGAGGAGGAACGGTGTTCACAACAGGGTGGCACCCAATGCAGCTCGTGGGCATCACTGGAGCATGGCTAGGGGGATACGGAGGACACAGACGATACACCTCCCATAGAGGACAGCTTGTCCTTGCCTCTGGGCAGCCTGGCACACACGAGCGACTACATGCTGCAGTGCCTGCGCAATGACTGCCGAGTTGCCCACATTCTAACTTGTGCTGATTACTGGGTGGCCACCCTGCTGGATCCCTGTTACAAGGACAACGTACCGTCCTTAATTCCCTCACTGGAACTTGATCTGAAGATGCGTGACTACAAGGGCACGCTGGTAAAGGCGCAGCTGAGGGCATTCCCAACTGACACCGGGGGCTCAGTGGAAGCACAAGGCGAAGGCAGAGGAGGAGGAAGAGGTTGCCAATGCAGCTGGGGCACCACCAGCACCTCAGAAGGCAGGGTTAGCGTGGCCAAAATGTGGAAAAGCTTTGTCAGCACTCCACAACAACCAGCACCCCCAGCTGATATGGAACGTCTTAGCAGGAGGCAGCATTTCAGCAACATGGTGGAACAGTACGTGTGCACACGCCTACATGTACTGACGGATGGGTCTTCCCCATTCAATTTCTGGGTCTTCAAATTGGGCACATGGCCTGGGCTTACCCTTTATGCCTTGGAGGTGCTGGCCTTCCCTGCAGCCAGTGTATTGTCTGAACGTGTGTTTAGCACAGCAGGGGGGTTATCACAGACAAGAGCAGCCTCCTGTCCACAGCCAATGTGGACAAGTTCACGTTTATTAAAATGAACCAGGTTTGGATCCCACCAGACTTGTCTGTACCTTTGTCACGGCTGCTAGTGTGGTCCAACACGCAGAAACTATGTAAACATATACATACAAAAGGAAAGGAAATAAAAGGACAGAGCGTAAACCGGATCTTAGAATGGCCGGACTAATACGCTAGAGATAGAGAATGGTCAAATGGAAAGCCAAGGTCAAGGAAGCCAGAAATACTCAGATACCGTTTAAACAAGCCAAGTCAGGGGAACCAGAATTCAGAATAACCAGGGAAAAGCCAAGATCAGGTTACCAGGATGTAATATTCACAAAGATAAACGCACTCTAGGGAACCAGGAACAGGAAATCACAACAGGGCAAGGTATTGGGGTGAATTAGGGATTTAAATATCCCTCTCTAGGCTCTGATTGACGTCACGCACACGTTCATATAATTTTGGGGGATGGAGCCATGGATGGACGCGAGCTCATGGTCGGCGCCATCTTGGATTTCTTTGAGCGGCGTGGAGGAACGGTTCCCGGCTCGCCGCTGAGCAGGTAAGCTCAGTAAGTTGGTGCGGTCGTGCCGGTCGGGCAGGGACACACATGGGAGCCGGGGGCCGTGACAGTATTTCCCACTCGAAGACCGCTCACCGGGCGGGAAGGAGCCGGCTTGCGAGGAAAACGGTTGTGAAATGACCGGACAAAACGGGGAGCATGAACCTGGTCCGCAAGAACCCAACTACATTCCTCCGGGCCGTATCCCTTCCAGTCAACCAGATAAGACAGAACACCTCTAGAGAACTTGGAGTCTAAAATTTTTGGACTTCGTACTCCTATTGATTACCAAGAGCGGAGGAGGAACAATCATTTTTTGTGTATCAATTGCAAGTGAGGGGCTTAAGCAATGATACATGGAAGGAATTAGCAATTCTCATATGAGCAGGGAGTGCCAATGAATAAGTCACAGGGTTTATACGACGGAGGACACGAAAGGGACCTATGAATCAAGGAGCTAGTTTCATGGAAGGAACCTTGAGTTTGATATGACGTGTGGACAACCAAACCCTGTCCCCCACTTGATAAACAGGATTGGCACCCCGTTTCTTATCAGCTTGAACTTTAGAACGTTTAGAGGCATTCTGTAATGCTGAATGAACAGAATCCCAAGTGTCTTGGATAGAAGTCAAACGGGTGTTTAATGCAGGAATATCAGTCCCTGAAAATGCAGAAAGTTAAATAGTGGGGTGATAACCTTGATTTACAAAAAATGGACTCTGACTCAAGGATTCGTGAGTTGCATTATTTCTGGCAAATTCAGCCATGGGTAGGAGTTCGAACCAATTGGACTGATTGGCATCGATAAAGCAACGCAAATAGGATTCTAAAGATTGATTGTCTCTTTCTGCGGCGCCATTAGTCTGAGGATGGTACGAAGAGGAAAATTAAAGTTCTATGCCCAACTGTTTACAGAAGCACGACAGAACCTAGAGATAAATTGGGTTCCTCTGTCAGAAACAATGTTTTTTGGTACTCTGTGTAAGCGAAAGATTTCCTTTATGAAAATGTGGACTAGATCTTGAGCAGATGGCAATTTTTTAAGAGGTATAAAATGTGCCATCTTGGAAAATCTATCTACAACCATGAGGATGGTGTTATGCCCATTAGAACTGGGAAGTTCCACAATGAGATCCATGGCTAAATGGGTCCATGGAGCATTGGGTATCGGAAGTGGCTGTAGCAACCCAGGGGGAGATCAATGAGATGTTTTAGAAACTGCACATATTTGACATGCCCCTACATAGTCTTTAACGTCACCTCTGAGTGTAGGCCACCAACATTTTCTGGAAATAGCAGAGAGGGTTTTATATATTCCAGGATGTCCTGCTGTCAGATTATCATGAAACACTCCAAATACTTTCTTCCTTAATAAGGGTGAAACATACAGTTTGTCCTGAGGTTTCCCCACGGGTGCCTGAGTTTGATCTGCTATTATGGCACCAAAGAGTGGAGAAGATATTTCAGTAAGTGTAGTAGCGATAAGACATTCTGGAGGTACGATCGGGGATACCTCTTGTTCAGGGGCTTCATCTGTCTCAAACTGTCTAGAGAGTGCATCTGCCTTGGTATTCTTTGTCCCGGGCCTGTATGTAATTATAAAATTAAACCGGGAGAGGAATAATGACCATCTAGCCTGTCAGGAGGACAATCTCTTAGCATCCCCAATATAAGCCAAATTCTTATGAGCGGTAAAAATGTAAAAGTGGCTCTTTGGAACCTTCCAAAAGATGCCTCCATTCCTTAAGGGCGAGAACAATGGCCAGTAATTCCCTATTCCCGATGTCATAATTTCTCTCTGCTGGAGTTAATTTTCGAGAGAAAAAGCCACATGGATGTAACAGCGTATCAGGACTCTCTCTTTAAGACAGAATGGCTCCTACTCCTGTCTCTGACGCATCTACTTCTAAAATAAAAGGTTTGGTTGTATCAGGGTGCGTCAGGACAGGTGCTGAAGCAAATAAAGATTTTAATCTTTCAAATGCCTCCGTTGCTTCTTTGGACCATAAATTACAATTTGCTCCTTTCTTGGTTAGGTTGGTAATAGGAGTGATAACTGATGAGAAATTCTTAATGAACGTACGGTAATAATTTACAAAACCTATAAAGCGTTGTGTAGCTTTAAGGTCTTTGGGTAACGGCCACTGCAAGACTGCTTCCAGTTTGTGTGGGTCCATTTTGAAACCAGAAGGGGATATAACATAGCCAAGAAACTGTATCTCAGTCTGGTCAAACTGGCATTTTCCAGCTTACAGTATAAGCCATTTTTTAACAGGGTTTTTAGTATGATTCTCACATGTTCGTGTTGAGTTTCTAGGTCTAGGGGATAGATGAGAATATCGTCTAGATACACTAATATGAATATGTGAAGATATTCTCTAAGGACCTCCTTAATCAAGTCCTGAAATACCGCTGGGGTGTTGCATAGGCCAAACGGCATGACCAGGTATTCATAATGCCCCATTCTCGTATTAAACACGGTCATCCACTCATTCCCTTCCTTAATTCTGACTCGGTTGTATGCGCTCCTCAGATCGAGTTTTGTGAATACTCGGGCACCCCTCAACCTATCAAATAGCATAGAAATAAGGGGAACGGGATAGGCGTTTTTAATCTTAATTTTATTTAGACCCCTATAATCTATACAAGGGCGTAGGTCTCCTTGTTTTTTAGAAACGAAGAAGAACCCAGCCCCAGCAGGTGAAGAGGATCTTCTTATGTGACCCTTTCTGAGAGCATCCTTAATGTATTCTTCTAAACAAAGGGTTTCTTGAGGAGAAAGTGCATAAACTCCTCCTTTAAGGGGCATAGTGCCAGGAAACAAATTAATGGCACAGTCGTAGGGCCTATGTGGAAGTAATACCTCCGACTGAACCTTGTTAAATACTTCTTTTAAGTCCAAATACTGCGGTGGGATTTCTGTGGTTAAGGGAGGTGCTATAGGTACATTGATGGTACCGATTCGTTTAGGCACCTGTTTTAAGCAATGACCTCTGCAACTCTTTCCCCAACTCACAATCTCTCCTTCAACCCAATCTAGACATGGATTGTGTTTCTGGAGCCAAGGAAAACCGAGTATTATTGGACATGTAGGGGAAGATATAATTTGAAAAATCATTTCTTCAGAATGTAAGAAACCTACTGAGACAGTGATTGGTATAGTTTCGTGTGTGATGAGAGGTTGCGTAAGAGGTCTCCCATCGATAGCCTCTACTTCTATGGGTCTTTCTTTCTGCCTTAAAGGCAGAAGATGTTTGGCAGAAAATTCCTTAGCAAGGAAATTCTCCGCTGCCCCAGAGTCAATCATGGCCTCACACTGAACAGTAGTTTTCTTACAAAACAGTGTGATTGTTATAAGAAAGCGGTTCTTAGTCAATTTAGGGGACATATACATCACACCTAAGGTCGGTCCCCGAAAGTGCCTTGGGTGTGCAAGTTTTCTGGCCAACTGGACAAGAAAACCTCTGATGTCCTTTTTTGCCACAATATAGACACAACAGCTTGTTGCGTCTGTATTGTCTCTCCGCCTCAGTCAGTTTGGTAATACCCGATTGCATGGGTTCGGCTTCTGCAGGTTGAGCATGACTAACAGTCACTGGGTTAGAGAAACGAGGGGCTATAGACAAGTTTGTACGTCTAGTACGCTGTTTATTTTTCTCCCTCTCTCTGAGCCTGTTGTCAATGTCAAGCATGTATGCAATAAAATCATTAAGATTAACCGGAAGGTCTCTGGCAGCGGTTTCATCTTGTATATTTTCCGCTAAACCTTCTGAAAAAGCAGCCACCAAACCACTATTGGTCCAGTCAACCTCAGAAGCTAATGTCCTGAACTCTATGGCGTAATCAGCTACAGAGCGGGTGCCTTGTATTATTCCCATTAAGGCTCTGACAGAGTTTTTCTCTTTTCCCTTTGGCTCAAAAGTGGCTTTAAATGCCATTAAAAATTCATTATAATCACGGGCAACTGGATTTCCACTCTCCCATAAGGGATTGGCCCAGGTTAAGGCCTTGCCTATTAATTGGTTCATAACATAGCCAATCTTTGACCTATCTGTAGGGAAGGAACCAGGGGAAGCCTCGAAATGATATTCAATTTGGTTAAGGAAACGAGGGGGAGGTGAAAGGGTTATGGATGGAGGTTTATATACTACAGGTGCAGGTATAGGTGGCGGGACTACAGGTGGTACCGGGGGTGCCTCCAGATAAGCAGTTCTCTGGAGCAAGGTCTGGAACGCTTGGGCAAAATGATCTAACCTGTGGTCCACATCCTCCACCCTGTTCTCACAGGCTATCATATGTTTACATAGTTCCACAGGATCCATGGACCTGTCGTAATGTCACTGCTGCTAGTGTGGTCCAACACGCAGAAACTATGTAAACATATACATACAAAAGGAAAGGAAATAAAAGGACAGGGCGTACACCGGACCTTAGAATGGCCGGACTAATACGCTAGAGATAGAGAATAGTCAAAGGGAAAGCCGAGGTCAAGGAAGCCAGAAATACTCAGATACCATATAAACAAGCCAAGTCAGGGGAACCAGAATTCGGAATAACCAGGGAAAAGCCAAGATCAGGATACCAGAAAGTAATATTCACAAAGATAAACGCACTCTAGGGAACCAGGAACAGGAAACCATGACAGGGCAAGGTACTGGGGTAAATTAGGGATTTAAATAATACGTCACGTGTACATTCGTATAATTTTGAGGGTGGAGCCATGGATGGACGCGCCCTAATGGTCGGCGCCATCTTGGATTTCCCCGAGCGGCGAGGAGGAACACTTCCCGGCTCGCGGCTGAGCAGGTAAGCTCAGTGAGTTGGTGCGGTCGTGCCGGTTGGGCACGGCGAGCCGGGGGCCGTGACAACCTTGTGCAGAATAGACATTTATACCGGCCTCACCCAGCCATTGTTATACTCAAGTGCACTTATTCTTTATTTTCTTTTTTTATGTGTCCCAATATTTTGGGGGCTACCCCAATTAAAAAAAAAAAACCCAAACAAATAAAAAGAGTGTTGGCTACCTCCTCCTCCTCCACCGCCGCTTCCACCTACACCACCACGGTCACCGCCTACTCAACCTCCTACTCCACATCCACCTACTCCTCCTAGTTCAAGATTATTATCTTTAATTTGTATGTATTTTATGTTATTTTAAGTTATTTCACTATCCACATTTGTTTGCAGGGCACTTGTCCTACTGCTACCCCCATTTTACTTCCTTTTGCAGCCCCCTAGCCCTTTCCAGGACTTTTTTAGAGCCATTTTAGTGTCCAAAAGTTCAGGTCCCCATTGACTTCAATGGGGTTCGGGTTCGGGGTCAAGTTCGGGTCAAGTTCGAGTATGAACTCGAACTCTTTGCCAAAGTTCGGCCAAACCTGGCGAACCCGAACATCCAGGTGCCCGCTCAACTCTATTTACAATATATCAGTCCAGGTTTGGCAGAAATCCCCCTATATGCACACAGCCAGGGATCTTATCTGCTTAATTATGTACACAAATATATGCTAGGATAGTCCAAAAAGTGCAGAGGATGTTAGCTCTTAAAAAGGAAATGTACAAAAGTACTTGCTATAATTCAGCAAAGGAACTTGCCTAATACGCTAAATAATTAGCAAAACTACAAATGTATCTTCATAAAAAAATTACTTTTATTAAAAAAAAAAAGGTTAAAATAGAATATGAAAAATACAGAGATACAGGTAGTCTCTGAATAGAAATATCACTTAGAAATGTAAAATAGAAAATGCAATAAAATCAAAGTCACTCACAAAGGGATCTGGAGTGTGGATTTCTTTCTCCCAATAGACTGTATGCTCTTCTTTTTTTTTTCATTTATAATCTTTATTATGTTTTCATATAATACAACAACAGAGGACAAAAAAAAAACCAGACACAAAACAAAATAAAATTGGAAAAAGATATAATAAGTACACATTCACATGTATATTAATTATACTTCAAGCAATCAGATTGTTATGTATACCTCTTTTCCTTTCCCTTTAACCCCTTAAGGACACATGACATGTCTGACATGTTTGACATGTCATGATTCCATTTTATTCCAGAAGTTTGGTCCTTAAGGGGTTAACCATTATTTTATCTTTCTCCAACAAAACCACACAAATCGTGCCAAGAGGTTGTTTACTAAACAAGTAAAAGAGTATAGTAAGCTATGCTTTATAGGGCCACGACCACAAAAAGTTACTAATATATTATATAGTAGGATCCAAACTCCCTTCTTACGGTTATCTCTCTTCCTGATCTCTGTATTCTCTTTCTTGAACCATGATAATTATGCTGTGGAGATTATCTTTTTCCTTTTTTCCCCCCTTTCTTCCTTAACATTTGTAATCTTTATTATTATTTCCCTTTTCCCTTTTTTTCCTTTCTCTTTTTCTTTTTTCCTCCATCAGTTGCACGTAAGAGATTTTACAGTTTGACTAAAAAACAAGAAAATAAACCACCAATGCAATTGAAAGAAGAAGGTTCTACAGCAGAATGTACAGTCATAAACATGTCACTAATATCTCAGAAAGGTATACTTTTTCATATGCCCTCCTTACTCCTTTCCATTTTCTTCCCCTTCTCCAAAAGCACAAAATAATAAATTGGAAGAGTACAATGAGAGAGATTTATAATTCCATATTTATAGCATATCTTTGGAGTCACATGAACCTTGCTCATAAAATTTTTCTCATTATGACATACACCGCAACTAGAAATCTAAACTTAACAAGAATAAAAGTCAGAAATTCTGTAATTCCTTAATTTCAAAACATTAATAATACAAAGCTATATATGTCCCAAAACCACCTCTCATTATACCCCCTCTTCTTTTTTTGGACAACAATGGTTAAGTTATCCAAGCTATTATAACCCACATTATCATTCTTAATTTTACGTTAGCATGGACCTTGGTGTTTGACCATTTTTCTTATATGTAGGATCATGGGATCTAGATCTATTCTACATGATTTACACCTGTTTTAAACAAATATTGGGAAAACATGGAAATTTTTACTGATCTCCATCCTTATAATCCATTTTTCCCATTGTTCAATTCGTAGGTAAAAAAAATTATCTTGCCTCAAAATCCCTATTTTCATTTTACAGTGGTTTAAAATGTGGTATTTCATCATCTCCCAATGGGGGGCATCAGGAGATTTCAAGTATCTTGCCAATGTTGCTTTAGTTTCTGTAAGTATGTGTATAATTAGTTCTTTTTTACTCAATTACATTTTGGGCCACCCAAGGTGCAATATCATTGATCTACGAGTAAAATCTAAATCTTCCTCTATCTCTTCTTTACAGAATTTTGATACCTTTTTCCATAACTGAGATATTATCGGGCAGGACCACCAAATATGAACATAATCAGCTCTAAATGAGGCACATTTCCAACAGTTATATTGTGTATCTGGATACATTCTTGTTAATATAGTAGGGACATAGTGCCATCTATTAATAATCTTATAGTGACTTTCTAATAGGTTTAAACAAGGTATAGCTTTATTTACTGCATTGTTTGCACCTATCCATTCTTTTCTTGTAATGCTGATCTGTAAATCTTTTTCTCATGATTTCAATGCTGGGAACTCCTGAATTGTCCAATATAGATTATACAAATTAGCACATTTTGAAACTAGATTTTTATTATTTTTGGTATTTATTAAATTTCAAAAAAATTGTGGTCCTTCTAAAATGTCTATTACATTGTATTTATTTAGAAAACATTTTATCCTCAAATACGTGAAATTTTCTCTATATGGGAGGGAAAACCTTTGTCTAATTTCCTCAAAGGGTATTATCTGATTCTGGTGCATTATCTGATCTATATTATAAATTTCATTGGCCTTCCAAGCTTTAACATTTAGATCTTCGATATTAGCTGTCAAAATGCTGATTGGCAAATCATTAATAATTTTATTTGAAATCTTAAGTCTCTTTTTCCAATTTTTCCAATGTGCTAATACATTCTTTATAATTAAGCCTGTATTGACCTCATCCTTTTTATTAATTTTCCAGAATACAGTTAATAAATCTGGAACTTTCAATCTTATAACTTCTGTTTCTGCCCAAGCTTCCCCCATAGAGCTCTCTTTCAAAGTTGTTATTATATGGCCAAAGAACATGTCTCATATAACTCCATAATATCTGGTGTGCCCATACCTCCTCTTTTAGATTTTAAATTCAAAATCTTTTTGTTGACCCTAGGTTTTTTTTTTCAACCAAATACATTTTTCTAAGGTAGACAGTATCATCGAAAGCCTAGGTTTTGGGTCCTTCAAAGGTAACAAACAAAATATATAACTCCACTTAACCAAGACATCATCCGCATATAATAATGTTTTATATTCTTCTTGGCCTATTCTGACTCCTTTAATATTTGAATTCTCTCTAATTTCGCAAACCAAAGGTTCAATATATAACAAGTACAACAAAGGGGGGAGTGGGCAACCCTGTCTCGTACCATTACCTATTTTGAACCAGTCTGATATTACATCCCCTCCCTATAGTTCTAGCCATTGGGCCATCGTATAGGGCCATGATGGCATCTAAAATCCAACCCTCAAAGCCAAAGGCTTTCAGAGCTGCTTTTAGGAAGTCCCACCTGACCCTGTCAAAGGCCTTCTCTGCTTCCAATGACAGGGTCAGAAGTGGGTCACTCGACTCATGGGTGTAATCCAGAATGTCCACTATTGTTCTAACACCATTACTAGAATAGTGATGTCCCGAACGGTTCGCTGGCGAATAGTTCCTGGCTAACATAACGTGTTCACATTCGCCGCCGGCGGCGAACATATGCGATGTTCGGTCCGCCCCCTATTAATTTACCAATACTAAGTAAAAATTACTTAGTATTAGTAAATTGTGCCCCTAATCGCAATACCGCGAGTAGGGGCATGTCTATTAAACAGTGAGCAGCCTATGGCTGCTCACTGTTTAAAAAAAAAAAAGGGTCCTTCCCGGTGGGGGTCCTAAATATTAATAGGGGGGAACCTATTGTCCTCCCCCCGGCCCCCACCCCTGAGCGGTGGGTGGGGGCCCTAAAAATACCAATAAGGGTGGGACCTATTGTCCCCCCCGGCCCCCACCCCTGGGTGGGGGCCCTAAAATGAACAATAAGGGGGGGACCTATTGTCCCCCCGGCCCCCACCCCTGTGTGGCGGGTGGGGCACATATTGATAATGAGGGGGGACCTAATCCCCCCCCTGCCCCCCTCCCCTGCGCGGTGGGTGGGGGCCATATTGATAATGAGGGGGGGGACCTACTGCCCCCCCCCGGCCCCCACCCCTGGGCGGCGGGTGGGGGCCACAAAGATAATGAGGGGGGGGACCTACTGTCCTCCCCCCCGGCCCCCACCCCTGGGTGGCGGGTGGGGGCCACAAAGATAATGAGGGGGGACCTACTGTCCTCCCCCCCCGGCCCCCACCCCTGGGCTGCGGGTGGGGGTCCTAAGTAAATTCCCCCCCCCAGGTGACTAGGGGTCCCCAAGCTCCTAGTCACCCCCCCCAAATAAAAAGTCCCTACCTACCCCCCTCACCCTAGAAAATAGTGAGGGGGGAATAAAATAACTAACTTGTAAAATAAAAGTAAACTTACCATTCGACGTCTTCTTTTTTCTCAAATCTTCATTTTTCAGCCCCAAAAAAGGCCAAATAAAAAACCATCATAACCGTCAAATTGAAAATAAAATAAAAATCCCGAGCGCAAAAAAAAAAAAACAGACGAAAAAGAAAAAAACCCGAGCGCAAAAAAATAATCCATCTTCACCCATGGAGGACTCCGCGCAGACTCTGCAGGGCGGGGGAAGACTTATAAAGCCTTGCCACGCCCTGCAATTAGGCTAAGAACACTCTGATTGGTGGGTCCCCCCCTCATTATCTTTATGGCCCCCACCCGCCGCCCAGGGGTGGGGGCCGGAGGGGGGTGGACAGTAGGTTCCCCCCCCATTATCAATATGGCCCCCACCCGCCGCGCAGGAGTGGGGGCCGGGGGGGCAGTAGGTCCCCCCACTCATTATCAATATGGCCCCCACCCGCCGGGCAGGGGTGGGGGCCGGGGGGGGAAGTAGGTCCCCCCCATTATCAATATGGCCCCCACCCGCCGCGCAGGGGTGGGGGCGGGGGGGATAATAGGTCCCCACCTTATTTTTCATTTTAGGGCCCCCACCCACCGCTCAGGGGTGGGTGCCGGGGGGGACAATAGGTCCCCCCTTATTGTTATTAGGGCCGCGGGGGGGGACAATAGGTCCCCCTTATTGTTATTAGGGCCCCCACCCACCGCTCAGGGGTGGGGGCCGGGGGGGACAATAGGTCCCCCCCTTATTGTTATTAGGGCCGTGGGGGGGGACAATAGGTCCCCCACTTATTGTTATTAGGGCCCCCACCCACCGCTCAGGGGTGGGGGCCGGGGGGTGGACAGTAGGTCCCCCCCTCATTATCTTTATGGCCCCCACACGCCGCCCAGGGGTGGGGGCCGGGGGGGGGAGGAGAGTAGGTCTCCTCCCCCCCCCTTCAAACCAGTAAGAGTCCCTGTGGGTTTTAAAATTTGATAGTAGTGGTAAATGGATGAGACAGCGCTAATCAACTTAAGGCAGTGACCCTTAAAGGGGAATCCCTCAAGATACCATTAAAACAAGATGAATAAAAATTACAGTAAAAAGGGATGCGCCAAGTAAAAAACGAATAAAAGCCAAAATAAAATATATATAAAAAAGTCCAGATAGTGTGTCCTTACGAATAGTCTTTGTGGAAGGCTGGTAAGGTGGTAAGGTGGTTGAATCTTCGAATACAATAGTGGGTCCTCTTTATATGGAAGAGAAAAAGACGGACAACCAATGGTGCAGTATGTCAAACTCAAATTCAGACGTAGTAAGAGATAAAGATGAAAAACTCACATTTGCGAGAGCTTATATCCAGCTCTGAGGTAAAGCGCACACAGCGGTATAATCCCCGCTTATGGGATATGCTGGGATATCTCTCCGTCAGGGGTGACCAATTCTCAAAGAGAAGCAGAAACAACCAATAGTGCTCACTGTATAGCGATGATGGTATAAATTAAATAAAAATGTACTTACAAATAGAGAGCAGGCAGACTGCTCTATGATGTCAGCGTAAGTGGATTGATCCCCACTTAGGATTTCTTTGGGGTACTGGAATCTTCCAATTTGTTGGTGCAACCAAAAGAATCGTATTAAAATAATAAAATATATATAAAATAGTATAATTTTTATATAAAATAAAATAAATATAATTAAAAAGCCAGGATGAAAATAAAATAAAAAAGAGGATATAAAAAAGATAATTGGCACAGTAAAATAACCAAATTAACTTTAATATAATAATACACAATTTAAATATCCATAACGCGTTTCGTCAAGAAAGACTTTATCAAATGGAATAACATTTACTACCTGGCACATAGGGGTTATATAAGACACAAATAATTTGAATTTTGGCGCCAAAAATTAGAGCAACCAATCGAAACACACAAATAGTAGGCAGGCTCATAACTTTAAAATGAATATACTATACAACATTCTAAGGTGTCCTGACTAGTGATGTCGCGAACCCGAAATTTTCGGTTCGCGAACGCGAACTTCCGCAAATGTTCGCGAACCGGCGAACCGCCCGAAACGCCATTGACTTCAATGGGGAGGCGAATTTTAAAACACACAGGGACTCTTTCTGGCCACAATAGGGATGGAAAAGTTGTTTCAAGGGGACTAACACCTGGACTGTGGCATGCCGGAGGGGGATCCATGGCAAAACTCCCATGGAAAATTACACAGTTGATACAGAGTCTGGTTTTAATCCATAAAGGGCAGAAATCACCTAACATTCCTAAATCACAATCAATATGGATTGACACCTGACATATGACATATTGACACCTTGACATATGGATTGACACCTGTCCTCAGAGCCCCTGATGCACACGGACACAGAGCAGAATAGAGACTGGTCCCCCTACATAGGGTCACTTGGCAGATATGGATTGACACCTGTCCTAAGGATCCCTGATACACACTGACACAGAGCAGAATAGGGACTGTTCCCCCTACATCGGGTCACTTGGCAGATATGGATTGACACCTGTCCTAAGGTTCCTGATACACACTGACACAGAGCA
>OW240915.1:191865114-191885900 GCA_933207985.1 Pelobates cultripes
TGGGTGTAGGTGGGTGGGGACAAAAGGCTTGCAAGACAAAGGTAAGTAGGGGGTAGGGTTTATATAGGATCCTTACTCCTCCCACAAATTCAAACCAAATGGCCTTCCAACTTGTGCTCGGAATTTATGTAATACGTAATGGAATGGGAAGCAAAGTTGGTTGAGGTGTTCCGAAACCAACGTACGAGTAGGCCTGTAAAAAGAGGGCAAAAGAGGATTCAAAGAAACCACACTTTATTGCAAGTTAATACAGCATGAGTAACGAAAGCTTGTAAGGTGCTTCACTCTGATTGAGGTATGTAAGTACCTGAGCTGATGCTTCTTGTGACCCCATTGTTTGTGATGTAGGCTGGGGTGTAAGTGTTTGAAGCTGCTGCTGTAGTGCCTTTGGAGACGTAACAGCTGAGTGACAGCATAGAAGGTTTTAAGTAAGAAGCTTGGGTTGTGAGTTTAGAGAAAAAGGCAAAAAATTTACCATGATTATAACAGCGAGGTTCTCGAATTTAAGCCAGCTTCTGTATGTGTCATGGTGCAATACAGTAAGCCCAGGCGTATGTGAAGGGAAAGTCGTGACCCTGCGTGAATCGTGCGTACCTGAGCGAGTTGCAATTGTGTGTAGTCCCAGATTAGCTTATGGAAAGTTGGTATCCTAGATGGAAAGTGGTGGGGAGTGCCTGGAAGAAGGTATCAAACTGGGAGCGTGACAGAGCGTCAGCTGCTGTGTTGTGGACACCAGGAATGTGGATACAGACTAGGAAGAACTGAGAGGTAGCTGCCAACCACTTCAGCCTGCGAATCAGCCTCATAATTGTTAGGGAAGAGGACCGACCTTTGTTAATGATGTCGCAGGCTGCGGAGTTGTCGGAGAAGCATCTAACTGCCTTGTCGGTCCAAAGGTGAACCCACGTGTGGGCGGCTGCTATGATGGGGGTAGATCTCAAGTAAAGTAGATGTTTCTCTAAAGGCCGGCTAGGCATCCGTCTCAGGGGGCCAGTCGTCCCTAAACCAGTGGTTGCTGTAGATGGCTGCGAACCCTGTGTGTGCCGCTGCATCTGTGTGAATCGAAGGTGAGTGCTCTGAAAGTGAGGGAATGAACAAAGAGATCCCATTACAATCGGCCAGAAAACTACTCCACATGTGTAAATCCGCCATAGCCGGATCGTCGAACACGATTGGGCATGAGTCGGGCACACCGTGGAGCAAGTCGAGAAGCCTGGAGACAAAAGATCTACCCTGCGGAATGATGCACATAGCAAAGTTGAGGGACCCCAATAAGGACTGGAGGCCCCTCCTAGTGCACGCAACACTCCGCAGGAACAGGACAATCTCGTTCTTAATGTGGGACAGCTTGTCTGGTGGTATGTGAAGGGAAAGTCGTGGCTTGGAAGGTAGTGGTGTCGAGTACTATGCCCAAGAAAACAAGCTTGGTGGAGGGACCGAGTGGTTTTCTAGGTGACAAGGGGACACCGAGTGTCGTGAAAAAAGCTGTGGTGGAGTGTATGCAGTGAGGGGATTGTGAACCTGGTTCTATCAATAGAAAATCGTCTAGGTAGGGGATGACAGAGGTGCACCTGAGTATATTTAGGAGCAGCCAACAGATGGTTTCTGCGAAGATATCGAATAACCTGGGGCTGCTCCTAGAGCCAAAAGTGAGCTGGGTGGTGAAAAAATACCTGTTTCTCCATTTAACACCATGTAAGTGCCATAGTGGGGGGGGGGTGGGGGGATAGGTATTAGTTTAAAGGCGTTTGTTATATCTGTTTTGCTCAACCAAGCCCCACTACCCGCTAATAAGATGGCCTCCATGGCATCATCAACTTTAGTGTATTGCAGTGAGAACTCCGTGGCAGGAATGAGGGAGTTGATACTAGGAGTGGAGGAAGAGTGAGGTGTGGAGCGATCAATAATTAAATGTTTTTGTTGGAGTATTTGTGAATAGCTATACCGATGGGATTGGTACGCCAAGATGAGAAAGGTGAAGACAGAAACGGGCCGATCATAAAGTCGGCTGTGATTTCTGTAGACGCAAGATGGTCCACCAAGAGAGGGTCAGTGGAAGCGGATAAAAGGTTAGGGCATTCAAGTGTACCTGTGCGGATGGCGATAAGGCCCGTGTGAAACCCCTGTGAAAACCCCGTCACCAGATAATCTACCAGGTGCCTAGCTGGATGTGACTGGAGATAGTATTCCAGGATGTCAATGTTAACTTCGGTCAGGCGTTTCTTAGGTGACAGAAGGGCTGGGCAAGTGGACTTGGTGTGGGTTCTGAAGCATATTGAACAGATGTGCAGTGACCCGCATGTGGTAAGATTACATACCCCGGCGTTCACCCTGACTAGTGTGTGGGGTGGGGGGGGTGAGCCGTGGAAGTGACTGTCGTGCTAGTGAGCGTAGTTTGGGAGGTCAGCAATAGGGCCATGGAGTTAACGTTGTAACGGCAACCCAGCTGGTAAGGGGTATCTGCCGTTGGAGACGTCCTTTTCTAGGCAAGCTGCTGTGAAGTAATGGAGTTCTTATTCCCATCCACGATATCCAAGAGTACAATCAGGCATCGCTGTAAAATGAGGCAGAGTAACTACAATAAATCCCCTCCAAGAACGAAACGAGGCTACGTTTTGAAGGGTCAAGTGGAACTGATGTTTATTGACAGGGGTCTCCTTTTATGCAATGGTGCCCTGAAAAAGGCTACACCCACATAATTAATACAACAGCCAATCATACATATGGTACAACCCCCACGTCTCCTCCCCTCAGATAAACATGTAACACAATTAAAACATACACAATTTTACTCAAGTTCTGGATGTACCCCAAAAACAGGGGGTACACCTTTAAAGTACCAGTACCGCTTGATAGCTGTCATTCAGGGGAACAACATATCCAGATTCCAGCTCATTGGGTTGAGGGCTTCGGGAGTTATGGGTCTTTGAAGTTTTGACCGACCGCCCAGATTTTCTAGCCGAAAAGAGTTCCATAAGTTTTGGCCCTGCGGTCGGTCTCTGTTCGTGCATTAAAACCCCACGAACCCCTTGCCATCCACAGTCATCCTGGTGTTCGTTGGAATCCCTATGTGAGCTTAAGCATAACTACCGAACGGCCGGTTGTTCAGTAGCTCTAGCACGAAATTATGAGCTCATGGAAGTCTCAGCGGTGTTTGCCTGTTTGCGTGTCCATTTTTAGTTCCATGCGTTCACGGGCAAACACCGCTGTTCGTGCGTAAGATGGCCGCGAACACGTGTAAAGTCCCGAAATGGCGGCCATCTATTCTGAGCACAAAGGATTCGTGTGAAACCATGCGAACGGCTCCAGAAGCGCTGGGAGGTAAAATACCACTTAACTGTTCCCCTGGGTGGTCCGATGTTCGGTAGTTTGAGCTGCATTCTCCGGTAATGGTATTTCCCATGTAATAGTAATTCGGTTTTTAATAAATCCAACTGTATTGATAAATAAGTCCAGACACAAGCATAGTTCTGTTACAAACGTCATTACCCTTGGAAATAGAAACATAAAAACATAGAATGTGACGGCAGATAAGAACCATTCGGCCCATCTAGTCTGCCCAATTTTCTAAATACTTTTATTAGTACCTGGCCTTATCTTATAGTTAGGATAGCCTTATGCCTATCCCATGCATGCTTAAACTCCTTTACTGTGTTAACCTCTACCACTTCAGGTGGAAGGCTATTCCATGCATCCACTACCCTCTCAGTAAACTAATAATTCCTGATATTATTTTTAGACCTTTGCCCCTCTAATTTAAGACTATGTCCTCTTGTTGTGGCAGTTTTTCTTCTTTTAAATATAGTCTCCTCCTTTACTGTGTTGATTCCCTTTATGTATTTAAATGTTTCTATCATATCCCCCCGTCTCGTCTTTCCTCCAAGCTATACATGTTAAGATCCTTTAACCTTTCCTTATAAGTTTTATCCTGCAATCCATGGACCAGTTTAGTAGTCCTTCTCTGAACTCTCTCTAAAGTATCAATATCCTTCTGGAGATACGGTCTCCAGTACTGTGTACATTACTCCAAGTGAGGTCTCACCAGTGTTTTGTACAATGGCATGAGCACTTCCCTCTTTCTACTGCTAATACCTCTCCCTATACAACCAAGCATTCTGCTAGCATTTCCTGCTGCTCTATTACATTGTCTGCCTACCTTTAAGTCATTCCTGTCCTAATGTGTTTTACACCCCACCTCCTATAGAATGTAAGCTCGATTGAGCAGGGTCCTCTTCAACCTATTGTTCCTGTAAGTTTATTTGTAATTGTCCTATTTATAGTTAAATACCCTTTCATAATATTGTAAAGCGCTACGGAATCTGTTGGCGCTATATAAATGGCAATAATAATAATAATAATCAGAAATAATCATCCCTAAATCCCTTTCCTCATATGTTGAGGTTAGGACTCTATCAACTATTCTGTACTCTGCCCTCGGGTTTTACGTCCAAGATGCATTATCTTGCACTTATCCACATTAAATGTCAGTTTCCACAATTCTGACCATTTTTCTAGTTTACCTAAATCATTTGCCATTTGGCTTATCCCTCCTGAAACATCAACCCTGTTACATATCTTAGTATCATCAGAAAAAAGACATACCTAACCATCAAGACCTTCTGCAATATCACTAATAGAAATATTAAAGAGAAACGGTCCAAGTACAGATCCCCGAGGTACCCCACTGGTGACAAGTCCAAGCTTCAAATATATTCCATTAACTACAACCCTCTGTTGCCTGTCACTCAGCCACTGCCTTACCCATTCAACAATATTAAACCTAAAGATTGCAGTTTATTGATAAGCCTTCTATGTACAACAGTGTCAAAAGCCTTACTGAAATCTAGGTAAGCAATGTCTACTGCACCACCCTGATCTATAATTTTAGTTACCCAATCAAAAAAATCAATAAGATTAGTTTGGCATGATCTCCCTGAAGTAAACCCATGTTGTCTCTGATCTTGAAATCCATGTGTTTTTAGATGTTCAACAATCCTATCCTTTAACATGTTTTCCATCACTTTCCCCACTACTGAAGTAAGGCTTACTGGCCTATAGTTGCCCGACTCCTCCCTATTACCTTTCTTGTAAATGGGCACAACATTCGCTAACTTCCAATCTTCTAGGACTACTCCTGTTAACAATGATTGGTTAAATAAATCTGTTAATGGTTTTGCTAGTACACCACTAAGCTCTTTTAATAGCTTTGGGTATATTCCATCAGGTCCCATTGACTTATTTGTCTTTACTTTTGACAGTTGAAATAGAACCTCTTCCTCTGTAAACACACGTGTAATAAATGACTCATTTATCCTTTTTCTTAACTGAGGTCCCTTTCCACACCTACATGAGTTACTGTGTGATTACCAAATTCTAACATAACCCAAACGGACTCTATGTTCGCCTCACTAAATTTTATTAGGGTAGATTTTATGCTAGCCTTCACATACAGGGCCACCCCTTCTCCTTTCTTGCCTTCCCTATTTTTTCTATATAAAGAGTACCCTGGTATTGCTATGTCCCAGTCATTTTTCTCATTATATCATGTCTCAGTAACAGCGACTAAATCTACACTATCAGTTGCCATTATTGCCACAAGTTCATGGATCTTATTCCCTAAACTGCGAGCATTTGTAGACATGACTCTAAGCTTATTATTTTTAACACACTTGCTACAGGCACCTTCTGTCCTTGTTTTGGGGGACAATTGGATTTATGTTTTATCACCCTTTTGCCCCCCTTCCTAGTTTAAATACATCCTAGCAAAACCTCTGAACTGCTCACTGAGAACATTTGTTCCCTTTTGAGAAAGATTCAAACCATCTTTTTTGTACAGGTTATTTCCATTCCAAACAGAGCTACCATGAGAAATAAAGTCAAATCCTTGCTCTCGACACCATTCACCAAGCCACAAATTAAAGTCCCTAATACGCATCCGCCTGTCGTTCTGAGTGTTATGCACAGGCAGAACTTCAGAGAATGACAGTGTGGAAGCAACCTGCCATATATCACTGGCAAAAACACTAAAAACTTCCTTATCCTCTGAAACCTCATTGCAAGCCAAGTCATTTGTCTCTAGATGGACAAGTACATCCAATTCCCCTTCCTGCTTTGCTTGCTTAACAATATTACAGATATGTCTCCTGTCTCTGTGAACAGTAGCTCCGGGAAGACACCTCACAAGACCACCATTGTCCATCTCCACACCTCTTATCATGGAATTCCCCCAACAACAATTGCTTTCTATTAGGCCTCACCATAGTCTCCAAGCCGGTCTCCACAACACCACTAGCCTCAGTGTCTCTCTCCACAACACCACTAGCCTCAGTGCCTCTCTCCACAACACCACTAGCCTCAGTGCCCCTCAGTGCCTCTCTCCACAACACCACTAGCCTCAGTGCCCCTCTCCACAAAACCACTAGCCTCAGTGCCTCTCTCCACAACACTCTGAAAGTGCAGAAAATGAATTATGTAGAGCAACAGACTGTGCAATATGCCTTTTATCCACAACTCTAAGTCTACCAGATCCTACAGTAATCCATCTGCCATTCCTAGTATGTCTCTGCGGCAGTGACTTTGCAGCAGTTCCAGTCTGAGTTTGTTCACCAGATAATTTACAAATCTCAGACTTCAAAAATACAATCTCCTGCCGCAAGACAGAGAACTGTCTACAGATTAGACAACAACCAAACCTCCAAAAAGTGGAACGTGAAACAAATGCATAGCAACTATTACACTGAACTAAGTCTGCCAATCCAATGAGGATAATAATTTAAATCAAACAAATCTTAACTTTTTATTTATCCTCCTGAATACCTCAGATTACCTCCAGGTTATCTCCAGAATATCTCCAATTACACACTTATAAGCAGCACTCTCCAGAATATCTCCAACCACACACTTAGAAGCAACACTTAGATGAAGCAACCAAGCTATATCAGCCAAGCTAATGACAACAACCCTTATATAACGCCTAAAATCACCACCCACTAGGAATGTTTAACACCTGGGTAGGCCTCTGCTTATTTGCAAACAATAGCCAATTTAAACAGCAATCAATAGCAAGTAGCTAACTAATCAAATCAAATGCCTTATAATTACCAACAGGAAATCAAACCTTGTGCAATCAGTAACCTTTTCCTACAGATGAATCGTACCTATAACAGTAGAAAAGAAAGCTCTTAGCACAACTCTTAGACAGTTGAAGCTTCTGTAAAACTCTCCAGAATATCTTCAACTACACACTTAGAAGCAACACTTAGATGAAGCAACCAAGCTATATGAACTTTCTGATGAAGTCAGGGACAGGGTGAGCTGGGGAAACGTATGAAGTGGGTATAGCTGAGACCATCAGGGGAAGGTTTGCCAAGCCCAACAAGGCACCTGGTGTGGCTATAGCAGATTCCAGTTTCGCTAGTCTGTGATTGATTGGTTTGAGGTTGGTGAGTATAGCAGCCAAGGTGTCTCGTGTGGAATACGAAGTGTGAGCTGGCAGGATTTGTGAAGTACAGCCTGGCCTGGGAACGTTGGCCTGAGTGGTCATGAGCCTATATAGTTCGGCCTTTCTGGCCGTGGCAGGAAAGGGGATACCCCTGCTTCTGAGCTCCGCTGAGATTTTTGGAATGGTCCAGTATCTCAAGGACCTGTGGGTAAAAGGGTTGAGGGATTTCTCCGGAGACCCAGGCCTGATTGGCGCACTGGCTATGTTGCCCAATGGTAGATTGGTGATCGGCTTTTGTGACATCTGAAAGAGAATAATGATTTGAATAGTAGGGTGAAGAGGAGGTGAAGGTGAGACCTCCGGAGAACTTGCCTGCTAGTGCAAAGGCAAAAAGTTTACCTAGACCAAGGTAAGGGCCTGCTAGTGCCAAGTGGCAGAGAGAGGCTCTACCTATGATTTGGCCTGAGGGGATTTTGTGGCCACATGCACGTGGTGACAGGGTGTAGCCCTCTCGGTGACCGTAAAGAGAGTCAAAACGTGTGGCCGTGACTTGGGAAGCCCTGGCTATAGCCCACAAGAAGGGCGAGCGAGGTGGCTAACTATGATTTGGTCATGGGCCGAACCTCCGTGTGTGAGGTGGGGGTGTAGACCTCGTTGGACCGGGTATTAATTAGATAGCTAAGGCCAGAACCTAACCCTAGGAGCCAGTTCTCTAAACTGCTGGGGCTTGTTTCTCACAGTAATGTATATGTACGTATGTAAATACTAACCTTGAGTATAAGTCCTGTTTGTTCAGACAAAGCACAGGTAGACTTCGATATGGCTATAAATTAGCTTCTGCAGGAAACGGGCTGGATCCAGAACCAAAGGGAAAAGGAGATGCTAGTGGGCCTGAGGCGTGCCACCAGTGTGCCAAGTGTGAAAATGTAGAACCTATGGGTAGGTGTGTACCGGAGATACTGTAATGTAAGCATGAGTAAGCTGAGGGACCTGAACATTGGTCCATAATAAGAGACAAGCCCCTGGGTACCCAGGGATGTGAATTTATGAATGATACGAAGGCAACGTGAGGCATTAATGAGAACGTAATCGTAATGAGAAAGATAAAAATACCTGATACTGAATGCCGGAGACCAGGTAGCCAGTTGGTTGTTGATAACGTAGTGGAACTGCATAAAATGGCGTAAGTCTAAGTAATATTATGTGCAAACGATAAACAGGAAATGATACGTTAATACGTTAGTAGCTCGGTTGAGCAGGTTTATGAGAGTAGTTGGTGTCTAGGTGGCGTTTTTAAACCTGGTGTGTATAAACGTTTAGAACCCACTTTGGGAGGTGGGGGTGAGGGTTACGCAAGGGCGTGGAGGCTGAATGAGGCCTCAGGATAAACGTAAAATTGGTAAAAAAACTTTTTTACTTGATACCGTGAAACTGGAACCTGGAAATCACTTCTTGAAGATTTTACTTGAAGATGAGTACATGAACCTAAAACAAAAAGGCCAACTGTTCCTTTAAGACGGTTTCCCTTGTATGGAAACCGCAGTGCTGGGAATTAGTTCATAATTAAATGTAACGGTAGGTCGGGAAATGGTGCCACACCGCCTTTGATATATGTAGGGGGTAAAAACAGAGTATACACTTTAAATATAAAAAGGAAATAGTCATGTATAGTTTCATACTGGGGTATATACATAACATATAGGGAATACCTGCTTATCCCTCCCGCGTTTGGCTAAACAAACAAGAGAGGGATTTAACATATGAATCAACTGCAGTCTGTACGAGTAAATGAAAATGGCTGCATTAAAGCCGTTTGTAAGCGTGTTTGGCTGTATGAACGTGTGAAACAGTCGAACGTAGGGTAAGTATGAGCGATTGGTATATTAATATTTATACGAATGAAAAAGAAAGGTGAGTATGAATGGCGTAGGGAACGAAATGGGTAAGTAATAATAATAATAGGGAGCCTATCCCCGCGTTTTTAGGCCCGAACGTGGAAAATAGCCGAAAGCCATTTCCCACGTTTGTGCCTACGTGTAGATGCCGGTCTCGTGACCGGAAGCCAGAAAATGAGCAATGAAGGTGGTTTAGAAGCCGGTGAAGAAGCCCGGAGGTCTATGACAGGAGCTGTAAACAAGGGACTGGATACTCAAGGCAGGATTTGGCGGTAACCTCGACCAGAAGTGCAGGTAACTAAGGAGACAAACGGCTTGCAAGACAAAGGTAAGTAGAGGGGTAGGGTTTATATAGGATCATTACTGCTCCCACAAATTCAGGCCAAATGGCCTTCCAACATATAACATCAAAGATAACGAGAGCACTCGATGGATTTGAAAAATGAAAAAAGTGTATTTGAATTTGAATAAACAGATCAACGTTTCGGCAATGTTTATCAAAATCTTAAAAAAGGCAGGTTTGTCGGCCGAAACGTTGATCTGTTTATGTGAATTTAAATACACTTTTTTTATTTTTCAAAGTGCTCTCGTTGTCTTTGATTATCTATATGCACTGGGAAGTGCCCTGGTATTGTTACAGGCATTTAGCTCAAGAGGGAAGAGTGCCAGAAATCATCACTATTTTTTTTTTATATGTAGAAATGCCATTAGGCCTGAATTTGTGGAAGGGGTAAGTCCCCTACTTAAACTCCCAGACCCTACTCACCTCTGCTGTTCAAGTTGATTGTCTCCATAGCAACCAGCACTTCCGGTCCGAACTTCCCCCGCCAAACAGCTCCAGTCTCCAGCAGTAGAGGTGTCCAGCTGAATCCTCCGTCCGTTCTGCAGCCCTGCCACACGGCTTCTCCCTGGTCGCGGTATCCGACTTCCGGTTACGCTCACGTAAGCTTGTGAGGGAAATAGCTTTCGGCTATTTCCCTCCGTTCGGGCCTAAAAACGTAGGGGTAGGCTCCCTTTTACTTATACATTACCTGTTCATGTATACTTACCCATTCGTGCACTTCTGCGTTTCGTGAAACTAAATTAGTAGAACGCTGGCTATACTTACGTTTAGTGGGTCCTTCGAGCGGTCTAAACTGCCATCTAATTTTCTGTTCATCTAAAAAATATGTTCCCTCGCATACTTACCCGTTCGTGTACATCTGCTGTTTGTGCAGAATTAGTCGAATGCAGACAATACTTAAGCTTCAGTGGGTCCCCAGTGCGGTCTAAACTGCCAACCCCTGTTTGCGCAATTATCAGCTTTCGTTCGTACAAACTAAACGAACATATATATATACTTATCCATTCGGTTACTTAGCTGCTTGTATTAAATCTGTCGAAATTAGTTAAAACATCGTTTTTTTACTGCAACCATTTACTACTACGTCTGTGGTTCTTGGTTTAATTATGTTTAAAATATAAGATCCTCAGATGTATGACACTTTATCTCAGAACTCGGTTATTTATTCCGAGGCCTTTTTGAGTTAAACCTCTGTGCTTTAAGTTGTGTTAAATACACAGAACATATATATTAATATGTAGCACGGTCCTCTGGGGGAATTTCCGAAACCCTACATTACATATTATTCTATTACTATTTCTCTATAGCTTATGCAGACATTAATCTTAGCTCTGTTACATTTCTTTGGTCTCCACAGATTGTCCGTTTGTCTTGTGTTACTGCATAAGTTGTCAAATCCAAGTTCTTGTATTTACAATCCAGGTATAGTATTTACTCACTTCAGTTTTAATCATGTCAAGGCCTCAGGCAGCCTTCACTCTAAGCTTGTCACAAACGTATGGCCCCTCTATTCTCGAATCATTTATGTCCAGCTAACACGGTCCTCTGGGGGAATTGGTTAATACATATATACCGTTATAACTGCTTCTATTTTAATAAATGTACGATGGTTTTAATCCCTAGCTCCAACATTATTCTAGGTCTCCTCTGGTTTTCTCTGTACAAACCACTTATGCTCATCCAAGTACCTGTACAACAAATCAAGGTATAGTACTCTAGTCATTATGGGGCTCTAACACTAGACCTGACGCGGTCTCTACTTATCACGATTATAACACGGTCCTTTTTGTGTTTAAATTCTCTACATTTTTTACTTAGGCTTACGTTCATACTGCCATCAGGCGAGAACATACTCAACCTACCTAACCTGGTACCCCACTCCATTACCAAGTATTTGCGTTCTTACTCGTTACTAGCACTTGCTACCCCTAATGCCTCAATCAGCCTCCCTCTATAGCATAAACTCATCCCAGTTTCGGACTAATCATTCAGATCCCTCACCTCAGGATCTCACGTTGCACTCCTATAGCCCCCCCTTACTGCCTCCAATTTTTTACGTTTCAATCATACGCCCCTACGTTACGCTCAAACACATCAACATATGTCTTAACCTCTAGGCTTCTTCTACGATACCAGCAGCTGCCAAGCCACTCTACTTAAAACACTCAAAGTTTCAAGTTACTGGTTATAACCACTATCAAGTTTAGTATCCACTCATTACACCCATAATTGCCAATTAACCCATTGAAGGTGCATGAACTGGCTTACAGGGTCTAGGCTCAGGCCCTAGCTTACCTAAGTACATCCCGGTCCTGCGAGGCCATCTTCCATCTCAACACGGAGGTACAGCCCCACGCCCGAATCATAGTTAGATGCCTCATTCGCTCTTCTACAGGGCAGCAATCAGGGTCTCACTTTTCACGGCCACACGTTTTGAATCTCTTAACAGTCATCGAGAGGCCAACATTCCGCCACCACGTCTGTGGCAACGAACTTCCCTCGGCCAAATCATAGATAGAGCCTCTGACCGCCACTCGCCACTAGCAGGGGCTCATCTGTCACTGGTTCACAGTTAAGTTTTTCACTTCGGCACTAGCCTTAAAGTCCAGTTTACCTAATTAACCCCCCCTCTCATACCCCCCTATGTTCTCTCCTACACCCCTACTAAATATAATTCACTAATTCTTTCCTAGAATGTCTTAAGAACCAGCTCCCATCGACGAGTTGTCTGCCGAAGAGATTCCGTTCACTCCCATCAGACCCGAGTCTCCAGGCGAATCTCACGCCCCCTCTACTCCTACGTCCTTGAGAACATGAACTATTCCTAAAATTACTGCCGAACTTAGGCTCGGGGGCATCCCCTTTCCGGCTACGGCTAGAAAGGTGGAACTCTATAGACTTCTGACCAATCAGGCCCCGGAGCCTAGGCCAGGCATTAGCTCTCAAGGACAGCCATCAGGCACTTGCACTGCCACTCAGGACACCCTTGCAGCAATCTTGGCCAACCTGCAGACCCTGAACAGCAGGTTATGTAAGGTGGAGAGTGCCATTGCCTCCCCAGGTAACCTCCTTGGCCTCTCAGCCCCACCCCAGCAGTCTTTGCTGCACCACCACACTCCCCTATACTTCCCCCTCCAGCACCAGCCACAGCTACTTCACCTTTTGTGTCACCAGCTCACTCCGTCCCAGACTCCATTAGGAAAGAAATCCTAGACGGAAAGGATGTGTGTCTGGTGTCACTACTTATAGCCTCTCAAGATGTGCTGGAGAACCGAGCATATAACTACAGGGATATCTCAGTGGGGCTTAAAACCAGAGATCCTAGGCTTAATAAGAAATTATCCATTCCGCAGTTCGTAATAGCCTTTGCGATATACCGCAACGTCATTTGCTCGGTATATCCCCACAGGAGAGAGGAACTAGACCTCTATCTTCATAAAGTGTTGGATTTGGGCATCAAGTACGGGGGCTCATCTTTTTACGACTACCATAAATCGGTATCAGCGAAGGCGGCGACCCATCTGAAGCAGTTCAATATTAGAATTAACTGGTGTCAGATGAATACTGAATTATTCTGTCGCCACTTCGCTGATCTGAGGCCCCCGTCTTGTGCTGTATGTAATTCTACACCCCATACGGCTAATTTGTGCCCTTCTGAAGCTGATCCATCCACCTCCACTCCCACCCCTCAACCCACTTTCACCCCTCACAATAAACAAGCGGGTGGTCAACGGGATAAACTGGGTAGGCCCATCTCCTTCTTAGGCAAATCTCAGGTGTGCAACAATTTTAATGCCGGGTCCTGCAGCTTCAGCGCCTGTAGGTTGTTGCACATCTGCTCCATCTGCTTCAGGGCACACACGAAGACCATGTGCCCGGCCAGGTTGTTCCCTAACAAATGAGTAACTGACATTAATGTAGTTAAACATGGTTTTCTATTTAAGATCTCATCTGAGCAGGCATTGGTGGAGTATTTGACCATGGGGTTCACACAGGGTTTTCTCATGGGTCTTGTAGCCATCCCCTCAGGCACGCTTGAATGTCCCAACCTCTTGTCAGCCTGCCAAGACCCAGTATCCACAGACACTCTCTTTTCCTCTGAAATCTCACACTGTTTCACGATCGGCCCCTTCACCTCCTCACCTTTTTTTTTCCTAGCGCACTAATCCCATTGGTATAGCTGTGCACAAATACTCTAATAAAAAACGCCTGATTATCAATTTATCAGCACCGCACTCCTCTTTTGTTCCCAGCATTAACTCACTCATACTCGCAGAAGAATTTTCACTACAGTACGTAAAAATTGCCGATGCAATACAATCCATCATTTCAACTGGTAGTAACGCTTAGTTTAGCAAAACGGACATAACAAATGCATTCAAATTACTACACATGCACCCATCACTCTGGCATTTGCACGGTGTTAAATGGTGAGACAGATATTATTTTTCCACATGACTCACTTTCGGGTATAGAAGCAGCCCTAAACTGTTTGATATGTTTGCAGAAACTCTATGAAGGCTGCTTCTGAACGTTCTCAGGTGTCACTCAGTCATCCACTATTTAAACGACTTCCTACTCATAGAACCAGGCGCACGTACAACCATCAATATCCTCAGCACCTCAGCACTTTTTTCCACACTCGGGGTACCCATATCACCCTCCAAAACCATCAGCCCCACTAATAAACTAACCTTCTTGGGGATCGAGCTGGACTCTGGTACCTTCCGCGCCAGCTTTCACCCCGACAAATTGGTCCACTTGAGAGGGTAAATAGACATGTTCCTGCGGAGTGATGCATGCACCAGAAGGGAACTTCAGTCTCTATTGGGGTCCCTAAATTTTGCGATGCGCATCATTCCGCAGGGAAGGTCATTCGTATCCAGGCTTCTCTGTCTGCTTCACGGGGTAATGGACTCCTGCCCAATTTCATTGGACTAGCATGCCAAGGCTGACATACTCATGTGGGGGAAGTTTTTGGCTGAGTGGAATGGTATCTCCATGTTTATCCCCCCTCTCTCCGACTCCTCACCCATCATTCACACAGACGCTGCAGCCAACACGGATTTCGCAGCTGTCTTCAGTAATCACTGGTTCATGGGTCACTGGCACGCTGAGACGGATGCCTTGCCAGGATTCAGGGAGACTTCAGCACCTATTTGAAATTTACCCCACCGTGGTGGCCGCACACACCTGGGGTCATCTCTGGTCCAGCAAGGCAGTAAAATGCTAGTCCGACAAATCGGCAGCTTGCGATATCATAATCCAGGGGCGCTCATCCTCCCTTACCATCATGCGGCTGACTCGCAAGCTGACCTGGCTGGCATCAACAGTCTAGTTCCACTTAGTCTGTTTTCAGATCCCGGGTATCCACAACACGGCCGCTGACGCTCTGTCTCGCTCTCAATTCCAGGTATTCTTCCAGGCACTCCCTACAGCCCAGCGTCAGCCATCCAGGACACCATGGTTTCACAAACTAATCCTGGATTGAATTCACTAATGCACCACGCTAGGACTCTCACACACCAAGCACTATCACCTAACACAGCTGTCACCTACAGTAGGGCACTTACCATTTTTAATAAATTCACAGCATATTTCGGATTACAAGGTGATTTTTCTACTCAAACTATGGTGGCTTTTGCCTCCTTCTGCCACTTACATTTAAAACTTTCTCACAATACCATTAAACTATACCTCACGGGGGTTCAGCACCACAGTCTCACTAATTTCCCTGACAACACCCCCTCCTTGTCATCATACCCCATCAAAAAAGTCTTAAAGGGTATCTCAAAGGCTTCTGTTCCACTTACCACCACCAGACTACCAATAGATGGGCCTATCTTTAGATTACTCCGCAATCTACTCGATGAATCCCCATTTGATCCCAACACGAACCTGGTAATCAAGTCTGCAATGTATCTAGCTTTCTACGGTTTCCTCAGACCCAGAGAATTCACCGTTGTTTGTCAAGGGGATATCACACACAGCCTCAAAACCTCAAACCTCACTAAGGTGGAGTATCACTACGTACTTTCGTACCAAAACTAATCACTCACTACACCCCACTATCATTCCCCTCTTTCCCACCGATAATGCTTCGTGTCCAGTTAAGGCACTAGACCACCTACGGTCAACTCATCACACGCACTTACCAGACTCTCTGCTCTTACTACTACAAAGGCACCCACTCACCACTGCTAAATTCACGAAGAATGTCAGAACCTTACTGGCAAAACTGGGTTACAACCCGGCTTCGTTCTCTGGTCACTCCTTCCGCATAGGAGCCGCTTCATCAGCGTCTAGTACAAACACTTCGGTCCACATCATCAAGTGACTGGGTCGATGGAAATCCTCCATATATCATACGTACATACCACGACCAGAAAGAGAGCTTCGCCAAGCCTTCAGGAATTTGGTTATGTAATAAATGCAATGAAGTGTGTTTTTCCTTGAACTTCTCTTTTGCCCTCTTTTATTTACAGGCCCACTCGTACGTTGGTTTCGGCACACCACAACCAACTTTCATCTCAGACACTATCCATTACGTATTAAATTGCGAGCACGAGTAGAAAGGCCATTAGGCCTGAATTTATGGGAGGAGTAAGCCCCTTACTTAAACTCCCAGCCCTACTCACCTCTGCCGTTCAAGTTGATTGTCCCACCCACCTTCACCCTTATAGCATTCTCCTTGGAGGGCCTTCTTTTATTTACAGGCCCACTTGTCCATTGGTTTCGGCACACCACAACCAACTTTCATCTCAGACACTATCCATTATGTATTAAATTCCAAGCATATATGTGTGTGTGTGTAAAAAACTGATGAAATTCGTATCTTGTAATACCTTTTTTATTGGACTAATATGGCTACAATATATATATACACACATACATACACAGGGCTTGACAAATCCCAGGCGCCAGGTCGCCATTGAGACTAGAAATATTGCCCTTGTGCCAGCCCTTTGCTAAGTCACGCTGGAAACATTGAAGCTGGCCACCATGGGGAGTGAACAAGCTCACTGATACACATGCTCATTACAGACAAGCTCAATGACACACACACAAGCTCACAACAGACAAGCTCACTACAGACAAGCTCGCTGACACACATGCTCACTATAGGCAAGCTCACTAACACACATGCTCACTATAGACAAACTCACTGACACACATGCTCACTACAGACCAGCACACTAACACACATGCTTACTAAAGACACGTTCATTGAAAAACACACAAGCTCACTACAGACAAGCTCACTGACACACACAAACTCACTCACTAGCAGGCACATACACATACAAGATAACTCTGCCATGCTAAGTATTGGAAGCCTACCTGGCACTGGAGGCTGTGGCAGTGGGAGAACTTGGAGGCCATTTGCAGGCCTCTATCTGCAGCAAGGTCCTCTGCTAGAGAGTGGAGGCAGAGCTTGCATACGTGGAGACGCAAGATTCCATTCACGAGTGAACTAATCTATGTTTGGGGAATTTTTCCCAAACATTGGTTTGAGGGATTCTATGCCCTAGTGAATTGGGCTATGTTCAGGGGAATAACCCATAAAAATTAAAATGAGACCCAATCTTATTTTTGGGGAAACACGCCTACAAAATGTACCCAAAATGCCATGTCACCATGATTAAGCATAAAATAACAAAATATGAAAACACACAAAAATATATATTTCCCACATAGGAACTCCCACAGTCTATACATCCCCAGGTAGCGTGGATCTGAGCATCCAACATATCCGAAAAGCACTTAGATCCCACAAACACAGCTGAAACGCCACTATGGGGAAGTTCTGGCTGGCCACACACATGGTCCTATGCCCAAAATAGTTCCAGGGCGTTTTGTCCTTTTGCCGGTCAACTTCGAGAGTTTCATGCAAAAGAAATACTGAACGCACACTCTGGCTTCTTGGTAGCATTTGTTCGTATGAACCATACGAACAAACCTACCAAATGATGCTCTCCTGATGTATGTGGGGAAGGAGCAGGCTTTCGTCCAAGTTCAGTGGTGTTCAGGAGTTTCAGTGTCCGATTTTAGTTCCACGCGATCGATGCCCAAACACCGCTGCCTGCATTCTCGTGAACAAGATGGCAGCCACCCAGCCGCACATTTAGAACCCACACTGGTTGAAGTGTCAGGAGAGTTTTAAAAGGGTCAATAAGCTCAGAGGTGATCCACAGTTCGTGGGTTGGTTCAGTTCCCGAACAGTCCAAGGAAATCCCACTATCCAAGTCTTTTAATTAGCCTTTTAGCATGGCCCATAGTCAGTGGGCAGGAAGCTAGCCTCCAAACTCCTCCAGGAGCCAGTGGCGAACGTCCAGGCAAAGGGGCATTCATCACATATCTTCCCCTTCCTGGGGAGACTAACCAGACCCCAGACTTCTAATTGGTTTGGGTCTGTGTTAGTCTGGTTCCTTTTCCCACACTGTGCTGTGCCCCAGAGGGCCTCCTGGCACACGCTCCAAGGTATAACTCTGGGGTCTTTCTGGGCAGGGCAACAGCTAGAATCCACTAATCGCTTGGTTGCTGGAGGGGTAGGGCACAATTCTCCCCTGTCAGGGATACACAGAGCCCTTAGGTATGTAGATGGATAGCACCATCCCCAAGACCCTCGCTCTGCTGAAGGGACAAAATCTGTGTGACTTGGGCTAGGGGGTTGGGGATCCAGACCGACTGCCCAGTATCCCTGTACCCCAGGGGTGGAGACCACGGTCCCATCCACCACTCCTCTTGGGGACTTGCGGACAAAGGACAGCGGTGCTCTGCCCTGATTCCAGTTCTTCTGCTGGGTCGGCACTCAGCTGCTGGAGAGACTGACTGGAACTCCTGCTGTGGTTGAGGAGAAGGACTGGTTGCCTTCTCTCCCTGCAGGATACACTGCTGCTGGGGTTGGGGATCTGGGAAGGCTGCCAAGAATCCCTGTAGGGTTGGTGCAGAGACCTCGGTCCCATCTGCATCAATTGTTGTCCTGTCTTCTGATAACAGCCACTGCCACTGTGGAGAGGAACCGTTTGTCTCCTCTCCCTTTGAACCATACTGCCACGGGAAGTCAGCCCGACTGTCACAATACACGGCAACGATGCCTAATGCTGAGTAGTGGGACCGACCATCTCCACTCCCAGTGATGCCCGCTGCTGCTGGGATGAGGGACCTACTGTGATGAACGTCCCTTTTCCTGGACATTTGCCACTGGCTCCTGGAGGAGTGTGGAGGCTAGCATCCTGCCCACTGACTATGGGCCATGCTAAAAAGCTATTAAAATACTTGGTTCATGGGATTCCCTTGGACTGGGGACATTTTGTATGTGTGTTTATGGGTGTGTTGTGGGAGTGTCATGTGTGTGTTTACTGTGCCCCTGTATTGTATAAAAGCAGGCCATTGAGCCTGGATTAAACAGATTGTTTTACCCCTTCATGAAGTCTAGGCTCATGTTTGGGGGGTTGGAGAGCTCTAATCACTACTCTGCTTTGAACCAGAAGCTATAATCACTGAATCACTTGGGATTTGGGAAACTTACAGCGCATATACTCTGCCGGAGTATAGGGGATCTGTTACACGCTTTTTCCCTCATCTACCTATCCATAGGGTGCAGGAGAGCTCTCTCTTGGAGCTCCGGTACTTACACAGACTGACTCCCCCCCCCCCCACAGACTGACCCATACACACACACAGACTGCCCTCACACAGACTGACCTATACACACACACAGACTGATCCATACACACAGACTGCCCCATACACACACAGCCTGCATCCCCACACAGACTGACTCACACACACACACAGACTGACCCATACACACACAGATTGGCCAATACACAAACACAGTGTGACGGACCGCCTGGTACCCCGACCGCGTGCCTCCGTCAGTCGATGCTCCTAGTGCTCACTGAGGAATTCCAGCACTCCACCAGACACCATAAGCATTGCAGACCCCACTTCCCGTGATGCAGCTGCGCTGGGGTCTCGCCGTCTTTCACCCACCAGCTTCCAGTGGGCAGACCTCTCCTACTCCCAGAGAGCGTAGCAGGAACAGCTCTTATAAGAGCTAGTGATTATAATTCTTGGGAAGTATGGTGATATAGCAATCCCCAGGATAGATACAGCCATTTCCCCCACACATGAGATGAGACTCTATGTTGAGGGTAAGCAGGAACAGAACAAAATTTTAATGGAGGCACAATGGCCTTTATGCAAGTTTCCCAACAAGGGTGACACCCAGGTGGACCTTGTTGGGCACAGGGATTACAAAGTTAATAAACCAATAAAAACAGTGTCATACAGTGAGACACTCCTATACACAAACAAATCCATCCTCTGTGCTTGGGAGATTAGTACTGTACTAATCTAACCCAATCATCTCCAAGCACAGAAAAAAAATGCAATTTCATGAAACCCCAAAAAGTACCTTAAAAACACATAAAACTCCATAAAAGCAGATCTGGGTGAACAACATATCCAAAAATCACCCAGATCGGTTCAGGTGTTCAGGATCTTCCTGGAAGTCATAGTTTTGACCAACCGTGCACATGGTCCTATGCCTTAAACAGTTCCAGGGAAATCAATGCTAACAGTCGGTCAAGTTCGGTAGTCTTTTACAGGTTTCCATGCAGGGCCAAAGTTTGTGGGCAGGAAGCTGGCAAGCAGGCCCCTCCAAGTACAAGTGGCGAGGTTACTTTCACCACACACAGACTGACCCATACACACACAGACTGACCTATACACACACAGACTGATCCATACACACACACACAAAAAAACTTACCCACACACAGACAGATTGACCCATACACACAGATTGATCTATGCTCACACTTACCCATACACACACAAACTGCCGCCCTTCCCCCCACACACACACAGACTGAACCCACACACACACAGACTGACCCCCCCAAACACAGACTGAGCCATATACACCCCCCACTCACAGACTGACCTATACATGCAGACTGACCCATACACATACAGAATGACCATCACAAACACATACAGACTGAACCCCCACACACACAGACTGATCCCCCACACGCTCACAGATTGACCGACATACACACAGACAGAACCCACACACACAGACTTAAACCCCCCC
>OW240915.1:191886000-191905070 GCA_933207985.1 Pelobates cultripes
TATTACTACTTTTCAATAATATAGACATATATTATTGTGGCGAGCATTTGGCCCAAGACTATATATACAAAAGACGTATATATATATATATATATCAATCAACTGAAGATAAGAAGAAATTAAGAAGATTCAACATTAACACCAATCTCATCAAGATTTTACAAGGTCCCATTGACTTATTTGTCTTTACTTTTGACAGTTGAAATAGAACCTCTTCCTCTGTAAACACACGTGTAATAAATGACTCATTTATCCTTTTTCTTAACTGAGGTCCCTTTCCACACCTACACGAGTTACTGTGTGATTACCAAATTCTAAGTAACCCAAACGGACTCTATGTTCGCCTCACTAACTTTTATTAGGCTAGATTTTATGCTAGCCTTCACATACAGGGCCACCCCTCCCCCTTTCTTGCCTTCCCTATCTTTTCTATATAAAGAGTACCCTGATATTGCTATGTCCCAGTCATTTTTCTCATTATATCATGTCTCAGTAACAGCGACTAAATCTACACTATCAGTTGCCATTATTGCCACAAGTTCATGGATCTTATTCCCTAAACTGCAAACATTTGTAGACATGACTCTAAGCTTATCATTTTTTAACACACTTGCTACAGGCACCTTCTGTCCTTGTTTTGGGGGACAATTGGATTGATGTTTTATCACCCTTTTGCCCCCCCCTTCCTAGTTTAAATACATCCTAGCAAAACCTCTGAACTGCTCACTGAGAACATTTGTTCCCTTTTGAGAAAGATGCAAACCATCTTTTTGTACAGGTTATTTCCATTCCAATCAGAGCTACCATGAGAAATAAAGCCAAATCCTTGCTCCCGACACCATTCACCAAGCCACAAATTAAAGTCCCTAAAACACATCAGCCTGTCATTCTGGGTGTTATGCACAGGCAGCACTTCAGAGAATGACAGTGTGGAAGCAACCTGCCGTATATCATTGGCAAAAAACACTAAAAACTTCCTTAACCTCTGAAACCTCATTGCAAGCCAAGTCATTTGTCCCTAGATGGACAAGTACATCCAATTCCCCTTCCTGCTTTGCTTGCTTAACAATATTACAGATATGTCTCCTGTCTCTGTGAGCAGTAGCTCAGGGAAGACACCTCACAAGACCACCATTGTCCATCTCCACACCTCTTATCATGGAATTCCCCCAACAACAATTGCTTTCTATTAGGCCTCACCATAGTCTCCAAGCCGGTCTCCACAACACCACTAGTCTCAGTGCCTCTCTCCACAACACCACTAGCCTCAGTGCCTCTCTCCACAATACTACTAACCTCAGTGCCTGTCTCCACAATACCACTAGCTTCAGGGCCTCTCTCCACAATACCACTAGCCTCAGTGCCTCTCTCCACAACACCATAGCCTCAGTGCCTCTCTCCAAAACACCACTAGCCTCAGTGCCTCTCTCCACAACACCATTACACTCTGAAAGTGCAGAAAATGAATTATGAAGAGCAACAGACTGTGCAAAATGCCTTTTATCCACAACTCTAAGTCTACCAGATCCTACAGTAATCCATCTGCCTTTCCTAGTATGTCTCTGCTGCAATGGCTTTGCAGCAGGTCCAGTCTGAGTTTGTTCACCAGATAATTTACAAATCTCAGACTTCAAAAATACAATCTCCTGCCGCAAGATAGAGAACTGTCTACAGATTAGACAACAACCAAACCTCCAAAAAGTGGAACGTGAAACAAATGCATAGCAACTATTACACTGAACTAAGTCTGCCAATCCAATAAGGATAATAATTTAAATCAAACAAATCTTAACTTTTTATTTATCCTCCTGAATACGTCAGATTACCTCCAGGTTATCTCCAGAATATCTCCAACTACACACTTAGAAGCAGCACTCTCCAGAATATCTCCAACTACACACTTAGAAGCAGCACTCTCCAGAATATCTCCAACCACACACTTAGAAGCAACACTTAGATGAAGCAACCAAGCTATATTAGCCAAGCTAATGACAACAACCCTTATATAACTCCTAAAATCACCACCCACTAGGAATGTTTAACACCTGGGTAGGCCTCTGCTTATTTGCAAACAATAGCCAATTTAAACAGCAATCAATAGCAACTAGCTAACTAATCAAATCAAATGCCTTATAATTACCAACAGGAATTCAAACCTTGTGCAATCAGTAACCTTTTCCTACAGATGAATCGTACCTATAACAGTAGAAAAGAAAGCTCTTAGCACAACTCTTAGACAGTTGAAGCTTCTGTAAAACTCTCCAGAATATCTCCAACTACACACTTAGAAGCAACACTTAGATGAAGCAACCAAGCTATATGCCCTTTCTGATGAAGTCAGGGACAGGGTGAACTGGGGAAACATATGAAGTGGGTATAGCTGAGACCATCAGGGGAAGGTTTGCCAAGCCCAACAAGGCACCTGGTGTGGCTATAGCGGATTCCAGTTTCGCTAGTCTGTGATTGATCGGTTTGAGGTTGGTGAGTATAGCAGCCAGGGTGTCTCGTGTGGAATACGAAGTGTGAGCTGGCAGGATTTGTGAAGTACAGCCTGGCCTGGGAACGTTGGCCTGAGTGGTCATGAGCCTATATAGTTCGGCCTTTCTGGCCGTAGCAGGAAAGGGGATACCCCTGCTTCTGAGCTCCGCTGAGATTTTTGGAATGGTCCAGTATCTCAAGGACCTGTGGGTAAAAGGGATGAGGGATTTCTCTGGAGACCCAGGCCTGATTGGCACGCTGGCTATGTTGCCCAATGGTAGATTGGTGATCGGCTTTTGTGACATCTGAAAGAGAATAATGATTTGAATAGTAGGGTGAAGAGGAGGTGAAGGTGAGACCTCCGGAGAACTTGCCTGCTAGTGCAAAGGCGAAAAGTTTAACTAGACCTAGTGACAGGTAAGGGCCTGCTAGTGCCAAGTGGCAGAGAGAGGCTCTACCTATGATTTGGCCTGAGGGGATTTTGTGGCCACATGCACGTGGTGGCAGGGTGTAGGCCTCTCGATGACCATAAAGAGAGTCAAAGCGTGTGGCCGTGACTTGGGAAGCCCTGGCTATAGCCCACAAGAAGGGCGAGCGAGGTGGCTAACTATGATTTGGTCGTGGGCCGAACCTCTGTGTATGAGGTGGGGGTGTGGACCTTTTGGGACCGGGTATTAATTAGATAGCTAAGGCCAGAACCTAACCCTAGGAGCCAGTTCTCGAAACTGCTGGGGCTTGTTTCTCACAGTAATGTATATGTACGTATGTAAATACTAACCTTGAGTATAAGTCCTGTTTGTTCGGACAAAGCACAGGTAGACTTCGATATGGCTATAAATTAGCTTCTGCAGGAAACGGGCTCGATCCAGAACCAAAGGGAAAAGGAGATGCTGTTGGGCCTGAGGCGTGCCACCAGTGTGCAAAGTGTGAAAATGTAGAACCTATGGGTAGGTGTGTACCGGAGATACTGTAATGTAAGCATGAGTAAGCTGAGGGACCTGAACGTTGGTCCATAATAAGAGACAAGCTCCTGGGTACCCAGGGATGTGAATTTATGAATGATACGAAGGCAAAGTGAGGCATTAATGCGAACGTAATCGTAATGAGAAAGATAAAAATACCTGATACTGAATGCCAGAGACCAGGTAGCCAGTTGGTTGTTGATAACGTAGTGGAACTGCGTAAAATGGCGTAAGTCTAAGTAATATTATGTGGAAACGATAAACAGGAAATGATACGTTAATACGTTAGTAGCTCGGTTGAGCAGGTTTATGAGAGTAGTTGGTGTCTAGGTGGCGTTTTTAAACCTGGTGTGTATAAACGTTTAGAACCCACTTTGGGAGGTGGGGGTGAGGGTTACGCAAGGGCGTGGAGGCTGAATGAGGCCTCAGGATAAATGTAAAATTGGTAAAAAAAAACCTTTTTTACCTTATACCGTGAAACTGGAACCTGGAAATCACTTCTTGAAGATTTTCCTTGAAGATGAGTAGATGAACCTAAAACATATGTATTCTAAGAATGATGACCCGTAAATAGTATATTTAATAGTACATTTAAGGAACGGATTAGTAGTATGTATTACTGGTCTGAAATGAGCCTAGGAAACAGGGGGGGGTGGGTGACCCAGTGATAGAAAAAGGGGTTTAAAAGGCAAACTGTTCCTTTAAGAGGGTTTCCCTTGTATGGAAACTGCAGTGATGGGAATTAGTTCATAATTAAATGTAACGGTGGGTCGGGAAATGGTGCCACACCGCCTTTGATATATGTAGGGGGTAAAAACAGAGTATACACTTTAAATATAAAAAGGAAATAGTCATGTGTAGTTTCATACTGGGGTATATACATAACATATAGGGAATACCTGCTTATCCCTCCCGCGTTTGGCTAAACAAACAAGAGAGGGATTTAACATATGAATCAACTGCAGTCTGTACGAGTAAATGAAAATGGCTGCATTAAAGCCGTTGGTAAGAGTGTTCGGCTGTATGAACGTGTGAAACAGTCGAACGTAGGGTAAGTATGAGCGATTGGTATATTAATATTTATACGAATGAAAAAGAAAGGTGAGTATGAATGGCGTAGGGAACAAAATGGGTAAGTAATAATAATAATAATAGGGAGCCTATCCCTGCGTTTTTAGGCCCGAACGTGGAAAATAGCCAAAAGCCATTTCCCACGTTTGTGCTTACGTGTAGATGCCGGTCTCGTGACCGGAAGCCAGAAAACGATTAACGAAGGTGGTTTAGAAGCCGGTGAAGAAGCCCGGAGGTCTATGACAGGAGCTGTAAACAAGGGACTGGATACTCAAGGCAGGATTTGGCGATAACCTCGACCAGAAGTGCAGGTAACTAAGGAGACAAACGGCTTGCAAGACAAAGGTAAGTAGAGGGGTAGGGTTTATATAGGATCATTACTGCTCCCACAAATTCAGGCCAAATGGCCTTCCAACATATAAAATCAAAGATAACGAGAGCACTCAATGGATTTGAAAAATGAAAAAAGTGTATTTGAATTTGTATAAACAGATCAACGTTTCGGCAATGTTGATCAAAATCTAAAAAAAGGCAGGTTTGTCGGCCGAAACGTTGATCTGTTTATGTGAATTTAAATACACTTTTTTTATTTTTCAAAGTGCTCTCGTTGTCTTTGATTATCTATATGCACTGGGAAGTGCCCTGGTATTGTTACAGGCATTTAGCTCAAGAGGGAAGAGTGCCAGAAATCATCACTATTTTTTTTTATATGTAGAAATGCCATTAGGCCTGAATTTGTGGAAGGGGTAAGTCCCCTACTTAAACTCCCAGCCCCTACTCACCTCTGCTGTTCAAGTTGATTGTCTCCATAGCAACCAGCACTTCCGGTCCGAACTTCCCAGAGGCCATCTTCCACCTCAACACGGAGGTACAGCCCCACACCCGAATCATAGTTAGATGCCTCATTTGCCCTTCTACAGGGCAGCAATCAGGGTCTCACTTTTCACGGCCACACGTTTTGAATCTCTTAACAGTCATCGAGAGGCCAACATTCCGCCACCACATCTGTGGCAACGAACTTCCCTCTGCCAAATCATAGATAGAGCCTCTGACCGCCACTCGCCACTAGCAGGGGCTCATCTGTCACTGGTTCACAGTTAAGTTTTTCGCTTCGGCACTAGCCTTAAAGTCCAGTTTACCTAATGAACCCCCCCTCTCATACCCCCCGATGTTCTCTCCTACACCCTTACTAAATCTAATTCACTAATTCATTCCTAGAATGGCTTAAGAACCAGCTCCCATCGACGAGTTGTCTGCCGAAGAGATTCCGTTCACTCCCATCAGACCCGAGTCTCCAGGCGAATCTCTCACCCCCTCTACTCCTATGTCCTTGAGAACATGAACTATACCTAAAATTACTGCCGAACTTAGGCTCAGGGGCATCCCCTTTCCGGCTACGGCTAGAAAGGTGGAACTCTATAGACTTCTGACCAATCAGGCCCCAGAGCCTAGGCCATGCATTAGCTCTCAAGGACAGCCATCAGGCGCTTGCACTGCCACTCCCCTATACTTTCCCCTCCAGCACCAGCCACAGCTACGTCACCTTTTGTGTCACCAGCTCACTCCGTCCCAGACTACATTAGGAAAGAAATCCTAGACGGAAAGGATGTGTGTCTGGTGTCACTACTTATAGCCTCTCAAGATGTGCTGGAGAACCGAGCATATAACTACGGGTATCTCAGTGGGGCTTAAAACCAGAGATCCTAGGCTTAATAAGAAATTATCCATTCCGCAGTTCGTAATAGCCTTTGCGATATACCGCAACGTCATTTGCTCGGTATATCCCCACAGGAGAGAGGAACTAGACCTCTATCTTCATAAAGTGTTGGATTTGGGCATCAAGTACGGGGGCTCATCTTTTTACGACTACCATAAATCGGTATCAGCGAAGGCGGCGACCCATCTGAAGCAGTTCAATATTAGAATTAACTGGTGTCAGATGAATACTGAATTATTCTGTCGCCACTTCGCTGATCTGAGGCCCCCGTCTTGTGCCGTATGTAATTCTACATCCCATACGGCTAATTTGTGCCCTTCTGAAGCTGATCCATCCACCTCCACTCCCACCCCTCAACCCACTTTCACCCCTCACAAAAAACAAGCGGGTGGTCAACGGGATAAACTGGGTAGGCCCATCTCCTTCTTAGGCAAATCTCAGGTGTGCAACAATTTTAATGCCGGGTTCTGCAGCTTCAGCGCCTGTAGGTTGTTGCACATCTGCTCCATCTGCTTCAGGGCACACACGAAGACCATGTGCCCGGCCAGGTTGTTCCCTAACAAATGAGTAACTGACATTAATGTAGTTAAACATGGTTTTCTATTTAAGATCTCATCTGAGCAGGCATTTGGTGGAGTATTTGACCATGGGGTTCACACAGGGTTTTCTCACGGGTCTTGTAGCCATCCCCTCAGGCACGCTTGAATGTCACAACCTCTTGTCAGCCTGCCAAGACCCAGTATCCACAGACACTCTCTTTTCCTCTGAAATCTCACACTGTTTCATGATCGGCCCCTTCACCGCCTCACCTTTTTTTTTCCTAGCGCACTAATCCCATTGGTATAGCTGTGCACAAATACTCTAATAAAAAACGCCTGATTATCAATTTATCGGCACCGCACTCCTCTTTTGTTCCCAGCATTAACTCACTCATACTCGCAGAAGAATTTTCACTACAGTACGTAAAAATTGCCGATGCAATACAATCCATCATTTCAACTGGTAGTAACGCTTAGTTTAGCAAAACGGACATAACACATGCATTCAAATTACTACCCATGCACCCATCACTCTGGCATTTGCACGGTGTTAAATGGTGAGACAGATATTATTTTTCCACATGACTCACTTTCGGGTATAGAAGCTGCCCTAAACTGTTTGATATATTTGCAGAAACTCTATGAAGGCTGCTTCTGAACGTTCTCAGGTGTCACTCAGTCATTCACTATTTAAACGACTTCCTACTCATAGAACCAGGCGCACGTACAACCACCAATATCCTCAGCACTTTTTTCCACACTCGGGGTACCCATATCACCCTCCAAAACCATCAGCCCCACTAATAAACTAACTTTCTTGGGGATCGAGCTGGACTCTGGTACTTTCCGCACCAGCCTTCACCCCGACAAATTGGTCCCCTTGAGAGGGGAGATAGACATGTTCCTGCGGAGTGATGCATGCACCAGAAGGGAACTTGGGTCTCTATTGGGGTCCCTAAATTTTGCGATGCGCATCATTCCGCAGGGAAGGTCATTCGTATCCAGGCTTCTCTGTCTGCTTCACGGGGTACTGGACTCCTGCCCAATTTCATTGGACTAGCATGCCAAGGCTGTCATACTCATGTGGGGGAAGTTTTTGGCTGAGTGGAATGGTATCTCCCCTCTCTCCGACTCCTCACCCATCATTCACACAGATGCTGCAGCCAACACGGATTTCGCAGCTGTCTTCAGTAATCACTGGTTCAGGGGTCACTGGCACGCTGAGACGGATGCCTCACCAGGATTCAGGGAGACTTCAGCACCTATTTGAAATTTACCCCATCGTGGTGGCCGCACACACCTGGGGTCATCTCTGGTCCAGCAAGGCAGTAAAATGCTAGTCCGACAAATCGGCAGCTTGCGATATCATAAACAAGGGGCGCTCATCCTCCCTTACCACCATGCGGCTGACTCGCAAGCTGACCTGGCTGGCATCAACCGTCTAGTTCCACTTAGTCTGTTTTCAGATCCCGGGTATCCACAACACGGCCGCTGACGCTCTGTCTCGCTCTCAATTCCAGGTATTCTTCCAGGCACTCCCTACGGCCCAGCGTCAGCCATCCAGGACACCGTGGTTTCACAAACTAATCCTGGATTGAATTCACTAATGCACCGCGCTAGGACTCTCACACACCAAGCACCTAACACAGCTGTCACCTACAGTAGGGCACATACCATTTTTAATAAATTCACAGCATATTTCGGATTACAAGGTGATTTTTCTACTCAAACTATGGTGGCTTTTGCCTCCTTCTGCCACTTACATTTAAAACTTTCTCACAATACCATTAAACTATACCTCACGGGGGTTCAGCACCACAGTCTCACTAATTTCCCTGACAACACCCCCTCCTTGTCATCATACCCCATCAAAAAAGTCTTAAAGGGTATCTCAAAGGCTTCTGTTCCACTTACCACCACCAGACTACCAATAGATGGGCCTATCTTTAGATTACTCCGCAATCTACTCGATGAATCCCCATTTGATCCCAACACGAACCTGGTAATCAAGTCTGCAATGTATCTGGCTTTCTACGGTTTCCTCAGACCCAGAGAATTCACCGTTGTTTGTCAAGGGGATATCACACACAGCCTCAAAACCTCAAACCTCACTAAGGTGGAGGATCACTACATACTTTCGTAACAAACTAATCACTCACTACACCCCACTATCATTCCCCTCTTTCCCACCGATAATGCTTGGTGTCCAGTTAAGGCACTAGACCACCTACGGTCAACTCATCACACGCACTTACCAGACTCTCTGCTCTTATTACTACAATGGAACCCACTCACCACTGCTAAATTCACGACGCATGTCAGAACCTTACTGGCAAAACTGGGTTACAACCCGGATTCGTTCTCTGGTCACTCCTTCCGCATAGGAGCTGCTTCATCAGCCTCTAGTACAAACACTTCGGTCCACATCATCAAGAGACTGGGTCGATGGAAATCCTCCATATATCATACGTACATACCACGACCAGAAAGAGAGCTTCGCCAAGCCTTCAGGAATTTGGTTATGTAATAAATGCAATGAAGTGTGTTTTTCCTTGAACTTCTCTTTTGCCCTCTTTTATTTACAAGTCAGCTCGTACGTTGGTTTCGGCACACCACAACCAACTTTCATCTCAGACACTATCCATTACGTATTAAATTCCGAGCACGAGTAGAAAGGCCATTAGGCCTGAATATGTGGGAGGAGTAAGCCCCCTACTTAAACTCCTAGCCCTACTCACCTCTGCCGTTCAAGTTGATTGTCCCACCCACCTTCACCCTTATAGCATTCTCCTTGGTGGGCCTTCTTTTATTTACAGGCCCACTTGTACATTGGTTTCGGCACACCACAACCAACTTTCATCTCAGACACTATCCATTACGTATTAAATTCCGAGCACAAATATATATCTATGTATATATATATATATATATGTGTGTGTGTGTAAAAAACTGATGAAATTTGTATCTTGTAATACCTTTTTTATTGGACTAATATGGCTGCAATATATATATATATATATATATATATATATATACACACACACATACATACACAGGGCTTGACAAATCCCAGGCGCCAGGTTGCCATGAGACTAGAAATTTTGCCCTTGTGCCAGCCCTTTGCTAAGTCACGCTGGAAACATTGAAGCTGGTCACCATGGGGAGTTTACAAGCTCACTGATACACATGCTCACTACAGACAAGCTCAATGACACACACACAAGCTCACAACAGACAAGCTCACTACAGACAAGCTCGCTGACACACATGCTCATTATAGGCAAGCTCACTAACACACATGCTCACTATAGACAAACTCACTGACACACATGCTCACTACAGACCAGCACACTAACACACATGCTTACTACAGACACGTTCATTGAAAAACACACAAGCTCACTACAGACAAGCTCACTGACACACACAAACTCACTCACTAGCAGGCACATACACATACAAGATAACTTTGCCATGCTAAGTATTGGAAGCATACCTGGCACTGGAGGCTGTGGCAGTGGGAGAACTTGGAGGCCTCTATCTGCAGCAAGGTCCTCTGCTAGAGAGTGGAGGCAGAGCTTGCATACGTGGAGACGCAAGATTCCATTCACGAGTGAACTAATCTATGTTTGGGGAATTTTTCCCAAACATTGGTTTGAGGGATTCCATGCCCTAGTGAATTGGACTATGTTCAGGGGAATAACCCATGAAAATTAAAATGAGACTAAATCTTATTTTTGGGGAAACACGCCTACAAAATGTACCCAAAATGCCATGTCACCATGACTAAGCATAAAATGACAAAATATGAAAACACACAAAAATATATATTTCCCACATAGGAACTCCCACAGTCTATACATCCCCAGGTAGCGTGGATCTGAGCATCCAACATATCCAAAAAGCACTCAGATCCCACAAACACAGCTGAAACGCCACTATGGGGAAGTTCTGGCTGGCGACACACATGGTCCTATGCCCAAAATAGTTCCAGGGTGTTTTGTCCTTTTGCCGGTCAACTTCGAGAGTTTCATGCAAATGAAATACTGAATGCACACTCTGGCTTCTTGGTAGCATTTGTTCGTATGAACCATACGAACAAACCTACCAAATGATGCTCTCCTGATGTGTGTGGGGAAGGAGCAGGCTTTCGTCCAAGTTCAGTGGTGTTCGGGAGTTTCAGTGTCCGATTTTAGTTCCACGTGATCGACGCCCAAACACCGCTGCCTGCATTCTCGTGAACAAGATGGCAGCCACCCAGCCGCACATTTAGAACCCACACTGGTTGAAGTGTCAGGAGAGTTTAAAAAGGGTCAATAAGCTCAGAGGTGATCCGCAGTTCGTGGGTTGGTTCAGTTCCCAAACAGTCCAAGGAAATCCCACTATCCAAGTCTTTTAATTAGCCTTTTAGCATGGCCCATAGTCAGTGGGCAGGAAGCTAGCCTCCAAACTCCTCCAGGAGCCAGTGGCGAACGTCCAGGCAAAGGGGCATTCATCACATATCTTTCCCTTCCTAGGGAGACTAATCAGACCCCAGACTTCTAATTGGTTTGGGTCTGTGTTAGTCTGGTTCCTTTTCCCACATGTGCCGTGCCCCAGAGGGCCTCCTGCCACACGCTCCAAGGTATAACTCTGGGGTCTTTCTGGGCAGGGCAACAGCTAGAATCCACTAATCGCTTGGTTGCTGGAGGGGTAGGGCGCAATTCTCCCCTGTCAGGGATACACAGAGCCCTTAGGTATGTAGATGGATAGCACCATCCCCCAGACCCTCGCTCTGCTGAAGGGACAAAATCTGTGTGACTTGGGCTAGGGGATTGGGGATCCAGACCGACTGCCCAGTATCCCTGTACCCCAGGGGTGGAGACCACGGTCCCATCCATCACTCCTCTTGGGGACTTGCGGACAAAGGACAGCGGTGCTCTGTCCTGATTCCAGTTCTTCTACTGGGTAGGCACTCAGCTGCTGGAGAGACTGACTGGAACTCCTGCTGTGGTTGAGGAGAAGGGCTGGTTGCCTCCTCTCCCTGCAGGATACACTGCTGCTGGGGTTGGGGATCTGGGAAGGCTGCCAAGAATCCCTGTAGGGTTGGTGCAGAGACCTCGGTCCCATCTGCATCAATTGTTGTCCTGTCTCCTGATAACAGCCACTGCCGAGAGGAACCGTTTGTCTCCTCTCCCTTTGAACCATACTGCCACGGGAAGTCAGCCCGACTGTCACAAAACACGGTAACGATGCCTGGTGCTGAGTAGTGGGACCGACCATCTCCACTCCCAGTGATGCCCGCTGCTGCTTGGATGAGGGACCTACTGTGATGAACGCCCCTTTTCCTGGACATTTGCCACTGGCTCCTGGAGGAGTGTGGAGGCTAGCATCCTGCCCACTGACTATGGGCCATGCTAAAAAGCTATTAAAATACTTGGTTCATGGGATTCCCTTGGACTGGGGACATTTTGTATGCGTGTTTATGGGTGTGTTGTGGGAGTGTCATGTGTGTGTTTACTGTGCCCCTGTATTGTATAAAAGCAGGCCATTGAGCCTGGATTAAACAGATTGTTTTACCCCTTCATGAAGTCTAGGCTCATGTTTGGGGAGTTGGAGAGCTCTAATCACTACTCTGCTTTGAACCAGGAGCTATAATCACTGAATCACTTGGGATTTGGGAAACTTACAGCGCATATACTCTGCCGGAGTATAGGGGATCTGTTACACGCTTTTTCCCTCATCTACCTATCCATAGGGTACAGGAGAGCTCTTGGAGCTCAGGTACTTACACAGACTGACTCCCCCCCCACACACTGACCCATACACACACACAGACTGCCCCCACACAGACTGACCCATACACACACACAGACTGATCCATACACACAGACTGCCCCATACACACACAGCCTGCATCCCCACACAGACTGACTCACACACACACACACAGACTGACCCATACACACGCAGACTGGCCAATACACAAACACAGTGTGACGGACCGCCTGGTACCCCGATCGGGTGCCTCCGTCAGTCGATGCTCTTAGTGCTCACTGAGGAATTCCAGCACTCCACCAGACACGATAAGCATTGCAGACCCCACTTCCAGCGATGCAGCTGCGCCGGGGTCTCGCCGTCTTTCACCCACCCTGGACTCAAAACCGGGATCCAGCTTCCAGTGGGCAGACCTCTCCTACTCCCAGAGAGCGTAGCAGGAACAGCTCTTATAAGAGCTAGTGATTATAATTCTTGGGAAGTATGGTGATATAGCAATCCCCAGGATAGATACAGCCATTTCCCCCACACATGAGATGAGACTCTATGTTGAGGGTAAGCAGGAAGAGAACAGAATTTTAATGGAGGCACAATGGCCTTTATGCAAGTTTCCCAACAAGGGTGACACCCAGGTGGACCTTGTTGGGCACAGGGATTACAAAGTTAATAAACCAATAAAAACAGTGTCATACAGTGAGATACTCCTATACACAAACAAATCCATCCTCTGTGCTTGGGAGATTAGTACTGTACTAATCTAACCCAATTATCTCCAAGCACAGAAAAAAATGCAATTTTATGAAACCCCAAAAAGTACCTTAAAAACACATAAAACTCCATAAAAGCAGATCTGGGTGAACAACATATCCAAAAATCACCAAGATCGGTTCAGGGGTTCAGGATCTTCCTGGAAGTCATAGTTTTGACCAACCGTGCACATGGTCCTATGCCTTAAACAGTTCCAGGGAAATCAATGCTAACAGTCGGTCAAGTTCGGTAGTCTTTTACAGGTTTCCATGCAGGGCCAAAGTTTGTGGGCAGGAAGCTGGCAAGCCGGCCCCTCCAAGTACAAGTGGCGAGGTTACTTTCACCACACACAGACTGACCCATACACACACAGACTGACCTATACACACACAGACTGATCCATACACACACACACACACACACACACACAAAACTTACCCACACACAGACAGACTGACCCATACACACAGACTGATCTATGCACACACTTACCCATATGTAACGGACCGTTTCGCTCACAAGGGGATAAAAACCGTTTAGGCGATAATCCCCTTTCCCATAGACCAGCAGCTACTGCAATCACCAATCTCCCGAACTCCAAACTGTACGAATCCCCAACTCCCGACCAGGAAACACACGAACCCTGGAAGCAGCCGAACAGGAAAAGCCCTAAGAACAGCTTACACTCCTGGCAATCGGCATACAGTCAAATTCCCCCCAAGAATGAGACGACACTTCACTTGGAGGGTTAAACAGGAACAACCCTGATTTATTCACACAACAGGCTTATAAAGGATTCTCCCATGCAAGGGGGGGATTTACAACAATTACACAATACACCAATCACACATGAGTTACCTCCCACAATGCCTCACAATCCCTCCCCTCTGGCCTGGAGATAATTGGGGAAGGAATCTAATTATCTCCCAGGACAGAGGCAAAACTCCATTACCCACATGGCAGACAAAAAGACAGTAAAAGACATAAAATTACATACTGATACATTTAGTACATAAAACACACATTTCTACACATCCCCAGATAGCTTTGATCTGAGTGCACATTATTAGATGAATGGCACTCAGATCACACGAATAAGCCTTTCTGCAGGGAAAATAAATGGTTTAACCTGCAGGGCCATAGTCCAAAGGGAGCAGGCGAGCAACCAGGCTTCTCCAGTTCACAGTGGCGAGGTTGGTTTCGCCACACCATACACACACAAACTGCCGCCCTTCCCCCCCCACACACACAGACTGAACCCACACACACACAGACTGACCCCCCCAAACACAGACTGAGCCATATACACCCCCCACTCACAGACTGACCTATACATGCAGACTGATCCATACACATACAGAATGACCATCACAAACACATACAGACTGAACCCCCACACACACAGACTGATCCCCCACACGCTCACAGATTGACCGACATACACACAGACAGAACCCACACACACAGACTTAAACCCCCACACACACACACACACAGAGACTGACCCTCCCCCCCCACACACACACAGAGACTGAACCACACCCACTGACTCACACTTACCAGCAGCTGCCTGGTTGCCTCATTGTGGGATTCCTGTCCCTGTGTCTCCCTGTGCTCCTCTCTGTGATCCAGCAGGAAGTTCCTCCCAGCACAATGCCCCCTTTGGCCGCACATGGGAATTCAAAGTATTAATTCACCTCAGCGCACTGCTGCTGCAGCTTGAGAAGGGAGACTCAATGCTCCAAGCTTCAATTTCAATTGGGGGTGCACAAGGGGGAGCACTGCATAATGTAGGGAAGCCAGGCTCCCTCTGGCCCACCCCAGTGAAGCCCCTGCACTTCACTTGAACACATTCTGGCTCTTGGTAGTGAGGTTGTTGTTCTACACTCCCTGGTGATCTTTCTGCCATCGATGAGTGAGGATGCTGGCCTCTCCTCCCTGGAACACATTCTGCTGCTGGGGAGTGAGGATGCTGGCCTCCCCTCCCTGGAACACATTTTGCCGCTGGGAAGTGAGGTTACTGACCTCCCTTCTTTGCTGATCCTTCTGCCGCTGGGGAGTAAGGATACTGACCTCCCATATTTGGAACACATTCTGCTGCTAGGGAGTGCAGACGCTGGTCTCCCCTCAGCTCCTACCACTGGGGAGTGAGGCCAACTACCTCTGCTCTCTGTAGTCCAATCTGCCACTGGCAAGGGAAGCCGACTACCTCTACCTCCTCTCTCTGGGTTGTAAGCCGCCGCTGGGGAGGGAGGCCATCTATCTCCTTTCCCTGTAGCCCAATTTATGGCTGGGAAGGGAGGCCAACTATTTCTCTCCCAGAAGTTCAATCGCTGCCGACAAACCAGCTGAATGACTAGCATCCTCCTGCCAGGGAGTTAGGAATCTTGGACGTCATATTCCGGCTCCCAGCCTCACTCTGCGGCGCGTGAGGGAGCTGAGCAGACCGCTCAGAGTAAGTGCTCCCTCGCCAGCCGCTCGCCCGCCCAGCGCCCGGCATGTCTGTTAGCTGCGAGGCTAACAAGGCATTTGCCCTGGGCATTTGGGGGGTAGAAAATGCCGCCCAAGGCAAATGCCTTGTTTGCCTCGCGGCTAAAACGCCCCTGGTCACCACCCCTTCCTCCCCCCTATATTATAATAGGCCACACCAGCAGGCAAAGAGTAATTAAAATGATAACTTCACTTGCAAAAAAGTGTCTTCTTGGACAAATTCTTTGGTCACTGCAAAATTAGCATTATTTCTGTTATTGCTAAATATGCCTACTTGTAGCCTATTATAGCAAACTAATATTCTACTTTATTACAATAGATGTTCTATAAGCAGGGTTAGCTTGCAAAGACCATACTCAAACAAATACAAATGACTTTATTCACTAAACAAGTAAATGTACTGAACAAAAACATGTGAAATGTAGGCCAAAAACGCACTTGCTAATAGAAAACAAAAAATATATACCAACATATAGTATGTATGTAATATAATATGAATGAATTGGCAGTACCAAAAAAAACCTTGATAAACATCAACAGGTGACATCATAAATGGACAAAAAAGTAGGATAGTACAGAACAACAGATGCTTATTTTTTGCTTATATTTCCTCTAGCACTACTTAATTTAAAAGTAAAATCCCTTACACCAGGGGTTCCCAACCCAGTCCTCAAGTACTTCCTACCAGTCCAGGAATTTGGGATTACCCTGTTGTGTCCAAAGTGGTTTTTTTTCTTATCTAAAAACACCTTAGACACAACTGTAAACCCTAAATCCTGGACTGTTAGGGGATACGTGAGGACTGGGTTGGGAACCACTGCCTTACACCTTAAGAAGACAGCTTCAGAAGCCTGTCTTGCACTTAACCCCTTAAGGACGGCGGACGTGCTATGCCATCCTTAGGGACCTGACTCTAAATGCCGGCAGAGCATGTCCCCGCCGTCCTATGTACTTACCTGGTCGCCGGCGATCCCATGCCAGCGATCGCGGTGTGGGGACTCACCTGGGAGCCCCGGGAGTCCCCCTCCGTCTGTTTCGGCGCCCCTGGGCCATGTGATTGTGAGGTCCTTGCAATGCCAGCAGGGGGAGTGCCAAGAAGAAACAGAGATTCCTGAACATTGTCTCTAATTGCTTGTATGGGTGCAGTCTCCTATTTCCAGAAACACTAGATCTAAATCTAGCCATGCAAATCCAGTAAATGAGCCATGAATTGGCATAATGTCATGCATAATAATTCATTGTTAATAAAACAACATGCTTTAATGGAGAGTTCCTTTAACTCTTCAGGTGAAGTAGGTGTTTTTTACTGCTGGGGGTGTGTCTGTATGACAGCTGAATTCTACTATGTATGCATCAAACAGGATGCACATTTGAAAATTATCATTCTCTTTCACTTACTTTTTTGCAAGTGAAGTTATCATTTTAACTCTTTGCCTGCTGGTGTGGCCTATTATAATATAGGGGGAAGGAGGGGGTGGCGACCTCATGTGAGAGGACACACTACTAGTCCATGCAGGGGAGGGCTGGCAGCCTTAGGCCTGGAGGGCAAAACCAGTCAAGTGGCCCATTGCACCACCAAATCAGTTCACCATCCATGCCCACCTTTTCCTGGTTTTATAACGGATATTGATGTTATGCTAATCAGTAGCTCTTTGCCATACCCGCTCCTTCACGGCTCCAGGCACTGCTTGTTGTGAGTGTGAGCCACTGTAAATTAGGGGCAGAGGGCACTTGCACTGCGGTAAAGATGGGGCTGGGCAGGAGGAGAGTGCAGTGCAATCAGTGCACTCCCCTCCTGTGGGTCACCAGTAGACTGGTGCACCTGCCCAGGATCAGAGCCGGTGCAAGGATTTTTGCCGCCCTAGACAAAATAAAAATTTGCTGCCCCCACATGTCACATCACAATGCCCCACCCATATGATCTGCCATATGAACTAACGCCAGTGCTGCACACAGTGTGTGCTTACATTAAAAAGCCTGCAGGGACCAGCTATAGACACCAGAACCACTTCATTAAGCTATAGTGTCCCTTTAATGTGAGGTACATTATAGATTAGTGTCACTAATAATATACTAGATTGCCTACTTACAAGCAGATGAGGATGATGATGGGCTGCAGTTTGGCTCCACTGGTCTGGTGTAGAACAGGATCTCTGGAGGCTGTTTGCAACTGTGGTCACAAAATTCAATGTTCTGGGAGAATTGGAAGCAGCTCCATTTTTTGGGGCCCCTTACACAGCTCAAGGTCTGGGCCCCAGGGCCTGACGGTGAGTATGCCCATAAGGCCCACTCATAAATTCCACCCACCCATGAGTTCGCTCACAGGGAGTGGAGTGTGTAGGGGATGTGTTATGTGTTATTGTAGAGGATCTAATAAGTGTGCTTATGGTATGTAGTGTATAGGGTTAACAGTTTGTGCAGGTGATGTAGTGTGTTTGTGTGTAGTGGAAGCAGTGTGTATTTGTGTATAAGGGATGTATTATGTGTTTCTGGTTGTGTGTAAGGGATGCATTGTGTGAATCTGTGTTTGTATGCATAAGGGATGCAAAGTGTGTGTCTGTATGTGTGTGCATTGAGTGTAAGAGATGCATTGTGTTTCTGTGTGTATGTAAGAAAAGAAGTGTGTGTGTTTGCATGTGTGTGTACAGGTTTGCATTGTCTGTTTCTGTGTATGTGTGCAAAGGATGCATTGTCTTTGTGTGTAAGGGTTGCATTGTGTGTGTGTGTGTAATGGATGCATTGTGTGTTTCTCTGTGTGTAAGGGAAGCATGTTGTGTTTCTGTATATGTATAGGGATGCATTGTGTGTGTGTGTGTGCGCGTAGTGTGAAAGAGCTCCCTGTCTTGGCCCCTGTCCTATAGAGCTGCCCTTTATGTCCCCTAGAGCTCTCCCCTGCACCTTAGTGGTCTCTCCTCTCCCCCACCCTCCCCGAGCGGTCTCTTCTCACACTCACCCACCCTCCCTGTGCTCTTCTCATCCCCCCCTCCACCCTCCCTGTGTTCTTCTCACTCCTCCCTCTATGTGTTCTCCTCACACCCCCTGTGTTCGTCTTACCCCCCTCCTCCCTGTGTTCTTCATACTTCCCCCCTTGGTCGTCTTACTCCCCCACCTGTTCTTCTTACTCCCCCACCTGTTCTTCTTACTCCCCCACCTGTTCTTCTTACCCCCCTTCTTCTTCTTACCCCCCCTTCTTCTTACCCCCTTCTTCTTCTTCCTCTTCCTCCCCCTTCTTCTTCTTACTCCCCCTCTTCTTCTTACTCCCCCTTCTTCTTACCCCCTCTTCTTCTTCTTACCCCCACTCTTCTTCTT
>OW240915.1:191905170-191928634 GCA_933207985.1 Pelobates cultripes
GCCGCCTGAGGCTCTTAACAGAGCGCTCAGGCGGCTGCAGTATTTAAAGGGCCGGCCCGTCGCGGCCGGCCTTACAGGAATTTAGGGCGGCCTGGGGGGCAATTGCCTCCCTGCCCCCCGGCCCAGCCCGCCCCTGAGTCCATGAACAATTCCTGCCTTTCACCTTACTCCTTCAGATCTGTGTGAACAGATGCTATTTTAATTTTCACAAGAATGGTTTGAGGCTGCAGCTATCAGGAACCCTGGAACACTTCAGACCTAGTCACCAAAGCTTGACTTGGGTTGTTGAGGGTCTCTTGGGATCACCTGGTCTCATTTTATACCTGACCTGGACAAACCTTGAAACACTATGGAACTGTTCCTTGGATTAAACTTTAAGTGGGTATCACTCGTATCCTGACCTTCAAATAGAGCACTACCTGGGGGTGAGGTTGTAAAGGCAAGGAGGCATCGGAGGATACCTGGGGCTTGAGAGCACTCCCCTACTCAGAGATCTGGGAACCCAGTTTTGGAGACCAGGACTAAGCTGTTGCATGTCTGGAACTCGTCGCCGGATCGGACAATATCCCCAACCAGTTAAAACTTTAACAGTCTGTATCTTGGGCCAGGATCCTCCGATCAGGACAGTATTTGGACAGTAAGGGAGCTAGTTGACAAGATTTCCAGGTATATATATTGTTTGGGGATATGGCACAGGGAAAGTGAGTTTTGGTAGACAATATGTATGAATGAATGTGAGGGCACTGCAAGGAGCTGATTAAGTTAGCTGAGGATAATATGAGTAAGTCCACAGACAGAGTGGGAAATATATGATCTAAGTATATATTATTATTTTTTTTTACACCATTTATTTATTTTATTTTTATTTTCAGCCAGCAGGGGGACCACCTGTCATTACAGGCAGCCCCCCTGCTGGCAATGCTGCAGCCAGCTATCCCCGGCCATGTGATTGTGGGGTCCTCGCAAGGATCCCACTCTCACACGGCTGGGGGGCTTCGAGGAGGACGGACGTGCCGCGGGGGGCTCCCTGGGAGTCCCCACCACCGCGATCGCCGGCGTGGGATCGCCGGCGACCGGGTAAGTACCGAAAGACCGGAGGGCGTACTATTACGCCCGGCGGCGTTTAGAGCCGCTTAGAATAGGGCGTAATAGTACGCCCTCCGGTCTTAAGGGGTTAAACTAATAACACACAAAGAATGAAATGTTGTCATGTTTTTATTGAACACACCATGTAAACATTCACAGTGCAGGTGGAAAAAGTATTTGAACCCCTAGACTAATGACATCTCCAAGAGCTAATTGGAGTGAGATGTCAGCCAACTGGAGTCCAATCAATGAGATGAGATTGGAGGTGTTGGTTACAGCTGCCCTGCCCTATAAAAAATACACACCAGTTCTGGGTTTGCTTTTCACAAGAAGCATTGCCTGATGTGAATGATGCCTCGCACAAAAGAGCTCTCAGAAGACCTACAATTAAGAATTGTTGACTTGCATAATCCTGGAAAGGGTTATAAAAGTATCGCCAAAAGCCTCGCTGTCCATCAGTCCACGGTAAGACAAATTGTCTATAAATGGAGAAAGTTCAGCACTGCTGCTACTCTCCCTAGGGGTGGCCGTCCTGTAAAGATGACTGCAAGAGCACAGCACAGACTGCTCAATGAGGTGAAGAAGAATCCTAGAGTGTCAGCTAAAGACTTACAAATGTCACTGGCAAATGCTTACATCCCTGTTAGCGAATCTACAATACGTGAAACACTAAACAAGGATGGATTTCATGGGAGGATACCACAGAGGAAGCCACTGCTGTCCAAACAAAACATGGCTGTACGTTTACAGTTTGCACAGGAGCACCTGGATGTTTCACAGCAGTACTGGCAAAATATTCTGTGGACAGATGAAACCAAAGTTGAGTTTTTTGGAAGAAACACACAACACTATGTGTGGCGAAAAAAAGGCACGGCACACCAACATCAAAACCTCATCCCAACTATGAAGTATGGTGGTGACCTCAACCCGATTGAGATGCTGTGGCATGACCTCAAGAAAGCGATTCACACCAGACATCCCAACAATATTGTTGAACTGAAACAGTTCTGTAAAGAGGAATGGTCCAGAATTACTCCTGACCGTTGTGCACATCTGATCTGCAATTACAGGAAACGTTTGGTTGAAGTTATTGCTGCCAAAGGAGGTTCAACCAGTTATTAAATCCGAGGGTTCACATACTTTTTCCACATGCACTGTGAATGTTTACATGGTGTGTTCAATAAAAACATGGCAACATTTCATTCTTTGTGTGTTATTAGTTTAAGCAGACTGTGATTGTCTATTGTTGTGACTTAGATGATGATCAGATCACACTTTATGACTAATTTGTGCAGAAATCCATATCATTCCAAAGGGTTCACATACTTTTTCTTGCAACTGTATATATATATATACATACATACATACACATATATAAAAACACATACACTGTCTAAGTGTATTTTAATATTAATATATATATATATAATTATATATATATATATATATATATTAATATCAAAATACACGTAGAATGATATTGATTAAACATATATATATATATATATATATATAATTATTAAAAAAATTAAATAAAAATAATAATAAAATATATATATTTGTAATTTCGTTCTAACTGTATTTTAAAATTAATATATATATATATATATATATATATATATATATAAATTGATATCAAAATACATGTAGAACGAAATATTATATATTGGAAGGCAGGGCCTGAAGTTGTGGGAGGCGCTATGTCCCTTTAAAAGGGACTCCCCCCTCCTACCTAAACTTACCTACGGGTCCAGATGTACTTCCGGAATTCAGTTGCAGCTCTCCTCCTGACAGTTGGCCTTCTCCTGACTGTTTGCAGGTTTGCTCGCTGTCAGACGCTCAGCCACCCATCACGTTCGACGTTCTAGACACGTGAGTGAGCAGACTGGTATCATTGTGCCCGTCTGCAGCTTGGTTGTGCTCTGACCCGCCGAGGTCCTCAGCTTCGGTATACACACGGGGGGTACTGCAGAACCCCCACAGACCCAGGCACGGAAATCGGCGGTCACCCCAGCACGGCCTCCACCGGCAGGCATCCAAGCTTGTCCCCTTGCCGCAGTTTGCCCCAGGCACTGCATCAGGGGCAGTCAAAAGGGGGGGGGATTGCAGAGGTTAGTTATTCTCTCCGACCTGTGGCCCGTCCAGCGTGGTCCCCGGCACCGGGTCACCCGGTGGCCATACATGCCGCAGACCTCCCACGGAGGTCTGCGGTATTTTCCCACTGCGGTTCCCATCACCGCGGTAGGAATATGCTGTGAGTACAGACGGGTAAAAATCATTCATCAGTATAGTCATAAGCTTCCTGGTCTTGGGTCAGTACAGACACTTCTGCATTCCACATGTCTCACCCTATATTCCTGGCAATTGTGTCCTGTACGTCTACCCTCAAGTCATTGGACTCAGCAGGTATATAGTATATTTAGTCATGGCATTTTGGCACCTCTATCATGTTCCCCGTGTAGACCCTACAGCGAGCATATGTAATGCTGAAAGTTACTGTACGATATCAGTATGACCATATTTCAATTATGGCTATGCTGTCATAACCAGTAACTTTCAACTGAGCTACAACTTAAATAAACCACCAACCCCACCCCATTAAATTCCACTCAGACTTACGTTACCTCCCAGTACCACAGGAACTACATTGGGCCGCACTCAACCTCTTATACATAGTCCTCACACAAAGCCATCTATGGACCTTTGGCAACATACTTCAAGTAACCTTAGTAGACAATACGCCTTATTGGCAACCCCTCATTCGGGCACTAAGTTCACATATCAGCTGGATTGGAATGTATGCGTAAAACGCAGCTATCTCACAGCTTTCTACCTGTAAATCAACCACGTCTTATAGTATTATACTTCTGGTACATCTTGCACTGTCCACATATGGCCACACAGTAGTTCTCCTCATGACCCTAACTACACGGCCTACTCCTGGCCAAAGGCATAGAGGGTAATAATTCCCTCATAACAGACGTTCTCCTTACCTCTCATTGTTCTACTTCAGTCTAACATATTGCCAATTTACGACGCGCACAAAATACCACTTACATTATGATATGTACTGAAGTTATCGTGTGGGTCATTTAAGTTTCCCTGGGTCGACCTTACTAGTCATTCCATACTGGACTATGCCCACATCACCACTGCGTATTAGACCAGTTCATATACATCATTTTACACTGTCCTTCCCGCTTCCTGGCTATTTGACTGCTCAAGCTACCATGGTACAAGTTACCACATTAGCCATGCACGTGCAGTGCCTATTGTACGGCCTTACCTAGCATCTAGGATGTTGAGTAATTCCAGCTTACAGGGGCAACCATGACCTTGTCATACCATGTCCAATTTTATTCACCCCAAGGGCTATCCATTACAGCAGAATGGCAGCCCCTCCTGGGCTATTACAAACAGCATAGGAATTACAATTGTTTGCATAAGTTGCAACTGGGTCACAACCTACCGCTTCATGCCTCTACACGTGGCCCTCACTAGGCCATCACTCTCATGTTACATACGACCCACCGCGAACAATCCACTAAGACTCAATTTTGGCCCACAGGAGGGCTATTACATACGACCAAGGTCACGTTAGACCACTCAAAATCCTCCCTATACGGCCTTTCTCTGCATTTACAAATCCAGTCACAGACACTTATGTGATCTCCAATATTAGTTCCCAACGGTAAACTAGGAATGTCCCACATACTTCATACATAATTCAGGTTCTTCTAGTGGAAGGAAGCCCAGCGGAAACTCACCTACGCGCAGTATATTTAGGTGTTTCTTTACTATACATATATATGTCTTCAACTAGGGTCATCTACATATGTAGTCACCCCAATGCAGCGGCTTACACAGGACTTACTGGAAGCTCAGGGGACAATTGGCTATGGGGTAAGCCAGATCAAATGGTTCCTTAAGAACTCTGCACGCTTCAAGGTATATCCCATTGGAGCCGCAGCAGCAACATGGGGTCATTCATGGGCAAGCAGACCGTTCAAGATCTCTGACAATTTGTCATTGGCCACGTCATAAACAAGTCTGTATCCCTTATTTCATCAGACGACTAACGTAGGGGAATCTTTTCACCAATTTTATCTGGTATGTTACATGTACCAGGCAGTTACAATACTGCTGCTGACCAGTTATCTAGTATTCAGTTTCAGGCGTTCAGGAGGTCCCTAACAACTGCCTCACCTATAGCCACGATCACTCCCCAGCTCTAAGAATTACCTATGGAATAGAAGAGTGGCTGAGTCATAGCAAGAATTCACACAGTTGGCCCTCAAAGAATACGCACACTGCTATGACAGAGCTTACTGCATATTTCGAAGGTCATGTCAGGTCACCACCTTATAAACTGGTTCAAGAATACAACGTTGGGGGCTTTCACAACTTTTTTGCCACATCAAAACAATGTCACTCAACACCATTAAGTTATATCTCCCAGACATTCAACGTCACATGTTTTCAGTTACAAACACCATTCTTAAAAAAAAAAATTAAAAATCGCTGTATACTTGGCTTTTATGGTTTCCCACGACCAGAGAATTTACCATCATAGGGCAACACGATTCCAAGTTTTGCCTACGGTATTAGGCAAATACCTAACTTGTACAAATACAGGATCACTTAGTATCAACTTACCATCAACTAAGTCCAGCCAGAGGGGTCACAAGGTACTTATTCAGTACTACCCCACCAACAACGCCTACCTCAGCAGACACAGGAATTAATTAATGCATTTGTGTAATGTCACCGTAATACGCTAACTCCATGTCTTGTGGTTTCGTAATAAACGTCTTTGATTACACTATATGGGTATACCTTTTTGCCCACTTATTTACAGGCCTACCACACACACGTCGGTTTCGGCACACCTCTACCGACTTTTTAGATTATGGTGATAAGTATACTCTCTAGCTATTTCATACTATACTGAAATGGCCCAGACCACAAATTGGAAGGCGGGGCCTGAAGTTGTGGGAGGGGTTATGTCCCTTTAAAAGGGACTCCCCCCTCCTACCTAAACTTACCTACGGGTCCAGACATACTTCTGGCCCACCCTCCTCTCCCTCTATTCAATACTCTATTCACTACTCTTTAAGGTAGGCCCACTTATTTACAGGCTTACCACACACGTCGGTTTTGGCACACCTCTCCTGTCTTTTTAGATTATGGTGATAAGTATACTCTCTAGCTATTTCATACTATACTGAAATGGCCCCGACCACAAATATATCTATATAAATAAGTATATACGTATATATCACTATATATATATATATATACCTACATATAAACAAAAATAATTTTAAAAAATTATATATATATATATATATATATATATATGTATATCTGATGAAAGCACCTTCATCACTGGGGTTTGTAGAGGCCTGCTTGCCAGCCTCTTGCCCTATGACTATGGCCCCTGGGGGTATTGCCGTTTAACCCCTTAAGGACCAAGCTTCTGGAATAAAAGGGAATCATGACGTGTCACACACGTCATGTGTCCTTAAGGGGTTAAAAACCCTATTTTGTCTTATGGGGTTTTAATACACTATTTCTACCCCACGACTATGGGCCTTGCAAAAAGACAGGCTAAAAAGTGACATCCATGAGAAAATGTGCCTCTTCCCCTCCCCCCTTTTCCTGTCCTATTGTTTCTCCAGCAGGGCATTGTCCCAGGGTCACTGCCAGACCAATTTAAACTGGCTGCTTTGTCCCTCCTCAATCTCCCATCAGCCCTTGCTATTGTTTAACCCCATGGCAATCCAACTGGCAATCCAACTTTCGGACAGATTGAGCGCTCAGATCCAAGCTATCTGGGGATATCTTGGACATATAGGTTAAACATTGTATTATATGAGTTATGTATTTTTATGTGGTTTTTGTAACAGTTTTGACTTAGAGATGTTTCCTGTACCTGGAGATAATTAAGTTACCACAGCCACTTAAGCCAATTATCTCCAGGATAGAGGAGAAGATAGACCGGCCGCACAGCCTAAATCTGTGGAACTATTTTGGGCATGAAAGCCATGCTTGCGGTCATTCAAATGTGACTTCCATAAGACTTTTGAACCCCCGCTCTGATCTGGGTGATTTTTGGATATGTTGTTCACCAAGATCAAGGCTATCCAGTGATGTGGAGATAGGTGTTTTCTGTGTTTTGGGTAAAAGTGGATATTTTCTGCCTGTGGATAATTAGGTTATTCCATTATCTAGCTTAATTATATCACAGGCAGAGGGGAGGGATTGCTGACTGTATGTGGGAGTGTTGCTGTACTAATTATTGTTCCTATTGGTTTGTGTCCCTTTTGTCCCAGTTTACCATTAGGTCCAGGGGGTGTGCCTCTGGCCTGAAAATGTGTATAAAAGAAATGCCTCTGTGCTCAATAAAACAGATCATCTTGTACCTTTATGAAGTTTCAGCTCATGTTTGGGGGATTGGAGAATTACCTATACTCTGGGGATTGCTATAATCACTATACTCGCCAGAGTAAGCTCTTGTAAGAGCTTGTTCCTGTTCCTGTTCCTTCTCTCTGGATTTAGGAGAGGTCTACCTACTGGAAGCTGGTCCCTGTTCTTGGGCCCAGAGTAGGAGGAAGATGGCGAGACCCCAACCAAGCTGCAGCGGTTCGTGGGGTCTGGGGTGGTTATGGTGTCTAGTGGAGTGCTTGGAGTCCTCGGTAAGCACTAGGAGCATCCGTCAAACGGAGGTACCGAGTCGCAGTGCCAGGTGATCCGTTACAATATACACATATTGTAGCGGATGGAACTAGGCTGTCCAGCAAATGTATTGTGAATAACTGCATTCGTGTGATCTGCTGTTGTTATATGTGTTTAAAAGAATTGTATTTCTCTGATTGTTTGGTAGAATCATTCGAATAAACTAAGGGAATTAAACTACCGAACAATCAGACCTCCCCTGTGTGAAGTGTGTCCTCAATTACCTGTTGCAACATTGTTGCGAACGGGTAATTGACAAGTTAAGTAGCCGTCCTTTGTTCTCAGGGGTGGCCGCCATTCGACAAACGAACACGTTTTAAAACTCCCGAACAGCAGTGTTTTGCCGTCGAGTGTCTGGAACTCAAATCGGACACTCGACTAGGCGAACACCGCTGAAACCTCCACAAGCCCGGTCCGTTCGGTTCCTAACTATCGAACGGCCCCTCGTTCGGTAGATAGAAAGAACCGAACGAGGGGATTCAGGCGAACCCTCCCTAGCCTCTATAGCTAGAGGCTTTCGTGCAGTTTGTTCCCTTATTCCAGGACCGACCGCAGGGCCCATTCGCATGGAACCACATTCGGCTGTCTCAGTTAGTGCGGTCGGTCATTTTATTCCCTCCATACATTTCCCGAACCCCTGGTCTGATCTGGGTGATTTTTGGATATGTTGTTCACCCAGATCAGGGCTATCCGGGGATGTAGGATTTAAAGGGGTACCCCTATGTTTAGGGGTACATCCAGAAACGGGGGGAATTGCTAGACTGGATAAGGGGATTATGATGCAAGCTGAGGGGAGGAGATGGGTGGGAGGTTACCAGGACAGGATTGGCTACTGTACTAATGATTGTAAATCCCTCCCTTGCATGGGAGCGTGCTTTAAAAGGACAGTGTGGATTAAAGCTTTCAGTTCTGCTCCTGAAACTGTGTGTCGTCCAGTTATTGGGATTGCTGTGGGATATTGCTGTTATTTTACCTGCTGGAAACCTTGCCTGTGGATTTACTATTTACTTGTTCCTGAGCCTCACTTGGATTATAAGCGGAGATAACCTGGGGAATATTGCATCTCCGCTACACATATATTTATGTAATATTTTTACATAATTAATTAATTTTATTAATTACAATTTGCCGGACCTGCCTGATAACCCAGGCAGAAAGTCCAGAGAATTTAATTTGCTAGCACTATATTTAACCCTGTAACTTTCCAAGACATCATAGAACCTGTACATGGGGGATACTGTTTTACTCAGGAGACTTTGCTGAACACAAATATTAGTGTTTCAAAACAGTAAAATGTATTACAATGATGATATCATCAGTGAAAGTGAAGTTTTTTGAATTTTTCACTTACACTGATGATATAATTGTTGTGATACATTTTTACGGTTTTGAGTATTTGTGTTCAGCAAAGTCTCCTGAGTATAACTGTGCCCCTCATGTACAGGTTTTATGGTGTTTTCAAAAGTTACAGAGTCAAATATAAGGCTTGTGTTTCAGTTTTTTCACGTTAAAATTCGCCAGATTGGTAACGTTGCCTTTGAGACCATATGGTAGCCCAGGAATGAGAATTACCCCGTGACTAAGTGGCTACTAATAAAGACTGGACATACCCTGTGACAAACTCCTCTTCCCACGTGAGTTTGCCACAAGCTCCTGGAGGAGCTTGCTTGCCAGCCTCCTGCCCACCGACTATGGGCCCTGCAGGGAAACCTGTAAAAGACTACCGATGTTGACTGACCGTTAGCACTGATTTCATGGAACTTTTTTGGGCATGGGACCATGCGTGCAGTCAGTCAAAACTATGACTTCCAGAAAATTCCTGAACCCCTGAACCGATCTGGGTGATTTTTGGATATGTTGGTCACCCAGATCGGGGCTATCAGGGGATGTGGGGTTTCCATGGGTTTTGGGGGTACTTTCAGGGTACTGTTAAAAAGTTAGTTTTTCTGTGCTTGGAGATAATCAGTTTAGATTAGTACAGTTCCTGATTCAATTATCTCCCAGGCACAGAGGAGGGATGATCTTATTTGTGTATTGGAGGGTCCTGCACCTAAAAGCCAATGTCATTGTGTGGTTGTTTTTACTGTTGTCTACTCTAAGGTCCAGGGGTGAGTGCCCCTTGCATGGGGACCTGCATATAAGGCCAGTTATGGCTGCCAATAAATGAGTTCCTGCCTACCCTCAACATAGAGTCTCTTCTCATTTGTGGGGGCAACAGCTGTATCTGCTCTGGGGATTGCTGTATCACTATATTCCTTTATGTTATAATCACTTGCTCTTGTAAGAGCAGCCTGCTACACTCTCTGGAGTAGGAGAGGTCTGCCCACTGGAAGCTGGATCCTGGTCTTGGGTCCAGGGTGGGTGGAGGACGGCGAGACCTGAGCCAAGCTGTAACGCTGGAAGTGGGGACTATGGTGCTGATGGTGTCTGGTGGAGTGCTTGGAAGTACTTGGAGGTACTAGGAAGCAGTGATTGGCGGAGGCACCCAGTCGGGGTGCCAGGTGGTCCGTCACATACCCCATTTGCAATACCGTGGGTTATCTACTATTGCAAATAGTATGCCATCATGGGGGTAATTCTCATTCCTGGGCTATCATACCGTCTCAAAGGCAACGCAACCAATATGGCCAATTTCAATGTGAAAAACTGAAAAATGTAACAAGCTATATTTGACCCTGTAACTTCCCAGAACACCATAAAACCTGTACATAGGGGGCACTGTTTTACACGTGAATACAAATATGTATATTTTATTGCAGTAAAAGCAAACAGTATTATGACATTCACAGTTAAAATGTCATGCAGAACTAAAAATAAATAACAACATTTCTTAATTTCTCACATTTCTTTTGTATTTTATTCATATTAAATTATGTTTCATAGCTAAATATTTGATGTTAAATGAAAGCCCTATTTCACCTGAATAAAATTCTATATATTAAGTGTGGGTGCACCTAATATGAAAAAGGTGAATTACGGTTGAACAGACATATAGTCAAATTCCAAGTTTTGTTTACGTTTTATTTTGTCCTCCATGTCTACCCATTGCAGTTCACCCCTTGGGGCATGCATCCTAATTGCTGATTCTAATAGAGAAGCTTTATGGTATACAGTTATATTTGGGTGTCCTACTCCACAACCAGAGGAGTGGTTCTGCAGAAGGGCAAGGGACACACGAGGTGTATGGGAATCCTAAATGAACCGGTTAATGACCAATTATATTGGTATGTTTGCTACGTGGGAAAGGCAAATGTAGGGTCAGCATCCTGAATAATTTTGGTGGGATAACCATTTTGGTTGTGTTAATCATACCCAGTCATAAGAGTTTGACCACTTTCTATTTTGAGATAGTGGTAGCACACATTTGAGGTAGGATTTTTTAGTTCATGTTAAAAATTCCTCATAGGGAAAGGTCTAGTTTGACCCCAAAGTAAGTGATACTAGATTTCCTCCATTTAAATGTTTATAATTGCATAAGTTGCTGTACCACAATGGCCGGTAGATCAATTAAGGCCTGGGTTTTTGGCTGGTTAAGTTTATAGTAGGAAACGGTACCATAATCTGCCAGTAGCTGAAAAAGGGCCGGGATGGAGGCAGTTGGGTTGCTTAGGGTCAACAGTATGTTGTCCATGAACATCGACAGGCAAAAAACCTCACTTCCTAGATGTACCCCTTGGATGTCAGGATGGTGTCTAATTTTGTGAGCTAATGGCTCTAATCAAAAAAGGAACAATAAGGGGGAGAGGGAGTATTCTTTCCCCCACCCTGCAGAGCTCAGCCTGCATGGTGCTCTCCATGGGTGAACATGGATTACTTTTTCAGCGTTGGGGTTTTTTTTTCGTCTATTTTTTTTTTTGTGCTCAGGTTTTTTTTTTTTCATTTTGCAGTTATTATGGATTTTTATTTGGCCTTTTTTGGGGCTGAAAAAAGAAGATTTTAGAAAAAAAGAAGACATCAAATGTTTTTTTTTTTTACAGGTACCTAGTTATTGGTCCCCCCTCACTATTTTTAGGGGTAGGCAGGGGTTCATTCATTTTGTTGGGAGGGGGGTGACTAGGGGTTTGGGGACCCCTAATCACCTGGGGGGGTTACATTTTTATTTAGGGCCCTCTCAGGGGTGTGGGCTGGGGGGAAGACAATAGGTCCCCCCTTTATTTAGGGACCCCACCCACCGCTCAGGGGTGGGGGCTGGAGGAAGGACAATTGGTCCCTCCCCCTTATTCTAATTTAGGGCCCCCACTCAGGGGTGGGGGCCACGGGGGAGGACAATAGGTCCCCCCTCCTTATTCTAATTTAGGGCCCCCACCCACCGCTCAGGGGTGGGGGCCAGGGGGGAGGACAATAGGTCCCCCTCCCATTATTTTACTTTAGGGCCCCCACCCACCGGTCAGGGGTGGGGACTTTGGGGGAGGAAAATAAGCCCCCCTTAATCTTTTTTAGGGTCCCCTTAACTTGAAGTAATTTATGACCCCAACGGGTGGGGGCTCGGGAGGGGGCACACATTTTTTTTTTTTTTTTTTACAGTGGGCAGCCACAGGCTGCTAACTGTTTAATAGACATGCCCCTACTCGCGGTATAGCGACTAGGGGCGGAATTGACTAATACTAAGTCATTTTGACTTAGTATTAGTAAATTTGGCTGAAAGACCAATTTAGGTATTTCAACCTTTTGGTAGATAGCTCCCTAATACTGTGGGAATTAGGGAGTTATCTACTAAGCGGCTGCAAGAGAACATCCGAAGTCCAGAAGTGCCAAAGTCCTGAAGTCCCGAAATTCCGAAATGCTGAAGTTCAGAAATTCAGAAGTTCCGAACCGAACCAAAGTACAGAAGTCCCGAAGTTCCGAATTGCCGAAGTCCCGAATTTTGGAATGCCGAAACGAATATTTTCCCCATGCACATCCCTATTGGAGAAGTTGTATCTTATTTTGTTGGGAGACGGGTCTTGTTTTTTACTAGTCGTTTGGGAGATCTTGCTTGTTGCTGAAGTGTCGAGAGTGTGATCTTGAAGGAAGTTAGTATGGCCCCTATTATTGCTTCTCCAAATTTGAGTTGCCAGAGCTAAGATCCTGTCTAGAAATGGTTGTCAATTGTCGTGCGGGCCATACATGTTGATAAAAATGTAGGGATCATTGTTCACATAAAATTGCAATAACAGGTATCTTGCCACTTTGTCATTTTCTTGACAAGTGAGAAAGAGACAGCTCCACTTATTAGCAACAACACCCCCCTCTTTTTAGTTTTGAAACAGAAGTGGAAGTCGTGTGGGTATTGTTTTGAATTAAATTTTGGTCGGCTGCCCCATTTAAAGTGTCTCTTGACAAAAGAACACATGGGCATTATGTTTTTTTGCTTCTGTTAGAGCTAACCTGCACTTATTGGGGGAGTTCAACCCCTTTACATTGATAGATACAATATTAAGCACCATTTTGCAAGTGGAAGGGGTGCAAGGCCGCCTTTTATTTGGGCGCCTGTGAAAAAAAGAGATCTCTCAGTGATCAAATTAACCTCCCTGCTAGTATTTGTCAACCACGTAAACAAAGAATATCTAAAGGAAAATCAGTATATCTTATCCTCCACACAGGTTGCATAGCACAGTCACTTTGCGTTGCTACTGTGTGCCAGTCAGTGGTGATTTTTGATGGGGAGTGGGAGGCTTTCTTCGTCGATGCTTGTCTACTTAACATCTTCACTGGGACTTCCATTCTTTGAGCAGTCTATCACCTTCTTCTTGTGATGTGTCAGGTCACACCGCTGTGGCTGATGATGAAATGTGCTGGAAACCCCCATTTGAATTTCAGGTTCACTGCTCGCAAAGCTTGCATGATGGGAGCTAGGTTTTTCTGTTTCAGGAGCGTTGAGGTTGATAGGTCAGTGAATAGCTTCATTGCCTCATTTTTGCCCGTCAATTCAGGGGAGCGACGTGAAGCCTGCATGATTTTATCTTTAGCTGTGAATTGGTGCAGCTTGGTTATCACGTCCATGGTCAGTGACTTTGGGTTTTTTGGCCATGGTAAGCAATGAATTCTGTTGAGTAATAATTCTCAAGCAGAAAGCTCTGGGATAAGAGCTTGGAAGAGTTCTATAGCATATATAGCTTAGTCATGAGGCAGGTTTTTCTCCGGTATGCCCCTCAGGCGGATATTGCTTCGCCTATCTCTGTCCTCATGGTCATCTACCTTGTCTTCCAGCCTATCCAGCCCAGCGTGTAGCTCTGTGTAGGAATCTGTGTTTAGTTCTCGCCGCAATTGCTTGTATGTCTGACCTCACATCCCAGGCCAGCTTGGCAAATTCAGCTTGCATAGAGGTTTGCAGATCATGGCGCATATTGCACAAAGGAGTTTGTCGTGGAGCTGAGGAATGGATGCATGTGCTATAACTGGCAGGTGACCGTTGTCCGTCAGCGCCATCTTGAGAGTGCGGTGATGACAGAGCCATGATCTGTAAGGCAGACTTCTGCTCGGCTTTTTAGGTAGATTTTTGTGCCATCGGGTGGCTTAAAATCGCTTTTGTTGTCGCTGTGGAATAAATCTTCACTATTACAAGCAGCTTAAGAAAAGTAATTCAAAATAAATTTCATTATTTGCCTTCATTTACCAAGTACAAAATATGTTTAGGATTTCAGTTTATTTTTATAGTTACAGGTCACACATTACAAGGAGTAAAATAACACTTCCATGTAGAACAATTTTAGGAGTCCGTGTGTTTGTCTAGTAAGCTTAATAGCAATCACAGAAAACAAAATTGCCACACAGACGTATATATTTATTTAAAGTAGACTTCATAGGCTATTTACTTAAGTGCATTTGACACTTTTGATGTAGCCATTTCACCACTAATCTCTGCTAAACATTGTAGTAAAATTGTGTTTTTTCTGTATCTCGACATAGAGACAAATAAGGTTTTTTTTTATTTGTATTTCGTAAAGCTGATGTCTGCTCTTCCTGTACAAAACACCATATTGTATTCAGCTCTATCTGCTGAGAACAATGTTAACCCCATTTTATGCCTTTGCCACTGTCCTGTGAAGCTACAATGCCATATACGAGACCAGGCTATTTCAGCTTCTCTGGTTAGAATTTTCATAGATGGATTTGATGGGCATATGTTTTTCATGTTGGGGCATAATAGTAGTTTGACTGTTGAAATAATCCCACACATGCCTACCATTTGAGAAAGCAGACACGCTAAAGTATCTCATGCTGTGTGTATTGTACCTTAACTTGCTGCCATTTTTCAGCAATTTATGTAAAAGTTTGTGGTGAAAGAAATTGGCATTTTTTACATACATGCTGTAGTTTTGTTGTCATGTAGGGGATCCAGCAAGGATCACCCATTTACACCACAACAGTCCAAATTGGACTCATATGCCAATGTTACTACATGACCACAGGTGGGGGTGCAACCTGTATACTAATATACATTTTGTATTTTATAATTAGAAAAATTAATTAGAAAAATATTCTAATTCTACCCAGAGTTTCCATTTAAAGCTCATTCAATCTAATAAATGTTCAAACTGAGTGGCTTGTCAGTATTTATAGACATTGGGAATACCCAAACCACCACAATTTCTAGGTTTGGTTATAGATTTAACGAGCGAGTCTAGAAGATTAATTTGCCCAAATAACTGTTGTTAATTATTTTCTAATATTAACAAAGAAAGATTGAGGCAAATAGAGTGGTAACTTGAAATAAAAATTAAATTCTAGGTAATATTCATAACTAGTACACTAGATCTCCCGAGCCATGATAATTGGACTTAGGACCACCTATTCAAATTCTGTTTTAAATTATTTAGTAAGGGGATATAATAAGAGTCCATTCACTTCTCCCCCTTCCCTGACATGATATGGGTATGATATGACCCATGTAAACGTCTTTTATTATTTGGAAGCAGGGGTTGAGCTTACATTTTTAGCAAACATTACATCAGTGAATTGTATCTTCTGGCAGATACATTTGTTTCTCTACAGGTTGGTAGTAATTCCTACAGTATAAATGAGGGTAAGTGAGTACTGTATGTACTTACAATTACATGAAAGTGTAAGAACCTTGCCCTTATCCAAGATTGCTGCTGTAATAATTGTATTAAGGTAGAGAAATGTCATCTGGGAGAAGGAAATAGTTTTGGGGGAAAAGCAACTGGTGCTAAGATGAAAGTGTGAGGTTGACATAGACAGAGATGGGAGAAGAATGCTGCTGTTTCCATGCAGAAAGAAGTTTGTAACGGAGCTCCCTCCACCAAGGACCGTTTCCTAGCTGAAACAGGAGACAAACCTGCCCACAGTCGCCATGGCTTGGCTGGGGTCCTAGAACCACTCCGCCTGGAGCTGAATGGGGAACCTGATCTATCCACCCCCAGGCACTGGATGACACTCAGTCCTGGGAGCTCTAGTCCTTACAAGGACATTCCTCGTTGAATCCTCCACACTGGAACAGTGATTAGTGATTAGCCCTTTCCTCTCCCAGTAACCAGACGACACATAGTTCTGTGAGTACAAGCTGGAATGCTTTAAACTGGCAAGATGGCCTGCTTTTATACAATTTCAGACACAGTTAATCACGCCCCTGACACTTCCACACAAACAGCGTTCCTATTCTACCAAACGGATCTGAGCTGTATTTTTCGACAAAGTGGGCACTCAGATCCCTGCTATTCAGTGAAGAATCTTTTGTGGAGTTCTGACTAATATTATAGGAGTTATGATTGTTTGAAATATTGTTTCATTGTTTCTGTACTTGGGAGATAATCTAATTAATGAATTGTCCTTACGCAATTATCTTCCAAGTACAGAAAAGGAGTCTGGGAAACGTGTCTTTGTTCCCTATCTCCACCAAGGTCCACCAGGGTAAAACCCCTGGAATGTTATTAAAGAAACTCCTTGGATGGGGAATTGTATAAAAGCCAGCTGTGGCTCAATAAAAACCAGTTGACTCCCAAAGCTGTGTATCATTCGGTTATTGGGGAATTTGGATAAGATTGCCTAGCTACGCTTCTCATGGATATTGTACAAGTCTACCAGCGGAGATATTGATGTGAATATTGCAGCTCTGCTACAATATCAAACTGAGTTTCTCACAAGGTGCTCAGAGGAAGAGTGACGTCACACTGTGCTGACATCATAATGCGGTGAAGTCTTGAAACATCCATAATATTGGGGTTAGTCACTAAAGTGAGAATTGTTGGGAATTTAAAATGAATTTCAAATTCAAAGCCGAAACAGCCAAACTGCAAATATTCTCCAGTTCAACAGTACTTAAACCTTAAATTAAAATGTTACTTTGAATTCCATAAAACTCTCACTTTAGTGAATACCCTCTAGGAGAGTGGAAGCTACCTCCAAGCATAGGCTACCATTATAGCCACATGTTAAGGGTATCCATAACCTTAACAGAAAGGATTGTGCCTTGCTAGCTTCATGGACGTTTATATAAAACGTCCTTAAACTGAATGTTCTTTTAAATTCATGAGCTATTTTATTTATTTATAAAATATTTTACCAGATACATTGAAAGATACATTGAGATTTATCTCAATTTCAAGTATGTCCTGGGTCCACAAAACATTGCATTGATACATTATGGTACAATAAAATACAAAAACAATATTAATACACAATATATACAAAATGTAACATAGAACAGGTAGGAAATATATAATCAACCATGACACGTGCATTCTGTTTTGAGGTATGTAGAGAGGGATCTATTAAAGGACTTTAGGCTTGGGGAAGATATTAAAGTGTGCGGTAGGTCGTTCCACAATTACGGTGCTCTGTAGGAGAAGGAGGATCGGGCACCTTTCTTTTTGTATTGAGGTAGACTAAATAAAGTGCTGGTACTGGATCGGAGGTTATAGGAGGTGGGAACAACCGAGGAGAGCATTCTGCTCATGTATGGTGGGTGTTTCCCAGAAAAGCTCTTAAACATAAGGCTGGAATGATGAAGGGTGCCTCTGGATTCCAGAGACAGCCAGCTTAGTTCCTTTAGCATGTCACAATGGTGGGTCATGTAATTACATTGTAGCACAAATCGGCAGAACGAGTTATACAATGTATTGAGTTTATTAATGTGGGATTGCAGTGCAGATGCATATACTACATCCCCATAATCAACGATTGGCATCAGCATTTGCTGTACAATCTTTTCCTTTACTGTAGAGCTTAGGCAGGATTTGTTTCTGTACAGGGCACCTAGTTTTGGATAAAGTTTAGATGCAAGTTTTTCTATGTGGAGGCCAAAAGATAGATTGGGATCTAACAGCATACCCAAGTATTTGAAAGAGTGGACTGCGGTGAGTGTGCTATTTTAATTTTTTTTGATGGATAGGTGGGTATTGTGTAATTTGTCTAATTTATGTACTGTTCCAAAGATCATTGTGACAGTTTGTCAGTGTTTAGGAAGAGTTTGTTTTTTGCAATCCACTTTTCTACCTCTGTAAACTGGTCTTGGAGCACAGCCTCAAGCTGCGGCAGATCAGATTTGCTCTCATAGATTACTGTGTCGTCTGCGTACATGTGTACATTTGAGGACTTGCAGACATTAGGCAGATCATTTATAAATAATATAAATAGTAGGGGGCCAAGAATGGAACCCTGTGGAGCACCACACGTGCCTGGGAGAGGGAGGGAGTAACTGTCAGAAATGGACACATATTGCGAGCGATCTGATACATATGATCGAAACCAGGTTAGTGGACAATCACCAATACCTGAGTTTTTGAGTTTGTGCATTAGAATGTTGTGGTCTACTGTGTTAAAGGAAAATAGCTCCAGTTAGGTCTCTTTGTTCCATGCCAGTTTGGATGTCATTTCAAACTTTTAAGAAGGCAGTTGTAGTGGAGTGATTCTGGCGAAAACCTGATTGATCACGGGTCAGATATCTTGATTGTTGGTAATACTCACATGGTTGCGTATGGACACGTTTTTCTAAGATTTTTGACAATACCGGGAACAATGATATTGGGCGATAGTTGTAAACCAAAGTAGTGTCACCACTTTTATGGATAGGCACTACTCTCACAGTCTATACTTACATTTTATAATGCAAATGTAAAGGAGTTTTCTTAGGCGTTTTGGATTGCAGAAGGAAAACTGATCTAAATAATGGTCAGCTTTGAAAAATATGTTAGTATACATAGAAGTATTTTTTTCTTTTAATTTCTTATGCAAATGTTTAATCTATTGTGCATTCTACACAAAGTAGATTCACAGTGCGGTGAAAAAACAAGCAAAACAGTAAACAATCTCTAAGGCATCTTTGGATTATTGTGTCATATGGATGTTTTGGTTTGATTTCAAATGCACATGCATGAGTTCTGATCATTTAGTTTGATAAACATTTAAAAGGAGCAAATGTGTGTTTTTATGTGTTCACTGCTAGTGCTTACAGCTACCTCTCAGCAGTTAAAAGTACCTAAGTAATTCTTGTAATGCAGTGTTTTATTCATTGTGTTGTAAATCTCAATTAATAGAATACCTAAGAAAAAGAACAACATATCCATGATTCCCCTACTTATACTATATAAGCATTCAAAATCTTGGAATGTTCTAAGCATAACATTAGCAATAACCATTTATTAACTAATAGAAATTATATTTTGTAATAGAAAATATTATTTGCTTGTTATTATATTATTTTTTAAATTATATTGTTATGTTTTTTCATGTAAACACGTGTTATAAATTATTTGTATAGAAAATACAATACAGTCCATATAAAAAAAATTTGCATGTACTGCAGGAAACAATCAAAATTCTCAGCACGTAAAACAGGAAAGACAAGTAGAATGTATAATGATATTAAAGGAAGACTTCCCTAATCTTATATAATACTTGGAATTAGAGTTACTGCTATAAGGAATCTAGAGTTATAGTGCAAGCTGGTCTAGCTAATGGCCCAACTTCTGTATGTTGTTGAACTGCCATTCCCATCACAAACTGCCAAAGAGTTGCTCCACAAGAAAATAGGGGATTTGTGATAATCTAACGTTCGTCAGAAATGGGGAGCCCAACTGTGGGCTTGCCAACATCAACAAAAAAAGAAAAGGAGCAGCTGAATTTAAATACACATGTTGTACAGTAAATATTTCTCACACAGTGATGAATGAATTAACACTATACAAATATTTTCTGGGGACACGTGCTGAACAAGTACACAAATAGGTCCATATTATCCTCACTGAGGAATGCTCCTTACTGACATAAAGGTAACACAGGAAACAATAGAAGATATCAGGAACCCAAAGAGATATTGATGGTTATGTGAAAAGCATGCAAAGGAGAAAAAAAAGGCAAATATAACAAGGTTATCAATAATAAAACCATTGAAGCCTATTCACTAAACTTTAAGTTCTGGAGACTCAAAAACAGACTTGACAAACATATGCCATAAAAACTAATCTGTAAAGTAAATCTAAAGCTGCATTAAAGATTTTTTCCTTTTTTGCTTGTTTTCTTTTTTTTTTACTGCACTGTGGATCACTTTTGTGTAGAATGCACAATAGATGAAACATTTGCATAAGTAATTTAAAGAAAAAAGTACTTCTATATATACTTATATATTTTCAAAGCTGACCATTTTCCTACTGCAATTCAAATCACATAAGAATCCTCCTTTAAATTTGTATCATAAAATGCAAGCATAGACCAGGCTTCCCCAAGCTCCGGCCCTCCAGATGTTGCTGAACTACAACTTCCATGAATCTCAGCCTATCTATTTCATTCATGGAATCATGGGAGTTGTAGTTCAGCATCCTCTGTAGGGCTGGAGTTTGAGGAAGCCTGGCATAGACTATATTTTACATAGCTCATGAATTCAAAAGGCTTAGCAACATTTAGCTTAAGTATGTTTGATATAAACGTCCACGCAGCTAGCAGGGCACAATCCTTTCAGTTAAGGTTATGGATGCTCTTAAGATATGCCTATAATGGTAGCTTAGGCTTGGAGGTAGCTTCCACTCTCCTACAGGGTTATTTAGTAAAATAAGAATTTTAGGGAATTCAAAGTGAATTCAAAGAAATATTTTAATTTAAAGCTTAAGTACTGCTGAATTGGAGGATATTTGCAGTTTGGCTTTGAATTTGAAATTCATTTTTAATTTCCAACAATTCTTACTTTAGTGACTAACCCCAATATTATGGATGTTTCAAGACTTCATTGCATCATGATGTCAGCACAGTGTGATGTCACTCTCCCTCTGAGCACCTTGTGAGAAACTCAGTTTCATATTATTTTGAAGTACTTGTGACTTATCTCACAAGATCTGATATTTTCAACTTGCACAAAACATGGTTATTCACTAAAGTTAATTTAAAATTAGTTATGCTTTTAGTTTGGCTACTCTGGCCTCAAATTTGAAATTAACTTTAAATTCTCACTTTAGTAAATAACTCTCTCTCCACGACTAGAAAAAGTGGTGGCAACATATTCTGCATCATCTTGAAAAATGTATATTAGGAGAATCCTGAGCCATAAATAATTCAGAATATGATGAAATATTACTACTGCTACATCAATTTATATTAGAATTCTAAAATTGTACTAAGTTGAAAAATAGGTTTATGACAGCACAGTTACAATTGCAATTTAACAACAATTACATATTTGCTCTATTTTAACGATAGCATATAACTTTGTTTTAATGCTCTCTTTCCTGTAGTGAGGCATGCCATATGTCACAAATAAATGTAGAAGATAGAAAGATAATTTACTTTTCAATGGAAATCCTTACCTTTTGTCTGTAGCAGAAGAAGTAGCAGTTGTGCTTGTCTGTGGACAAGTTCGAGTTAATGAAATAAATGTGCGTTTTAGTTTTTAGCAGCTTATCAATATTGCATGCTAATTGCAAGTGATAAAAAAGGCTAGGAGGTTCAATCTGCAAATTTCTGGTAAAATCTCAATCATGGCAGTATCCGGAGTTCCTGTATTTACACATTTTGTGATTTTCCTGGAAACAAATCAAACCATTTCAAATAAATCAGATTTGCAATCCCTTCATTGGAACAAAGCACTAGTAGGACATATCCATTGCAGAATAACAGTGTACCACTCAGATTATATGCAGGTTTGACTGTGAGTGCATTGTATTTCTACCTAGTTCTTGCCATGATATAATTTGTCTTTATCCAGGAAGTCTTGCATAAGTTGCATTAGAATGTTTATATATGTCATTATTTTTTATTTATTTTTGTATTCAACTAATTGGCACTCTACAGTTGTGCATCTGATACTTCTTAATTGAGAAATAAATAGCATTTTTATAGAATCTATACATTTTTCAAATATAGATTGATGACTATCATTACATAATACCTTTATCAGGCTGAAACTTGTTTAAAGTTGTTTGTCAAGCATTTATTTTTAATATTGTTATTTTAGAGAAATGTTTGCATTATGAAACATTATTATAGCATTTAACACATCAAAATGTGATCCTTATTTTGTCATCATACCTGGCTTGTCCTCTAAGGAAGCATCCATGAGGTAACACATAAGAGTCCATTTTAGGGGTCTTGTTCCCTTGTTCTTTTTCACCTGTGACATATCTGTTTCAATAAAGTAGTACTTAAAATTTCCACTCACCCAATAGCCATTGGCGAGTGAAAATGTAGCCTTGGCAAGTAGAAATTCACCCCTAACGAGTTTGTCATGCACCTTCAAGGCTTTCATTGGTGAGTAACTTTTAGCCCGGTTAAGTTGCATAGATTTGACATTTTGAGCCCTGACTAAAATAATTATTTATGTGATCCTTCGATTGCTTGTATGTTTTCTTCTGGCACCAGCGACTCTTGTCCTCCACTCCTGAAAATCTATTTGGATTTTGCCAAGGCATTTGATACAGTTTGTTAGGGCAGTATTCAAACATTGATGAATAACACCTTTTGCTTTTGCCCACAACCACCTTTTCTTTACACAAGCCAAGAAGGTAAGTTTCATTTTTGTACACACAGGATATCACAGAAACAAAGAATAGTGAATTAATATCAAGAATTTAATCATACTTTACATCACTCCTTCAGAGAATGAATTTTTTGACATTCTTTATTTATTGCATGCAGGGGTAAGCATACAGGCACAAAATGACATGTCAGCAAGAGGAAAAAAGACATAGTATAAGGGAGATATAGCATGACATGTTGAGATCACTGCATTTTTTTAGACAGAAGTAGAAGCTGGTATGCAGCCCATCAATATTAATCTAAAACATATAGCAATACAACATGAATAAGAAAATGGTCTACATAAATGAAAAGAGATAGTAACCAGTGGATTACCTGTTAATACATTAATGCCAGCATATTGAGTAAATATGGCAAACATTGCACGCGTACTGTGAGCTTTTCTGAGGGCTGTTTAGTCTATGCCGAGAGATGGGAGGCTGCGGGCACATAATAGCAAGAGTACATCTAGCCTTGTGTCAATGCGCTCCTGTGCCTTCCTGCCAGGACTCTGATAGTGACCATCGCCTGGCTCAGTGTCTCTGGCCCTTTTCAGTGCACGTGGCTGGCCTTGCTGAGCGGGAACCCTCCGACGGTATTACTTCTACAATTAGATTCGGCCCCATCCAGAGTGCCACGCTGGAGAGCGACCATGAAGTAGCATGTGAGAATTTCAGCGATGATGCGCAGGCTGCAGGCC
>OW240915.1:191933734-191985803 GCA_933207985.1 Pelobates cultripes
TTTCTGCGAAGATATCGAATAACCTGGGGCTGCTCCTAGAGCCAAAAGTGAGCTGGGTGGTGAAAAAATACCTGTTTCTCCATTTAACACCGTGTAAGTGCCATAGTGTGGGGGGGAATAGGTAGTAGTTTGAAGGCGTTTGTTATATCTGTTTTGCTCAACCAAGCCCCACTACCCGCTAATAAGATGGCCTCCATGGCATCATCACCTTTAGTGTATTGCAGTGAGAACTCCGTGGCAGGAATGAGGGAGTTGATACTAGGAGTGGAGGAAGAGTGAGGTGTGGAGAGATCAATAATTAAATGTTTTTGTTGGAGTATTTGTGAATAGCTATACCGATGGGATTGGTACGCCAAGATGAGAAAGGTGAAGACGGGCCGATCATAAAGTCGGCTGTGATTTCTGTAGACCTAAGATGGTCCACCGTGAGAGGGTCAGTGGAAGCGGTTAGGGCATTCAAGTGTACCTGTGGGGATGGCGATAAGGCCCGTGTTAAACCCCTGTGAAAAACCCGTCACCAGATAATCTACCAGGTGCCTAGCTGGATGTGACTGGAGATAGTATTCCAGGATGTCAATGTTAACTTCGGTCAGGCGTTTCTTAGGTGACAGAAGGGCTGGGCAAGTGGACTTGGTGTGGGTTCTGAAGCATATTGAGCAGATGTGCAGTGACCCGCATGTCGTAAGATTACATACCCCGGCGTTCACCCTGACTAGTGTGGTGGGGGGGGGGGTGGTGAGCCGTGGAAGTGACTGTCGTGCTAGTGAGCGTAGTTTGGGAGGTCAGCAGTAGGGCCAGGGAGTTAACGTTGTAACGGCTACCCAGCTGGTAAGGGGTATCTGCCGTTGGAGACGTCCTTTTCTAGGCAAGATGCTGTGAAGTAATGGAGTTCTTATTCCCATCCACGATATCCAAGAGTACAATCAGGCATCGCTGTAAAATGAGGCAGAGTAACTGTACAATAAATCCCCTCCAAGATCGAGACGAGGCTACGTTTTGAAGGGTCAAGTAGAACTGATGTTTATTGACAGGGGTCTCCTTTTATGCAATGGTGCCCTGAAAAAGGCTACACCCACATAATTAATACAACAGCCAATCATACACATGGTACAACCCCCACGTCTCCTCCCCTCAGATAAACATGTAACACAATTAAAACATACACAATTTTACTCAAGTTCTGGATGTACCCCAAAAACAGGGGGTACATCTTTAAAGTACCAGTACCGCTTGATAGCTGTCATTCAGGGGAACAACATATCCAAATTTCAGCTCATTCGGTTGAGGGGTTCGGGAGTTATGGGTCTTTGAAGTTTTGACCGACCGCAAAGATTTTCTAGCCGAAAAGAGTTACATAAGTTTTGGCCCTGCGGTCGGTCTCTGTTCGTGCATTAAAACCCCACGAACCCCTTGCCATCCACAGTCATCCTGGTGTTCGTTGGAATCCCTATGTGAGCTTAAGCATAACTACCGAACGGCCGGTTGTTCGGTAGTTTAGCACGAAGTTATGAGCTCATGGAGGTCTCAGCGGTGTTTGCCTGTTTGCGTGTCCGTTTTTAGTTCCATGCGTTCACGGGCAAACACCGCTGTTCGTGCGTAAGATGGCCGCGAACACGTGTAAAGTCCCAAAATGGCGGCCATCTATTCTGAGCACAAAGGATTCGTGTGAAACCATGCGAACGGCTCCAGAAGCGCTGGTAGGTAAAATACCACTTAACTGTTCCCCTGAGTGGTCCGATGTTCGGTAGTTTGAGCTGCATTCTCCGGTAATGGTATTTCCCATGTAATAGTCATTCGGTTTTTAATAAATCCAACTGTATTGATAAATAAGTCCAGACACAAGCATAGTTCTGTTACAAACGTCATTACCCTTGGAAGTAGAAACATAGAAACATAGAATGTGATGGCACATAAGACCCATTCGACCCATCTAGTCTGCCCAATTTTCTAAATACTTTTATTAGTACCTGGCCTTATCTTATAGTTAGGATAGCCTTATGCCTATCCCACGCATGCTTAAACTCCTTTACTGTGTTAACCTCTACCACTTCAGGTGGAAGGCTATTCCATGCATCCACTACCCTCTCAGTAAAGTAATACTTCCTGATATTTTTAAACCTTTGTCCCTCTAATTTAAGACTATGTCCTCTTGTGGTAGTTTGTGTTGATTCCCTTTATGTATTTAAATGTTTCTATCATATCCCCCCTGTCTCGTCTTTCCTCCAAGCTATACATGTTAAGATCCTTTAACCTTTCCTGGTAAGTTTTATCCCGCAATCCATGAACCAGTTTAGTAGCCCTTCTCTAAGGTATCAATATCCTTCTGAAGATACGGTCTCCAGTACTGTGTACATTACTCCAAGTGAGGTCTCACCAGTGTTTTGTACAATGGCATGAGCACTTTCTCTTTCTACTGCTAATACCTCTCCCTATACAACCAAGCATTCTGCTAGCATTTCCTGCTACTCTATTACATTGTCTGCATACCTTTAAGTCATCAGAAATAATCACCCCTAAATCCCTTTCCTCATATGTTGAGGTTAGGACTCTATCAAATATTCTGTACTCTGCCCTTGGGTTTTTACGTCCAAGATGCATTATCTTGCACTTATCCACATTAAATGTCAGTTGCCACAATTCTGACCATTTTTCTAGTTTACCTAAATCATTTGCCATTTGGCTTATCCCTCCCTCCTGTTACATATCTTAGTATCATCAGAAAAAAGACATACCTAACCATCAAGACCTTCTGCAATATCACTAATAGAAATATTAAAGAGAAACGGTCTAAGTACAGATCCCTGAGGTACCCCACTGGTGACAAGTCCAAGCTTTGAATATATTCCATTAACTACAACCCTCTGTTGCCTGTCACTCAGCCACTGCCTTACCCATTCAACAATATTAAACCTAAAGATTGCAGTTTATTGATACGCCTTCTATGTGCAACAGTGTCAAAAGCCTTACTGAAATCTAGGTAAGCAATGTCTACTGCACCACCCTGATCTATAATTTTAGTTACCCAATCAAAAAAATCAATAAGATTAGTTTGGCATGATCTCCCTGAAGTAAACCCATGTTGTCTCTGATCTTGAAATCCATGTGTTTTAGATGTTCAACAATCCTATCCTTTAACATGGTTTCCATCACTTTCCCACTACTGAAGTAAGGCTTACTGGCCTATAGTTGCCCGACTCCTCCCTATTACCTTTCTTGTAAATGGGCACAACATTCGCTAACTTCCAATCTTCTGGGACTACTCCTGTTAACAATGATTGGTTAAATAAATCTGTTAATGGTTTTGCTAGTACACCACTAAGCTCTTTTAATAGCTTTGGGTATATTCCATCAGGTCTGTAGAATATTGCATATTCTATGTTTCTATTGATTATATATATGGATGTGTGGATTGACATAAGTAACAGATGGTATCAATAAGTCACAAGGCTTTCTTTGTCCGAGAGCTCTGGAATGTGGATTCGGGGGTTTTGTCCTTATATGGCTAGAGTTATATGCTGACGTTAGTATTAGCACTTCTATATAGTAACAGAGGGACACGAGGTCTGAGTCTTAGTCTCTCTGTCTTGGCTCTGTACAACAATGTAACTCTCCCATCAGAAGTCCAGCAATTACCATCTGCTGTTGAATGTCCATAATCCTGTAACATCCTTTATTATGTTTTATTATGTATCCGTAACAAAGAATAAACCTGAAGAAACCGTAAGTCAGATTGCGTATTACTACTTTTCAATAATATAGACATATATTATTGTGGCGAGCATTTGGCCCAAGACTATATATACAAAAGACGTATATATATATATATATATCAATCAACTGAAGATAAGAAGAAATTAAGAAGATTCAACATTAACACCAATCTCATCAAGATTTTACAAGGTCCCATTGACTTATTTGTCTTTACTTTTGACAGTTGAAATAGAACCTCTTCCTCTGTAAACACACGTGTAATAAATGACTCATTTATCCTTTTTCTTAACTGAGGTCCCTTTCCACACCTACACGAGTTACTGTGTGATTACCAAATTCTAAGTAACCCAAACGGACTCTATGTTCGCCTCACTAACTTTTATTAGGCTAGATTTTATGCTAGCCTTCACATACAGGGCCACCCCTCCCCCTTTCTTGCCTTCCCTATCTTTTCTATATAAAGAGTACCCTGATATTGCTATGTCCCAGTCATTTTTCTCATTATATCATGTCTCAGTAACAGCGACTAAATCTACACTATCAGTTGCCATTATTGCCACAAGTTCATGGATCTTATTCCCTAAACTGCAAACATTTGTAGACATGACTCTAAGCTTATCATTTTTTAACACACTTGCTACAGGCACCTTCTGTCCTTGTTTTGGGGGACAATTGGATTGATGTTTTATCACCCTTTTGCCCCCCCTCCTAGTTTAAATACATCCTAGCAAAACCTCTGAACTGCTCACTGAGAACATTTGTTCCCTTTTGAGAAAGATGCAAACCATCTTTTTTGTACAGGTTATTTCCATTCCAAACAGAGCTATCATGAGAAATAAAGCCAAATCCTTGCTCCCGACACCATTCACCAAGCCACAAATTAAAGTCCCTAATACGCATCCGCCTGTCGTTCTGAGTGTTATGCACAGGCAGAACTTCAGAGAATGACAGTGTGGAAGCAACCTGCCGTATATCACTGGCAAAAACACTAAAAACTTCCTTAACCTCTGAAACCTCATTGCAAGCCAAGTCATTTGTCCCTAGATGGACAAGTACATCCAATTCCCCTTCCTGCTTTGCTTGCTTAACAATATTACAGATATGTCTCCTGTCTCTGTGAGCAGTAGCTCAGGGAAGACACCTCACAAGACCACCATTGTCCATCTCCACACCTCTTATCATGGAATTCCCCCAACAACAATTGCTTTCTATTAGGCCTCACCATAGTCTCCAAGCCGGTCTCCACAACACCACTAGTCTCAGTGCCTCTCTCCACAACACCACTAGCCTCAGTGCCTCTCTCCACAATACTACTAACCTCAGTGCCTGTCTCCACAATACCACTAGCTTCAGGGCCTCTCTCCACAATACCACTAGCCTCAGTGCCTCTCTCCACAACACCATAGCCTCAGTGCCTCTCTCCAAAACACCACTAGCCTCAGTGCCTCTCTCCACAACACCATTACACTCTGAAAGTGCAGAAAATGAATTATGAAGAGCAACAGACTGTGCAAAATGCCTTTTATCCACAACTCTAAGTCTACCAGATCCTACAGTAATCCATCTGCCTTTCCTAGTATGTCTCTGCTGCAATGGCTTTGCAGCAGGTCCAGTCTGAGTTTGTTCACCAGATAATTTACAAATCTCAGACTTCAAAAATACAATCTCCTGCCGCAAGATAGAGAACTGTCTACAGATTAGACAACAACCAAACCTCCAAAAAGTGGAACGTGAAACAAATGCATAGCAACTATTACACTGAACTAAGTCTGCCAATCCAATAAGGATAATAATTTAAATCAAACAAATCTTAACTTTTTATTTATCCTCCTGAATACGTCAGATTACCTCCAGGTTATCTCCAGAATATCTCCAACTACACACTTAGAAGCAGCACTCTCCAGAATATCTCCAACTACACACTTAGAAGCAGCACTCTCCAGAATATCTCCAACCACACACTTAGAAGCAACACTTAGATGAAGCAACCAAGCTATATTAGCCAAGCTAATGACAACAACCCTTATATAACTCCTAAAATCACCACCCACTAGGAATGTTTAACACCTGGGTAGGCCTCTGCTTATTTGCAAACAATAGCCAATTTAAACAGCAATCAATAGCAACTAGCTAACTAATCAAATCAAATGCCTTATAATTACCAACAGGAATTCAAACCTTGTGCAATCAGTAACCTTTTCCTACAGATGAATCGTACCTATAACAGTAGAAAAGAAAGCTCTTAGCACAACTCTTAGACAGTTGAAGCTTCTGTAAAACTCTCCAGAATATCTCCAACTACACACTTAGAAGCAACACTTAGATGAAGCAACCAAGCTATATGCCCTTTCTGATGAAGTCAGGGACAGGGTGAACTGGGGAAACATATGAAGTGGGTATAGCTGAGACCATCAGGGGAAGGTTTGCCAAGCCCAACAAGGCACCTGGTGTGGCTATAGCGGATTCCAGTTTCGCTAGTCTGTGATTGATCGGTTTGAGGTTGGTGAGTATAGCAGCCAGGGTGTCTCGTGTGGAATACGAAGTGTGAGCTGGCAGGATTTGTGAAGTACAGCCTGGCCTGGGAACGTTGGCCTGAGTGGTCATGAGCCTATATAGTTCGGCCTTTCTGGCCGTAGCAGGAAAGGGGATACCCCTGCTTCTGAGCTCCGCTGAGATTTTTGGAATGGTCCAGTATCTCAAGGACCTGTGGGTAAAAGGGATGAGGGATTTCTCTGGAGACCCAGGCCTGATTGGCACGCTGGCTATGTTGCCCAATGGTAGATTGGTGATCGGCTTTTGTGACATCTGAAAGAGAATAATGATTTGAATAGTAGGGTGAAGAGGAGGTGAAGGTGAGACCTCCGGAGAACTTGCCTGCTAGTGCAAAGGCGAAAAGTTTAACTAGACCTAGTGACAGGTAAGGGCCTGCTAGTGCCAAGTGGCAGAGAGAGGCTCTACCTATGATTTGGCCTGAGGGGATTTTGTGGCCACATGCACGTGGTGGCAGGGTGTAGGCCTCTCGATGACCATAAAGAGAGTCAAAGCGTGTGGCCGTGACTTGGGAAGCCCTGGCTATAGCCCACAAGAAGGGCGAGCGAGGTGGCTAACTATGATTTGGTCGTGGGCCGAACCTCTGTGTATGAGGTGGGGGTGTGGACCTTTTGGGACCGGGTATTAATTAGATAGCTAAGGCCAGAACCTAACCCTAGGAGCCAGTTCTCGAAACTGCTGGGGCTTGTTTCTCACAGTAATGTATATGTACGTATGTAAATACTAACCTTGAGTATAAGTCCTGTTTGTTCGGACAAAGCACAGGTAGACTTCGATATGGCTATAAATTAGCTTCTGCAGGAAACGGGCTCGATCCAGAACCAAAGGGAAAAGGAGATGCTGTTGGGCCTGAGGCGTGCCACCAGTGTGCAAAGTGTGAAAATGTAGAACCTATGGGTAGGTGTGTACCGGAGATACTGTAATGTAAGCATGAGTAAGCTGAGGGACCTGAACGTTGGTCCATAATAAGAGACAAGCTCCTGGGTACCCAGGGATGTGAATTTATGAATGATACGAAGGCAAAGTGAGGCATTAATGCGAACGTAATCGTAATGAGAAAGATAAAAATACCTGATACTGAATGCCAGAGACCAGGTAGCCAGTTGGTTGTTGATAACGTAGTGGAACTGCGTAAAATGGCGTAAGTCTAAGTAATATTATGTGGAAACGATAAACAGGAAATGATACGTTAATACGTTAGTAGCTCGGTTGAGCAGGTTTATGAGAGTAGTTGGTGTCTAGGTGGCGTTTTTAAACCTGGTGTGTATAAACGTTTAGAACCCACTTTGGGAGGTGGGGGTGAGGGTTACGCAAGGGCGTGGAGGCTGAATGAGGCCTCAGGATAAATGTAAAATTGGTAAAAAAAAACCTTTTTTACCTTATACCGTGAAACTGGAACCTGGAAATCACTTCTTGAAGATTTTCCTTGAAGATGAGTAGATGAACCTAAAACATATGTATTCTAAGAATGATGACCCGTAAATAGTATATTTAATAGTACATTTAAGGAACGGATTAGTAGTATGTATTACTGGTCTGAAATGAGCCTAGGAAACAGGGGGGGGTGGGTGACCCAGTGATAGAAAAAGGGGTTTAAAAGGCAAACTGTTCCTTTAAGAGGGTTTCCCTTGTATGGAAACTGCAGTGATGGGAATTAGTTCATAATTAAATGTAACGGTGGGTCGGGAAATGGTGCCACACCGCCTTTGATATATGTAGGGGGTAAAAACAGAGTATACACTTTAAATATAAAAAGGAAATAGTCATGTGTAGTTTCATACTGGGGTATATACATAACATATAGGGAATACCTGCTTATCCCTCCCGCGTTTGGCTAAACAAACAAGAGAGGGATTTAACATATGAATCAACTGCAGTCTGTACGAGTAAATGAAAATGGCTGCATTAAAGCCGTTGGTAAGAGTGTTCGGCTGTATGAACGTGTGAAACAGTCGAACGTAGGGTAAGTATGAGCGATTGGTATATTAATATTTATACGAATGAAAAAGAAAGGTGAGTATGAATGGCGTAGGGAACAAAATGGGTAAGTAATAATAATAATAATAGGGAGCCTATCCCTGCGTTTTTAGGCCCGAACGTGGAAAATAGCCAAAAGCCATTTCCCACGTTTGTGCTTACGTGTAGATGCCGGTCTCGTGACCGGAAGCCAGAAAACGATTAACGAAGGTGGTTTAGAAGCCGGTGAAGAAGCCCGGAGGTCTATGACAGGAGCTGTAAACAAGGGACTGGATACTCAAGGCAGGATTTGGCGATAACCTCGACCAGAAGTGCAGGTAACTAAGGAGACAAACGGCTTGCAAGACAAAGGTAAGTAGAGGGGTAGGGTTTATATAGGATCATTACTGCTCCCACAAATTCAGGCCAAATGGCCTTCCAACATATAAAATCAAAGATAACGAGAGCACTCAATGGATTTGAAAAATGAAAAAAGTGTATTTGAATTTGTATAAACAGATCAACGTTTCGGCAATGTTGATCAAAATCTAAAAAAAGGCAGGTTTGTCGGCCGAAACGTTGATCTGTTTATGTGAATTTAAATACACTTTTTTTATTTTTCAAAGTGCTCTCGTTGTCTTTGATTATCTATATGCACTGGGAAGTGCCCTGGTATTGTTACAGGCATTTAGCTCAAGAGGGAAGAGTGCCAGAAATCATCACTATTTTTTTTTATATGTAGAAATGCCATTAGGCCTGAATTTGTGGAAGGGGTAAGTCCCCTACTTAAACTCCCAGCCCCTACTCACCTCTGCTGTTCAAGTTGATTGTCTCCATAGCAACCAGCACTTCCGGTCCGAACTTCCCAGAGGCCATCTTCCACCTCAACACGGAGGTACAGCCCCACACCCGAATCATAGTTAGATGCCTCATTTGCCCTTCTACAGGGCAGCAATCAGGGTCTCACTTTTCACGGCCACACGTTTTGAATCTCTTAACAGTCATCGAGAGGCCAACATTCCGCCACCACATCTGTGGCAACGAACTTCCCTCTGCCAAATCATAGATAGAGCCTCTGACCGCCACTCGCCACTAGCAGGGGCTCATCTGTCACTGGTTCACAGTTAAGTTTTTCGCTTCGGCACTAGCCTTAAAGTCCAGTTTACCTAATGAACCCCCCCTCTCATACCCCCCGATGTTCTCTCCTACACCCTTACTAAATCTAATTCACTAATTCATTCCTAGAATGGCTTAAGAACCAGCTCCCATCGACGAGTTGTCTGCCGAAGAGATTCCGTTCACTCCCATCAGACCCGAGTCTCCAGGCGAATCTCTCACCCCCTCTACTCCTATGTCCTTGAGAACATGAACTATACCTAAAATTACTGCCGAACTTAGGCTCAGGGGCATCCCCTTTCCGGCTACGGCTAGAAAGGTGGAACTCTATAGACTTCTGACCAATCAGGCCCCAGAGCCTAGGCCATGCATTAGCTCTCAAGGACAGCCATCAGGCGCTTGCACTGCCACTCCCCTATACTTTCCCCTCCAGCACCAGCCACAGCTACGTCACCTTTTGTGTCACCAGCTCACTCCGTCCCAGACTACATTAGGAAAGAAATCCTAGACGGAAAGGATGTGTGTCTGGTGTCACTACTTATAGCCTCTCAAGATGTGCTGGAGAACCGAGCATATAACTACGGGTATCTCAGTGGGGCTTAAAACCAGAGATCCTAGGCTTAATAAGAAATTATCCATTCCGCAGTTCGTAATAGCCTTTGCGATATACCGCAACGTCATTTGCTCGGTATATCCCCACAGGAGAGAGGAACTAGACCTCTATCTTCATAAAGTGTTGGATTTGGGCATCAAGTACGGGGGCTCATCTTTTTACGACTACCATAAATCGGTATCAGCGAAGGCGGCGACCCATCTGAAGCAGTTCAATATTAGAATTAACTGGTGTCAGATGAATACTGAATTATTCTGTCGCCACTTCGCTGATCTGAGGCCCCCGTCTTGTGCCGTATGTAATTCTACATCCCATACGGCTAATTTGTGCCCTTCTGAAGCTGATCCATCCACCTCCACTCCCACCCCTCAACCCACTTTCACCCCTCACAAAAAACAAGCGGGTGGTCAACGGGATAAACTGGGTAGGCCCATCTCCTTCTTAGGCAAATCTCAGGTGTGCAACAATTTTAATGCCGGGTTCTGCAGCTTCAGCGCCTGTAGGTTGTTGCACATCTGCTCCATCTGCTTCAGGGCACACACGAAGACCATGTGCCCGGCCAGGTTGTTCCCTAACAAATGAGTAACTGACATTAATGTAGTTAAACATGGTTTTCTATTTAAGATCTCATCTGAGCAGGCATTTGGTGGAGTATTTGACCATGGGGTTCACACAGGGTTTTCTCACGGGTCTTGTAGCCATCCCCTCAGGCACGCTTGAATGTCACAACCTCTTGTCAGCCTGCCAAGACCCAGTATCCACAGACACTCTCTTTTCCTCTGAAATCTCACACTGTTTCATGATCGGCCCCTTCACCGCCTCACCTTTTTTTTTCCTAGCGCACTAATCCCATTGGTATAGCTGTGCACAAATACTCTAATAAAAAACGCCTGATTATCAATTTATCGGCACCGCACTCCTCTTTTGTTCCCAGCATTAACTCACTCATACTCGCAGAAGAATTTTCACTACAGTACGTAAAAATTGCCGATGCAATACAATCCATCATTTCAACTGGTAGTAACGCTTAGTTTAGCAAAACGGACATAACACATGCATTCAAATTACTACCCATGCACCCATCACTCTGGCATTTGCACGGTGTTAAATGGTGAGACAGATATTATTTTTCCACATGACTCACTTTCGGGTATAGAAGCTGCCCTAAACTGTTTGATATATTTGCAGAAACTCTATGAAGGCTGCTTCTGAACGTTCTCAGGTGTCACTCAGTCATTCACTATTTAAACGACTTCCTACTCATAGAACCAGGCGCACGTACAACCACCAATATCCTCAGCACTTTTTTCCACACTCGGGGTACCCATATCACCCTCCAAAACCATCAGCCCCACTAATAAACTAACTTTCTTGGGGATCGAGCTGGACTCTGGTACTTTCCGCACCAGCCTTCACCCCGACAAATTGGTCCCCTTGAGAGGGGAGATAGACATGTTCCTGCGGAGTGATGCATGCACCAGAAGGGAACTTGGGTCTCTATTGGGGTCCCTAAATTTTGCGATGCGCATCATTCCGCAGGGAAGGTCATTCGTATCCAGGCTTCTCTGTCTGCTTCACGGGGTACTGGACTCCTGCCCAATTTCATTGGACTAGCATGCCAAGGCTGTCATACTCATGTGGGGGAAGTTTTTGGCTGAGTGGAATGGTATCTCCCCTCTCTCCGACTCCTCACCCATCATTCACACAGATGCTGCAGCCAACACGGATTTCGCAGCTGTCTTCAGTAATCACTGGTTCAGGGGTCACTGGCACGCTGAGACGGATGCCTCACCAGGATTCAGGGAGACTTCAGCACCTATTTGAAATTTACCCCATCGTGGTGGCCGCACACACCTGGGGTCATCTCTGGTCCAGCAAGGCAGTAAAATGCTAGTCCGACAAATCGGCAGCTTGCGATATCATAAACAAGGGGCGCTCATCCTCCCTTACCACCATGCGGCTGACTCGCAAGCTGACCTGGCTGGCATCAACCGTCTAGTTCCACTTAGTCTGTTTTCAGATCCCGGGTATCCACAACACGGCCGCTGACGCTCTGTCTCGCTCTCAATTCCAGGTATTCTTCCAGGCACTCCCTACGGCCCAGCGTCAGCCATCCAGGACACCGTGGTTTCACAAACTAATCCTGGATTGAATTCACTAATGCACCGCGCTAGGACTCTCACACACCAAGCACCTAACACAGCTGTCACCTACAGTAGGGCACATACCATTTTTAATAAATTCACAGCATATTTCGGATTACAAGGTGATTTTTCTACTCAAACTATGGTGGCTTTTGCCTCCTTCTGCCACTTACATTTAAAACTTTCTCACAATACCATTAAACTATACCTCACGGGGGTTCAGCACCACAGTCTCACTAATTTCCCTGACAACACCCCCTCCTTGTCATCATACCCCATCAAAAAAGTCTTAAAGGGTATCTCAAAGGCTTCTGTTCCACTTACCACCACCAGACTACCAATAGATGGGCCTATCTTTAGATTACTCCGCAATCTACTCGATGAATCCCCATTTGATCCCAACACGAACCTGGTAATCAAGTCTGCAATGTATCTGGCTTTCTACGGTTTCCTCAGACCCAGAGAATTCACCGTTGTTTGTCAAGGGGATATCACACACAGCCTCAAAACCTCAAACCTCACTAAGGTGGAGGATCACTACATACTTTCGTAACAAACTAATCACTCACTACACCCCACTATCATTCCCCTCTTTCCCACCGATAATGCTTGGTGTCCAGTTAAGGCACTAGACCACCTACGGTCAACTCATCACACGCACTTACCAGACTCTCTGCTCTTATTACTACAATGGAACCCACTCACCACTGCTAAATTCACGACGCATGTCAGAACCTTACTGGCAAAACTGGGTTACAACCCGGATTCGTTCTCTGGTCACTCCTTCCGCATAGGAGCTGCTTCATCAGCCTCTAGTACAAACACTTCGGTCCACATCATCAAGAGACTGGGTCGATGGAAATCCTCCATATATCATACGTACATACCACGACCAGAAAGAGAGCTTCGCCAAGCCTTCAGGAATTTGGTTATGTAATAAATGCAATGAAGTGTGTTTTTCCTTGAACTTCTCTTTTGCCCTCTTTTATTTACAAGTCAGCTCGTACGTTGGTTTCGGCACACCACAACCAACTTTCATCTCAGACACTATCCATTACGTATTAAATTCCGAGCACGAGTAGAAAGGCCATTAGGCCTGAATATGTGGGAGGAGTAAGCCCCCTACTTAAACTCCTAGCCCTACTCACCTCTGCCGTTCAAGTTGATTGTCCCACCCACCTTCACCCTTATAGCATTCTCCTTGGTGGGCCTTCTTTTATTTACAGGCCCACTTGTACATTGGTTTCGGCACACCACAACCAACTTTCATCTCAGACACTATCCATTACGTATTAAATTCCGAGCACAAATATATATCTATGTATATATATATATATATATGTGTGTGTGTGTAAAAAACTGATGAAATTTGTATCTTGTAATACCTTTTTTATTGGACTAATATGGCTGCAATATATATATATATATATATATATATATATATACACACACACATACATACACAGGGCTTGACAAATCCCAGGCGCCAGGTTGCCATGAGACTAGAAATTTTGCCCTTGTGCCAGCCCTTTGCTAAGTCACGCTGGAAACATTGAAGCTGGTCACCATGGGGAGTTTACAAGCTCACTGATACACATGCTCACTACAGACAAGCTCAATGACACACACACAAGCTCACAACAGACAAGCTCACTACAGACAAGCTCGCTGACACACATGCTCATTATAGGCAAGCTCACTAACACACATGCTCACTATAGACAAACTCACTGACACACATGCTCACTACAGACCAGCACACTAACACACATGCTTACTACAGACACGTTCATTGAAAAACACACAAGCTCACTACAGACAAGCTCACTGACACACACAAACTCACTCACTAGCAGGCACATACACATACAAGATAACTTTGCCATGCTAAGTATTGGAAGCATACCTGGCACTGGAGGCTGTGGCAGTGGGAGAACTTGGAGGCCTCTATCTGCAGCAAGGTCCTCTGCTAGAGAGTGGAGGCAGAGCTTGCATACGTGGAGACGCAAGATTCCATTCACGAGTGAACTAATCTATGTTTGGGGAATTTTTCCCAAACATTGGTTTGAGGGATTCCATGCCCTAGTGAATTGGACTATGTTCAGGGGAATAACCCATGAAAATTAAAATGAGACTAAATCTTATTTTTGGGGAAACACGCCTACAAAATGTACCCAAAATGCCATGTCACCATGACTAAGCATAAAATGACAAAATATGAAAACACACAAAAATATATATTTCCCACATAGGAACTCCCACAGTCTATACATCCCCAGGTAGCGTGGATCTGAGCATCCAACATATCCAAAAAGCACTCAGATCCCACAAACACAGCTGAAACGCCACTATGGGGAAGTTCTGGCTGGCGACACACATGGTCCTATGCCCAAAATAGTTCCAGGGTGTTTTGTCCTTTTGCCGGTCAACTTCGAGAGTTTCATGCAAATGAAATACTGAATGCACACTCTGGCTTCTTGGTAGCATTTGTTCGTATGAACCATACGAACAAACCTACCAAATGATGCTCTCCTGATGTGTGTGGGGAAGGAGCAGGCTTTCGTCCAAGTTCAGTGGTGTTCGGGAGTTTCAGTGTCCGATTTTAGTTCCACGTGATCGACGCCCAAACACCGCTGCCTGCATTCTCGTGAACAAGATGGCAGCCACCCAGCCGCACATTTAGAACCCACACTGGTTGAAGTGTCAGGAGAGTTTAAAAAGGGTCAATAAGCTCAGAGGTGATCCGCAGTTCGTGGGTTGGTTCAGTTCCCAAACAGTCCAAGGAAATCCCACTATCCAAGTCTTTTAATTAGCCTTTTAGCATGGCCCATAGTCAGTGGGCAGGAAGCTAGCCTCCAAACTCCTCCAGGAGCCAGTGGCGAACGTCCAGGCAAAGGGGCATTCATCACATATCTTTCCCTTCCTAGGGAGACTAATCAGACCCCAGACTTCTAATTGGTTTGGGTCTGTGTTAGTCTGGTTCCTTTTCCCACATGTGCCGTGCCCCAGAGGGCCTCCTGCCACACGCTCCAAGGTATAACTCTGGGGTCTTTCTGGGCAGGGCAACAGCTAGAATCCACTAATCGCTTGGTTGCTGGAGGGGTAGGGCGCAATTCTCCCCTGTCAGGGATACACAGAGCCCTTAGGTATGTAGATGGATAGCACCATCCCCCAGACCCTCGCTCTGCTGAAGGGACAAAATCTGTGTGACTTGGGCTAGGGGATTGGGGATCCAGACCGACTGCCCAGTATCCCTGTACCCCAGGGGTGGAGACCACGGTCCCATCCATCACTCCTCTTGGGGACTTGCGGACAAAGGACAGCGGTGCTCTGTCCTGATTCCAGTTCTTCTACTGGGTAGGCACTCAGCTGCTGGAGAGACTGACTGGAACTCCTGCTGTGGTTGAGGAGAAGGGCTGGTTGCCTCCTCTCCCTGCAGGATACACTGCTGCTGGGGTTGGGGATCTGGGAAGGCTGCCAAGAATCCCTGTAGGGTTGGTGCAGAGACCTCGGTCCCATCTGCATCAATTGTTGTCCTGTCTCCTGATAACAGCCACTGCCGAGAGGAACCGTTTGTCTCCTCTCCCTTTGAACCATACTGCCACGGGAAGTCAGCCCGACTGTCACAAAACACGGTAACGATGCCTGGTGCTGAGTAGTGGGACCGACCATCTCCACTCCCAGTGATGCCCGCTGCTGCTTGGATGAGGGACCTACTGTGATGAACGCCCCTTTTCCTGGACATTTGCCACTGGCTCCTGGAGGAGTGTGGAGGCTAGCATCCTGCCCACTGACTATGGGCCATGCTAAAAAGCTATTAAAATACTTGGTTCATGGGATTCCCTTGGACTGGGGACATTTTGTATGCGTGTTTATGGGTGTGTTGTGGGAGTGTCATGTGTGTGTTTACTGTGCCCCTGTATTGTATAAAAGCAGGCCATTGAGCCTGGATTAAACAGATTGTTTTACCCCTTCATGAAGTCTAGGCTCATGTTTGGGGAGTTGGAGAGCTCTAATCACTACTCTGCTTTGAACCAGGAGCTATAATCACTGAATCACTTGGGATTTGGGAAACTTACAGCGCATATACTCTGCCGGAGTATAGGGGATCTGTTACACGCTTTTTCCCTCATCTACCTATCCATAGGGTACAGGAGAGCTCTTGGAGCTCAGGTACTTACACAGACTGACTCCCCCCCCACACACTGACCCATACACACACACAGACTGCCCCCACACAGACTGACCCATACACACACACAGACTGATCCATACACACAGACTGCCCCATACACACACAGCCTGCATCCCCACACAGACTGACTCACACACACACACACAGACTGACCCATACACACGCAGACTGGCCAATACACAAACACAGTGTGACGGACCGCCTGGTACCCCGATCGGGTGCCTCCGTCAGTCGATGCTCTTAGTGCTCACTGAGGAATTCCAGCACTCCACCAGACACGATAAGCATTGCAGACCCCACTTCCAGCGATGCAGCTGCGCCGGGGTCTCGCCGTCTTTCACCCACCCTGGACTCAAAACCGGGATCCAGCTTCCAGTGGGCAGACCTCTCCTACTCCCAGAGAGCGTAGCAGGAACAGCTCTTATAAGAGCTAGTGATTATAATTCTTGGGAAGTATGGTGATATAGCAATCCCCAGGATAGATACAGCCATTTCCCCCACACATGAGATGAGACTCTATGTTGAGGGTAAGCAGGAAGAGAACAGAATTTTAATGGAGGCACAATGGCCTTTATGCAAGTTTCCCAACAAGGGTGACACCCAGGTGGACCTTGTTGGGCACAGGGATTACAAAGTTAATAAACCAATAAAAACAGTGTCATACAGTGAGATACTCCTATACACAAACAAATCCATCCTCTGTGCTTGGGAGATTAGTACTGTACTAATCTAACCCAATTATCTCCAAGCACAGAAAAAAATGCAATTTTATGAAACCCCAAAAAGTACCTTAAAAACACATAAAACTCCATAAAAGCAGATCTGGGTGAACAACATATCCAAAAATCACCAAGATCGGTTCAGGGGTTCAGGATCTTCCTGGAAGTCATAGTTTTGACCAACCGTGCACATGGTCCTATGCCTTAAACAGTTCCAGGGAAATCAATGCTAACAGTCGGTCAAGTTCGGTAGTCTTTTACAGGTTTCCATGCAGGGCCAAAGTTTGTGGGCAGGAAGCTGGCAAGCCGGCCCCTCCAAGTACAAGTGGCGAGGTTACTTTCACCACACACAGACTGACCCATACACACACAGACTGACCTATACACACACAGACTGATCCATACACACACACACACACACACACACACAAAACTTACCCACACACAGACAGACTGACCCATACACACAGACTGATCTATGCACACACTTACCCATACACCTGGGCTGCAACCCTTCCCCCCCCACACACACAGACTGAACCCACACACACACAGACTGACCCCCCCAAACACAGACTGAGCCATATACACCCCCCACTCACAGACTGACCTATACATGCAGACTGATCCATACACATACAGAATGACCATCACAAACACATACAGACTGAACCCCCACACACACAGACTGATCCCCCACACGCTCACAGATTGACCGACATACACACAGACAGAACCCACACACACAGACTGAACCCCCCCCAACACACACACACACACAGAGACTGACCCTCCCCCCCACACACACACACAGAGACTGAACCACACCCACTGACTCACACTTACCAGCAGCTGCCTGGATGCCTCATTGTGGGATTCCTGTCCCTGTGTCTCCCTGTGCTCCTCTCTGTGATCCAGCAGGAAGTTCCTCCCAGCACAATGCCCCCTTTGGCCGCACATGGGAATTCTTCAAAGCATTCATTCACCTCAGCGCACTGCTGCTGCAGCTTGAGAAGGGAGACTCAGTGCTCCAAGCTTCAATTTCAATTGGGGGTGCACAAGGGGGAGCACTGCATAATGTAGGGAAGCCAGGCTCCCTCTGGCCCACCCCAGTGAAGCCCCTGCACTTCACTTGAACACATTCTGGCTCTTGGTAGTGAGGTTGTTGTTCTACACTCCCTGGTGATCTTTCTGCCACCGATGAGTGAGGATGCTGGCCTCTCCTCCCTGGAACACATTCTGCTGCTGGGGAGTGAGGATGCTGGCCTCCCCTCCCTGGAACACATTTTGCCGCTGGGAATTGAGGTTACTGACCTCCCTTCTTTGCTGATCCTTCTGCCGCTGGGGAGTAAGGATGCTGACCTCCCATATTTGGAACACATTCTGCTGCTAGGGAGTGCAGACGCTGGTCTCCCCTTAGCTCCTACCACTGGGGAGTGAGGCCAACTACCTCTGCTCTCTGTAGTCCAATCTGCCACTGGCAAGGGAAGCCGACTACCTCCTCTCTCTGGGTTGTAAGCCGCCGCTGGGGAGGGAGGCCATCTATCTCCTCTCCCTGTAGCCCAATTTGTGGCCAACTATTTCTCTCCCAGAAGTGCAATCTGTTCACACAGATCTGCAGGAGTAAAGTGGCAGGCAGGAATTGTTCATGGACTAGTAGTGTGTCCTCTCACATGAGGTCACCACCAGTGGTGTATCCTGGTTTAGTGTTGCCCTAGGCAGGACAAAACTCAGACGCCCCCACCCCCCCGCGACAGCCCCCCCCCAAGCCTTCTAAATACACACACACACACACATTCACTGACAGATACGAATACACACGCTAACAGAAACACACACTCACACTCACTAACAGACACACACTCACAGGCAAACACACTCACACTAACAAACACATACACATTAACAGACACACACTCACTGACACACACACTCACACAGTCAGACACACACACTAACAGACACACACACACACACACACTAACAGACTAACAGACACACACTCACGGGCAAACACACACTAGCAGACACACACACACTCACTGACACACAGTCAGACACACACACTAACAGACACACACTCACTCACTAGTAGACACACACACACACTCACACAGTCAGACACACACACTAACAAACACACACACATTAACAGACACACTCACTGACACACACACAGGCAAACACAATCACACTAACAGACACACACATAGTCAGACACACACACACACACACACACTAGCAGACACACACACTCACTAACAGACACACACAGTCAGACACACACTAACAGACACACACTCACTCATTAGCAGACACACACTTGCAGACACACACTAACAGACACACACTCACACACTAGCAGACACACACACACTAACAAACACACACACATTAACAGACACACACTCACTCACATTAACACATTTTTTTTATTTACCCCCCCCAACCTCCTTACCTTTGGGAGTGCTGGAGGGGGGGGGTCTCTCTCTCCCTGGAGGTCCAGTGGCTGCTGGGCGGCTGGCGAGGGAGCACTTCCTCTGAGCGGTCTGCTCAGCTCCCTCGTGCGCCACAGAGTGAGGCTGGGAGCCAGAATATGACATCATATTCCGGCTCCCAGTCTCACTTTGCGGCGCGCAACGGAGCTGAGCAGACCGCTCAGAGGAAGTGCTCCCTCGCCAGCCGCCCGCCCGCCCAGCGCCCGACATGTCTGTTAGCCGCGAGGCTAACAAGGCATTTGCCCTGGGCATTTGGGGGGCGGCGTTTTTTGCCGCCCCCTGGAAAATGCCGCCCAAGGCAAATGCCTTGTTTGCCTCGCGGCTAAAAACGCCCCTGGTCACCACTCCTACCTCCCCCCTATATTATAATAGGCCACACCAGCAGGCAAAGAGTAATTAAAATGACTAATAACTTCACTTGCAAAAAAGTAAGTGAAAGAGAATGATAATTTTCAAATGTGCATCCTGTTTGATGCATACATAGTAGAATTCAGCTGTCATACAGACACACCCCCAGCAGTAAAAAACACCTACTTCTCCTGAAGAGTTAAAGGAACTCTCCATTAAAGCATGTTGTTTCATTAACAATGAATTATTATGCATGACATTATGCCAATTCATGGCTCATTTACTGGATTCGCATGGCTAGATTTAGATCTAGTGTTTCTAGAAACAGGAGATAGACTGCACCCATACAAGCAATTAGAGACAATTTTCAGGAATCTCTGTTTCTTCTTTGACAAATTCTTTGGTCACTGCAAAATTAGCATTATTTCTGTTATTGCTAAATATGCCTACTTGTAGCCTATTATAGCAAACTAATATTCTACTTTATTACAATAGATGTTCTATAAGCAGGGTTAGCTTGCAAAGACCATACTCAAACAAATACAAATGACTTTATTCACTAAACAAGTAAATGTACTGAACAAAAACATGTGAAATGTGAAATGTAGGCCAAAAACGCACTTGCTAATAGAAAACAAAAATATATACCAACATATAGTATGTATGTAATATAATATGAATGAATTGGCAGTACCAAAAAAAACTTGATAAACATCAACAGGTGACATTGTTGTAGAATTATTAGGCCTCTATAAATCTGTAAGGCCCCTTTAAATCCTCTTGCTATACCTCTAAGAGGCCCCCATAGTTTTACAAGAAAGCTTTGTCTATAGAACATAGAATTTGCATGTCAGCAAAAAATAGCTTTGATAAAATGTGTATTTACTAAAAGCCTTGAAACCTAACCTTGAGAAACTAACCGTGCCAGCTACACTCTAAATGGATAGCTGCCAAAAGGCCCCTCCCGTCGAGTGAGCTCCTCATATTAGCAAAATGGCGCTAAAACCTGGAGGAGATGATCATGACGAGGATAGTGACTTAAGATGGTACACCCCATAGGGAGGGCATTTTACTAACATCTTAGCACCTAAGCCAATTAACAATGTCTATTTGTCTATATCTTGATTTTCTTCAATGATGTAATAATGCCTTTAAAAGGGCCTGCGAGCCTGTTTTTTAATCAGAAGCCATTAAACTTCTCCGAAGTTCTTTCATTAACCTGAACTTTGTGTCTCAGTGTGAATTTACTTCTGCGTGCACGCAACTTTATTATCATTAATTTGGACAGGAACAGATAGTCATTCAAACTAATTGGTTTGCAGTAAATTATCTACAACAACATCATAAATGGACAAAAAGTAGGATAGTACATAACAACAGATGCTTATTTTTTGCTTATATTTCCTCTAGCACTACTTAATTTAAAAGTAAAATCCCTTACACCAGTCCTCAAGTACTTCCTACCAGTCCAGGAATTTGGGATTACCCTGTTGTGTCCAAAGTGTTTTGTTTTTTCTTATCTAAAAACACCTTAGACACAACTGTAAATCCTAAATCCTGGAATGTTAGGGGGTACGTGAGGACTGGGTTGGGAACCACTGCCTTACACCTTAAGAAGACAGCTTCAGAAGCCTGTCTTGCACTTAACCCCTTAAGGACGGCGGACGTGCTATGCCATCCTTAGGGACCTGTCTCTAAATGCCGGTAGGCGGCAGAGCATGTCCCCGCCGTCCTATGTACTTACCCGGTCGCCGGCGATCCCATGCCAACGATCGCGGTGTAGGGACTCACCTGGGAGCCCCGGGAGTCCCCCTCCGTCTGTTTCGGCCCCCCTGGGCCATGTGATTGTGAGGTCCTTGCAATGCAAGCAGGGCGAGTGCCTGTGATGACAGGTAATCCCCCTGCTGCTTGTAAAAAACCCAGTGTAAAACAGTTTAAAATAACATTATATATACTTAGATCATATTATTATTATATATATGATCTAAGTATACAGTTGCAAGAAAAACCCTTTGGAATGATATGGATTTCTGCACAAATTGGTCATAAAATGTGATCTGATCATCATCTAAGTCACAACAATAGACAATCACAGTCTGCTTAAACGAATAACACACAAAGAATGAAATGTTGCCATGTTTTTATTGAACAAACCATGTAAACATTCACAGTGCAGGTGGAAAAAGTATGTGAACCCCTAGACTAATTACATCTCCAAGAGCTAATTGGAGTGAGATGTCAGCCAACTGGAGTCCAATCAGTGAGATGAGATTGGAGGTGTTGGTTACAGCTGCCCTGCCCTATAAAAAATACACACCAGTTCTGGGTTTGATTTTCACAAGAAGCATTGCCTGATGTGAATGATGCCTCGCAAAAAAGAGCTCTCAGAAGACCTACGATTAAGAATTGTTGACTTGCATAAACCTGGAAAGGGTTATAAAAGTATCTCCAAAAGCCTTGCTGTCCATCAGTCCACGGTAAGACAAATTGTCTATAAATGGAGAAAGTTCAGCACTGCTACTCTCCCTAGGGGTGGCCGTCCTGTAAAGATGACTGCAAGAGCACAGCACAGACTGCTCAATGAGGTGAAGAAGAATCCTAGAGTGTCAGCTAAAGACTTACAAATGTCACTGGCAAATGCTAACATCCCTGTTAGCAAATCTACAATACGTGAAACACTAAACAAGAATGGATTTCATGGGAGGATACCACAGAGGATGCCACTGCTGTCCAAACAAAACATGGCTGCACGTTTACAGTTTGCACAAGAGCACCTGGATGTTCCACAGCAGTACTGGCAAAATATTCTGTGGACAAATGAAACCAAAGTTGAATTGTTTGGAAGAAACACACAACACTATGTGTGGCGAAAACAAGGCACGGCACACCAACATCAAAACCTCATCCCAACTGTGAAGTATGGTGGTGGGGGCATCATGGTTTGGGGCTGCTTTGCTGCATCAGGGCCTGGACGGATTGCTATCATCGAAGGAAAAATGAATTCCCAAGTTTATCAAGACATTTTGCAGGAGAACTTAAGGCCTGTCTACCAGGTGAAGCTCAACAGAAGATGGGTGTTGCAACAACAGAATGGCTTAAACAGAAGAAAATACGGCTTCTGAAGTGGCCCAGTCAGACTCCTGACCTCAACCCGATTGAGATGCTGTGGCATGACCTCAAGAAAGCGATTCACACCAGACATCCCAAGAATATTGCTGAACTGAAACAGTTCTGTAAAGAGGAATGGTCCAGAATTACTCCTGACCGTTGTGCACGTCTGATCTGCAACTACAGGAAAAGTTTGGTTGAAGTTATTGCTGCCAAAGGAGGTTCAACCAGCTATTAAATCCAAGGGTTCACATACTTTTTCCACCTGCACTGTAAGTGTTTACATGGTGTGTTCAATAAAAACATGGCAACATTATTAGTTTAAGCAGACTGTGATTGTCTATTGTTGTGACTTAGATGATTATCAGATCACATTTTATGACCAATTTGTGCAGAAATCCATATCATTCCAAAGGGTTCACATACTTTTTCTTGCAACTGTATATATATATATATACACATATACATACATACATACACATACATAAAAACACATACACTGTCTAAGTGTATTTTAATATTAATATATAATTATATATATATATATATATATATATATATTAATATCAAAATACACATAGAATGATATTGATTAAACACATATATATATATATATATATATATATATATAATTATTAAAAAAATTAAATAAAATTAATAACAATAAATAAATAACTAATATATATATTTGTAATTTCATTCTAACTGTATTTTAAAATTAATATATTGTGATCCTTGTTTGCAGGTAGCACAGTCCTCTAGGGCAAAAACATGCACAGTCCTTGTAGTTGCAAATACTTCAGGCACTTTATTTGTAAGTTCACACAGGATACAGCAGTTTAAATGAAAACAAAAGTAACAGAAAACCCTATAAACAAAAACCTGGCTCGTCTGAGCACTAACTGACATTAGGTCCCCTATCTCTCAGGGTTAAACTAAACAAAACAATAGTGGTTTCACCAACCTAGAGTCTTTGTCCACTCTCAGCACTCCAGTATTTAGCCAGCCTGCTGCTTCCAGCCTTTCAGAGAAAATAAACATTCTTCCTTACCTGCCTAGCAGGGAGGGATTTTATTCCCACTGCTGCAGCCGATTACCTACAGCTGAGCAGTAGGTTGGAGACAGTCCAAAACCCTGGGCTGGATCTAAGTCTTCCAAGAAAACCGCTAAGCTGCGGAGTGGAGCATTGGCCCACCCTTCTCTCCAAATGCTCCACCCCAGGGGCCCATAACTAAACAATGCGTTGTGTTGTGCAAAACACAAACTACACATACTCCCCCTGGGGTTAAAAATCATATGTCTCTCTGAACAATTCTGTCGAGATATAGACTCCCTCACAGACCACCCCATTCACCTTATCACATATCCCCCTCCCCAGCTCAGACCCATCGGGGCGAGCGGCCTGGGATCATAAACAGTGAACTCGGGAGAGGCCATCCGCATTACCATGGGCAGTTCCGGCCCTGTGAGCAATAGTAAACTGGTAAGGCTGAAGACTTAGGAACCATCTAGTCACCCTGGCATTCTTTTCTTTGTTATGCCTCATCCATGTTAAAGGAGCATGGTCCGTGATCAGTGTAAAACATCTCCCCAGTAAGTAATATCGCAGGGATTCTAAAGCCCATTTTATCGCCAGGCATTCCTTTTCCACTACGGAGTACCTCTGTTCATGGGGATTCATTTTCCGGCTCAGATACATGACAGGATGTTCCTCTCCTTCATGTACCTGGGACAGAACCGCGCCAAGGCCCACATCAGACGCATCGGTCTGTACCACAAATGGTTTAGTGAAGTCCGGAGCCACCAAAACAGGGTCAGCACACAAGGCTCCCTTTAAGACTTGAAAGGCATGCTCTGCTTCCGGGGTCCACTTAACCATAATCGGGCCTTTTGCCTTAGTAAGTTCAGTCAATGGGTTGGCAATGGTAGCGTACCCAGGGATGAACCTACGATAGTAGCCGGTTAAGCCTAAAAAAGCCCTGACTTGCTTTTTAGTTACAGGACGTGGCCAACTGGTGATGGCTGCTACTTTGCTCTCTTGTGGTTTAAGGAGCCCCCGCCCGATAGTGTACCCCAGATATTTTGCTTCTTCTAGCCCTAAAGAACACTTAGCAGGGTTAGCTGTCAAACCGGCAGCCCTTATACTATCCACAACTGCCTGAACCTTCATCAAGTGGGTTTCCCAGTCCGTACTGTGAATCACCACATCATCCAGGTAGGCGGCTGCATACTGTCTGTGGGGGTGAAGTATCTTATCCATCATACGCTGAAACGTTGCTGGGGCACCATGCAACCCAAATGGTAGCACTTTATATTGGAACAACCCATCAGGGGTAGAAAACGCGGTTTTCTCTTTTGCTTTCTCAGTCAGGGGTACCTGCCAGTATCCCTTGGTGAGGTCCAAGGTGCTCAGATATCTGGCCTTACCTAATCGCTCTATTAGCTCATCCACACGAGGCATCGGGTAGGCATCAAACTTAGAGATATCATTTAGCTTACGGAAATCATTACAGAAACGGATTTCCCCATTTGGTTTGGGCACTAACACAATTGAGTTGTTCCACTCACTTTGTGATACTTCAATCACCCCCAACTCAAGCATCTTTTTAACCTCTGCACTAACCGCTTCACGTCTAGCCTCAGGTATCCTGTAGGGCTTCAGATTGATCTTCTTCCCAGGTTCAGTTAGGATATCATGCTTGATTACATGCGTTTTTCCTGGTATTGGGGAAAACACATCCCTATTTTTAGACACAAACTCCCTGACTTCCTGTTTCTGATGGGGGGCAAGAGTATCAGCAACATGCACCTCCGGACCCTGCTCACGAGTGGCTTGAGTAGGTTTATCTCTGGTCACGATGAGAACCTCTCGTTCTACCCATGGCTTCAATAAATTTATATGATATATCTGTTCTGGCTTCCGTCTGCCTGGCTGTCTTACTTTGTAGTTCACGTCACTGATCCGCTCAGTGATTTCATATGGCCCTTGCCAGCTGGCTAAGAATTTGCTTTCTACCGTGGGAACAAGAACTAGAACCTTATCACCTGGTTTGAAGACCCGTAGCCTTGCGTTCCGGTTATAGCTTGCTTGTTGGGCTCTCTGGGCCTTTTCCATGTTTTCCCTAACTATGGGAATTACCGCTTCGATCCGCTCTTGCATTTGCGCTACATGCTCTATAAGACTGTGATGGGGGTATGCTCTTGTTCCCATGTTTCCTTGGCAACATCCAGTATGCCTCTTGGATGCCTACCATACATTAACTCGAAAGGTGAGAACCCTGTGGAAGCTTGCGGGACTTCTCTTATAGAAAACATCAGGTAGGGTATGAGATAATCCCAATTTTTTCCATCCTTGTCTATCACCTTCCGCAGCATAGCCTTTAGAGTTTTATTAAACCTCTCCACTAAGCCATCAGTTTGCGGATGGTATACCGAGGTTCTCAGCTGCTTGATTCTGAGCAATTTGCACAAATCACGCATGATTTTTGACATAAAAGGGGTTCCCTGATCTGTGAGAATTTCCTTAGGTATACCCATCCTGCTAAACATCATCAGTAACTCCCTTGCAACATTTTTAGAGGTGGCATTCCGTAGAGGTACTGCCTCTGGATACCGTGTTGCATAATCCACAACAACTAAAATGTACTGATATCCTCTTGCGGACCTAGGCAACGGCCCTATCAGGTCCATTGCTATTCTTTCGAATGGAACCTCTATGATGGGAAGGGGTACCAATGGACTACGGAAGCCCTTATGCGGAGCTTTCAGTTGGCATTCTGGGCAGGATTTACAAAACCTCTCTATTGCCGAAAATACCCCTGGCCAATAGAATCGGGTCAGAATTCGTTCCCTCGTTTTTTCAAAACCAAGGTGCCCACCTAACACATGGCTAGTTTTAAAACAGTGTTTCGGTGAGATTGGGGAACTAACAACTGTTCTGCCTCCTCTTCCCCCTTTTTCTCTACTCGATACAGCAGATTATTTTTCACCATGAAATAAGGAAAGCTCAAGGGCTTGTCAGGGTCCGCCCTTGTACCCTCCACTATTTGCACATTCTCTCTTGCAGCTGTCAAGGACTTATCTTCCCATTGGGCTGCTCGGAAGTTACCAGGGGGGACTCTGAGATCCTGAAACTCCACTTCTCCTATAGGGTCTTCAGTATGGGGAGGTTCTACCTCATTACCCAGGCACACCAAGGGTGTCTCTTGCTCGTCACATTCTAAATCGGAGAAAGGAAAATTATCTATACACTCTACCCCGGGTAGCTCCTCAGAGCGCATTTTTGGATGAGCAGAGCACTTTTCCCAAAGGCGGCAGAAATGGGGAAAGTCCCTCCCTAATACCACATCATACGGTAATAGGGGCACTACCCCTACAGAGCATTTAACCTCCCCTACCTTGGTGCCAAACTCAACCTCTGCCGTGGGGTATGTGTGGGTGTCACCATGTATACACACAATATCAATCACTTGTTTGGTGTCTAATTTCCCTGGCTGGAGCAGAAAACTTTTTATCAAGGTAACCTCACTCCCTGAATCAATTAGAGCTTGTACATTCTTTCCTTCCACCCTCACCATTATTAAATGCGTTGCATTAATAGCACTAGTCACCACACACATCTTTGAGCAAGTCAATACAGTCCTATGCAGAGCCCTTGTCCCTACATCACACTGCATGGGCTCTTCATTCTCTGGACAGCTGCGTGCAAAATGTCCAGGCTCATGGCATTTAAAGCACCGGAGTTGTCCCTCAGCGTGGTCTTGTAGCCGTAATGGAGCTGGTGGGGACCTTCTGCCACCCCGGTCATATGGTTCAAGGTTCGGTACAAAGTTTTGTCTTTTGTTTCCCACTTTCCCGCTTATCCGGTTGTTAGCCGGTCGGGACTTCTGATGAGGATCAATACTGTATGGCTCCTTGGCAACCAAATACCTCTCAATCAGGCACATCATTGCTTCTGGATCCTGAGGGTCCCCTTGGCAGACCCATTGTCGCAGTCCTGTTGGCAGGTGTCTGAGAAAACGGTCCATCACAACCATTTCCACTATCTTGGTAGCAGGGTTGCGCTCTGGCTCCAGCCACTTCTGAGCGAGCCTGAGCAATCCATACATCTGGGCTCTGGTAGGTTTACTCACATCGTATGCCCAATTATGAAACCTTTGGGCTCGAATGGCTGGTGTTACGCCAATGCGCTTTAGAATTTCAGCTTTAAGTTGCTTGTAATCCTGGGCCTGGTCAGAAGGTAGGTCTTCATAGGCTTTTTGGCACTCCCCAGTCAGACATGGAGCTAGAAGCCCCGCCCACTGGCCCAGTGGCCATCTTTCCCGGGCAGCAACCCTCTCGAAAGTGGTGAGATAAGCCTCCACGTCATCTGTCTCTGTCATCTTATGCAGGAAGTCTGTGGCACGGATACGGGATCCCCTTTCACCAGGGGGGCTCCCTGCAGATGGCAATATCACTCTCTGCAACACCTCAGTAAGGGCAGCTCTATCCATCTGCTGGGCTTCCTTCAGGTTCTCAACCTGGGTAACCAGTAGACGATTTGTTTCCTGTTGTACAGCAGTTGCCTGTACCAGAGCTTTCACCAGCTCCTCCATTATGGCACCAAGCAGGTAAAAGTCTTAAAGGTACGGTGCTACTTAGTTGATTAGCAGGTCTGCCAAAATAAAAGTCCTCAAGCAGACTACTGAATGACTGGCACACCCACAGACCCTCAATGTGCTACAATGCCCGCATTCTCCACCATATTGTGATCCTTGTTTGCAGGTAGCACAGTCCTCTAGGGCAAAAACATGCACAGTCCTTGTAGTTGCAAATACTTCAGGCACTTTATTTGTAAGTTCACACAGGATACAGCAGTTTAAATGAAAACAAAAGTAACAGAAAACCCTATAAACAAAAACCTGGCTCGTCTGAGCACTAACTGACATTAGGTCCCCTATCTCTCAGGGTTAAACTAAACAAAACAATAGTGGTTTCACCAACCTAGAGTCTTTGTCCACTCTCAGCACTCCAGTATTTAGCCAGCCTGCTGCTTCCAGCCTTTCAGAGAAAATAAACATTCTTCCTTACCTGCCTAGCAGGGAGGGATTTTATTCCCACTGCTGCAGCCGATTACCTACAGCTGAGCAGTAGGTTGGAGACAGTCCAAAACCCTGGGCTGGATCTAAGTCTTCCAAGAAAACCGCTAAGCTGCGGAGTGGAGCATTGGCCCACCCCTCTCTCCAAATGCTCCACCCCAGGGGCCCATAACTAAACAATGCGTTGTGTTGTGCAAAACACAAACTACACATACTCCCCCTGGGGTTAAAAATCATATGCCTCTCTGAACAATTCTGTCGAGATATAGACTCCCTCACAGACCACCCCATTCACCTTATCACAATATATATAAATTGATATCAAAATACATGTAGAACAAAATATTATATATTGGAAGGCGGGGCTTGAAGTTGTGGGAGGGGCTATGTCCCTTTAAAAGGGACTCCCCCCTCCTACCTAAACTTACCTACGGGTCCAGATGTACTTCTGGAATTCAGTTGCAGCTCTCCTCCTGACAGTTGACCTTCTCCTGACTGTTTGCAGGTTTGCTTGCTGTCAGACGCTCAGCCACCCATCACATTCGACGTTCTAGACACGTGAGACACGTGAGTGAGCAGACTGGTATCATTGTGCCCATCTGCAGCTTGGTTGTGCTCTGACCTGCCGAGGTCCTCGGCTCCGGTATACACACGGGGGGTACTGCAGAACCCCCACAGACCCAGGCACAGAAATCGGCGGTCACCCCAGCACGGCCTCCACCGGCAGGCATCCAAGTTTGTCCCAGGGGCAGTCATCGGGGGGGGGGATTGCAGAGGTTAGTTATTCTCTCCGACATGTGGCCCGACCAGCGTGGTCCCCGGCAGCGGGTCACCCGGTGGCCACACATGCCGCAGACCTCCCACAGGGCTCCCACGGAGGTCTGTGGTATTTCCCTGCTGTGGTTCCCATCACCGCGGGAGGCATATGCTGTGAGTACAGACGGGTAAAAATCATTCATCGGTATAGTCATAACCTTCCTGGTCTTGGGTCAGTACAGACACTTCTGCATTCCACATGTCTCACCCTATATTCCTGGCAATTGTGTCCTGTACGTCTACCCTCAAGTAATTGGACTCAGCAGGTATATAGTATATTTAGTCATGGCATTTCGGCACCTCTATCATATTCCCCGTGTAGACCCTACAGAAAGCATATTTTATGCTGAAAGTTACTGTACGATATCAGTATGACCATATTTCAGTTATGGATATGCTGTCATAACCAGTAACTTTCAACTGAGCTACATCTTAAATAAACCACCAACCCCACCCCATTAAATTCCACTCAGACTTACGTTACCTCCCAGTACCACAGGAACTACTACAACTCAACCTCTTATACATAGTACTCACACAAAGCCATCTATGGACCTTTGGCAACATACTTCAAGTAACCTTAGTAGACAATACGCCTTATTGGCAACCCCTCATTCGGGCACTAAGTTCACATATCAGCTGGATTGGAATGTATGCGTAAATCGCAGCTATCTCACAGCTTTCTACCTGTAAATCAACCACGTCTTATAGTATTATACTTCTGGTATATCAGGCAGTTACAATACTGCTGCTGACTAGTTATCTAGTATTCAGTTTCAGGCGTTCAGGAGGTCCCTAACAACTGCCTCACCTATAGCCACGATCACTCCCCAATTCTAAGAATTACCTATGGAATAGAAGAGTGGCTAAGTCACAGCAAGAATTCACACAGTTGGCCCTCAAAGAATACGCACACTGCTATGACAGAGCTTACTGCATATTTCGAAGGGCGGATATTGCTTCGCCCGTCTCTGTCCTTGTGGTCATCTACCTTGTCTTCCAGGCTATCCAGCCCAGCGTGTAGCACTGTGTAGGAATCTGTGTTTAGTTCTCGCCGCAATTGCTTGCATGTCTGACCTCACATCCCAGGCCAGCTTGGCAAATTCAGCTTGCATAGAGGTTTGCAGATCATGGCGCATATTGCACAAAAGAGTTTGTCGTGGAGCTGAGGAATGGATGGAGATGCATGTGCTATCACTGGCAGGTGACCGTTGTCCGTCAGCGCCATCTTGAGAGCGCGGTGATGACAGAGCTGTGATCTGTAAGGCAGACTTCTGCTTGGCTTTTTTGGTAGATTTTTGTGCCATCGGGTGGCTTAAAATCGCTTTTGTTGTCGCTGTGGAATAAATCTTCACTATTACAAGCAGCTTAAGAAAAGTAATTAAAAATAAATTTTATTATTTGCCTTCATTTACCAAGTACACAATATGTTTAGGATTTCAGTTTATTTTTATAGTTACAGGTCACACATTACAAGGAGTAAAATAACCCTTCCTTGTAGAACAATTTTAGGAGTCCGTGTGTTTGTCTAGTAAGCTTAATAGCCATCACAGAAAACAAAATTGCCACACAGAAGTATATATTTATTTAAAGTAGACTTCATCAGAGGCGCCCCTCTGATGAGTCGTGGGCAAAAGGCGCGCGTCAGGGGAGCTCGGCGTTCCCAAACTGTGGATTGAAGATCTCACTATACCACAGCTATAGAGACGCCGATCTTACTTTACCACTTCAGCCCTTAGAGATTTTTTACTGTTGGAGAATGAGAGGCTGTGTTCCCATTTGTTGATCCTTTAGGACATAGCATGTTATTATACACTCTCCAGCTGTCGTGGTTTATAGTACCTTTACTTGTGCTGATTGATATAGCTACCTAGCGGTGCAAGTTGACACTGGGAACAAAGTATTTATTCTCAAAGTGTGGTGGACCGTAGCCTGATACTTTGTATATTAACGTTCCAGCTGTTTAATTCACTGAACGAGTCTCAGTACAGCATGTGTGAACTGCAAAACATTGTTTTGCATATATCATTGGATGAAGGTTTCTGAAAACTTCTGAAGAGAACCTCATCATTACGATTTGTTACAGGGATTTTAAGAAGTTTCATCTCTGCACCTAATAACCTTTTTTCCAACTGGACCTCTAGGTAGCTCCAGGTCAGATTGTGATTTGATCAGTACTAATATATTTTGCAGTGGACAAATATCTATATATATATATATATATATATATATATATGTATTTGTACCTCCCTAGATAACTTAACTACATATGGGCAATCCAGACCCAGCAATATTGTTATCTTTATTTTCTTCTTTTTGACCGCTTACAATAACACATCTATTTATAGAGTATCACCTTGTTTATTATTTTACTATTACTAATAAAAGTTAAATTTTAAGGGCACTCAGTATCCATTAACATGTTGCAAGAGTTAGTTATACAGACGCACGGCTGTTGGTTACAAATACCGCAAGGTGAGGAGGAATATGTTACACTGTGCAAGGCACTGCATCTGACCAGTCTAACCACTGCAGCATTCTATTTAGAGGCATACTATGTTCACATCTCCACTTCTTTTCCATCTATCACAGGAAGGTAAAGTGTGACTTGTCACATCTCTCCATACCTAAAATTGATGGAATACCAGCAAGACTGTGCAACATCTTTTAAGCACAGGTTCCTCTTAACACCCCACCATTCCATCGTAGTCTCTTCCTCCCAACATGTCATCCCTTTATCATTGACACTCCTCTGTTTCCCATCCCCTCATCATAGGATCCAAAGACCACAACTCCTTCCCAACCTTTTTATTGCAGGTAGATATCTACCTGCTTGTGGCTACTATGGGTTTTTAGAATTTTATCTACAGCAGCCAAACCTGATAAAGTTTGTGAACCTGATTACAAACTGATGGCACAGAAACAGGATGGATAGGTTAGAACGTATTTGCATTTATCTGTGGGTTTCACATTCTTTATCATGGCTGCAAAAAAACAGAATGGAGGCAAATCCAGCTATTTATTAAGCAAATATAGTTGGAGAAAAGAAGAAGCTGGGCCCTTGATGGATATGGAAAAACCTAGTATGTTCTCCTTTTTTCCTGCCCTGAAAATTGATCTGCTTATTATTGATCTGCAAATTGAAAATATCAGATCTTGTGAGATAAATCACAAGTACTTCAAAATAAGATCTGTGGCAAAACTAGCCACTTATTTGTATGCAACACTGAGTTGGTACGACTATTTGGGGTTCCCGAACAGAATAAAGAAATATTGTTCGTCAGTCGAACCAACCACTGAACGGTGAGATCACCCAGGGGAGTTGTGTGCCTCCAATCGACTATATTCACACTAAGAATCCATAAGCCTCTAAATGGTCGGATGGGTGGCCGAACATACAGCGGTGTTTGGTCGTCGAGTGCATGGAACTATAATCGGACACTTGACGGCACAAATACCGCGGAACTTCCATCCTTTCGTATGTTCGACTGAATGAAACGAATGAACACAAGGCACACGACCACCTATTATACAAACAGGTGCAATGGTTTGTTTAATAGTAAAAACTCCTGAAAGAAGACCAGTCAAAGCATACAACCACATGGAACTGTTTTGGAGCATCACCTCGTGGTTGACCGGTCTACACTTCACTCGAATGGCGTTCCTATTCTACCAAACGGATCTGAGTGGTATTTTTCGACAAAGTGGGCACTCAGATCCCTGCTATTCAGTGAAGAATCTTTTGTGGAGTTCTGACTAATAATAGGAGTTATGATTGTTTGAAATATAATTAAGGTAATCTAATTAATGAATTGTCCTTACACAATTATCTTCCAAGTACAGAAAAGGAGTCTGGGAAACGTGTCTTTGTTCCCTATCTCCACCAAGGTCCACCAGGGTAAAACCCCTGGAATGTTATTAAAGAAACTCCTTGGAAAGGTGAATTGTATAAAAGCCAGCTGTGGCTCAATCAAAAAAACAGTTGACTCCCAAAGCTGTGTATCATTCGGTTATTGGGGAATTTGGATAAGATTGCCAAGCTACGCTTCTCATGGATATTGTACAAGTCTACCAGCGGAGATATTGATGTGAATATTGCAGCTCTGCTACAATATCAAACTGAGTTTCTCACAAGGTGCTCAGAGGAAGAGTGATGTCACACTGTGCTGACATCATAATGCGGTGAAGTCTTGAAACATCCATAATATTGGGGTTAGTCACTAAAGTGAGAATTGTTGGGAATTTAAAATGAATTTCAAATTCAAATTCGAAACAGCCAAACTGCAAATATTCTTCAGTTCAACAGTACTTAAACCTTAAATTAAAATGTTACTTTGAATTCCATAAAACTCTCACTTTAGTGAATACCCTCTAGGAGAGTGGAAGCTACCTCCAAGCATAGGCTACCATTATAGCCATATGTTAAGGGCATCCATAACCTTAACAGAAAGGATTGTGCCTTGCTAGCTTCATGGACATTTATATAAAACGTCCTTAAACTGAATGTTCTTTTAAATTCATGAGCTATTTTATTTATTTATAAAATATTTTACCAGGAAAGATACATTGAGATTTATCTCAATTTCAAGTATGTCCTGGGTCCACAAAACTTTGCATTGATACATTATGGTACAATAAAATACAAAAACAATATTAATACACAATATATACAAAATTTAACATAGAACAGGTAGGAAATATATAATCAACCATGACATGTGCATTCTGTTTTGAGGTATGTAGAGAGGAATCTATTAAAGGACTTTAGGCTTGGGGAAGATATTAAAGTGTGCGGGAGGTCGTTCCACAATTACGATGCTCTGTAGGAGAAGGAGGATTGGGCAGCTTTCTTTTTGTATTGAGGTAGACTAAATAAAGTGCTGGTACTGGATCGGAGGTTATAGGAGGTGGGAACAACCGAGGAGAGCATTCTGCTCATGTACGTTGGGAGTTTCCCAGAAAAGCTCTTAAACATTAGGCTGGAATGATGAAGGGTGCCTCTGGATTCCAGCGACAGCCAGCTTAGTTCTTTTAGCATGTCACAATGGTGGGTCATGTAATTACATTGTAGCACAAATCGGCAGAATGAGTTATACAATGTATTGAGTTTATTAATGTGGGATTACAGTGCAAATGCATATACTACATCCCCATAATCAATGATTGGCATCAGCATTTGCTGTACAATCTTTTCCTTTACTGTAGGGCTTAGGCAGGATTTGTTTCTGTACAGTGCACCCAGTTTTGGATAAAGTTTAGATGCAAGTTTTTCTATGTGGAGGCCAAAAGATAGATTGGGGTCTAACAGCATACCCAAGTATTTGAAAGAGTGGACTGCGGTGAGTGTTCTATTTGAATTTTTTTTGATGGATAGGTGGGAATTGTGTAATTTGTCTAATTTATGTACTGTTCCAAAGATCAATGTGACAGTTTTGTCAGTGTTTAGGAAGAGTTTGGTTTTTGTGATCCACTTTTCTAACTCTGTAAACTGGTCTTGGAGCACAGCCTCAAGCTGCGGCAGATCAGATGTGCTCTCATAGATTACTGTGTCGTCTGCGTACATGTGTACATTTGAGGACTTGCAGACATTAGGCAGATCATTTATAAATGATATAAATAGTAGGGGGCCGAGAATGGAACCCTGTGGAGCACCACACGTGCCTGGGAGAGGGAGGGAGTCGCTGTCAGAAATGGACACATATTGTGAGCGATCTGATACATATGATCGAAACCAGGTTAGTGGACAATCACCAATACCTGAGTTTTTGCGTTTGGGCAGTAGAATGTTGTGGTCTACTGTGTTAAAGGCCTTGCAAAATCAAGGAAAATAGCTCCAGTTAGGTCTCTTTGTTCCATGCCAGTTTGGATGTCATTGCAAACTTTTAAGAGGGCAGTTGTAGTGGAGTGATTCTGGCGAAAACCTGATTGATCACGGGTCAGATAGCTTGATTGTTGGTAATACTCACATAGTTGCGTATGGACACGTTTTTCTAAGATTTTTGAGAATACCGGGAACAATGATATTGGGCGATAGTTGGAAACCAAAGTAGTGTCACCACTTTTATGGATAGGCACTACTCTCACAGTCTATACTTACATTTTATAATGCAAATGTAAAGGAGTTTTCTTAGGTGTTTTGGATTGCAGAAGGAAAACTGATCTAAATGATGGTCAGCTTTGAAAATATGTTAGTATACATAGAAGTATTTTTTTTTCTTTTAATTTCTTATGCAAATGTTTAATCTATTGTGCATTCTACACAAAGTAGATTCACAGTGCGCTGAAAAAAAACAAGCAAAACAGTAAACAATCTCTAATGCATCTTTGGATTATTGTGTCATATGGATGTTTTGGTTTGATTTCAAATGCACATGCATGAGTTCTGATCATTTAGTTTGATAAACATTTAAAAGGAGCAAATGTGTGTTCTTATGTGTTCACTGCTAGTGCTTACAGCTACCTCTCAGCAGTTAAAAGTACCTAATTAATTCTTGTAATGCAGTGTTTTATTCATTGTGTTGTAAATCTCAATTAATAGAATACCTCAGAAAAATAACAACATATCCATGATTCCCCTACTTATACTATATAAGCATTCAAAATCTTGGAATGTTCTAAGCATAACATTAGCAATAACCATTTATTAACTAATAGAAATTATATCTTGTAATAGAAAATATTATTTGCTTGTTATTATATTATTTTTAAAATTATATTGTTATGTTTTTTCATGTAAACACGTGTTATAAATTATTTGTATAGAAAATACAATACAGTCCATATAAAAATTTTTTGCATGTACTGCAGGAAACAATCAAAATTCTCAGCACGTAAAACAGGAAAGACAAGTAGAATGTATAATGATATTAAAGGAAGACTTCCCTAATCTTATATAATACTTGGAATTAGAGTTACTGCTATAAGGAATCTAGAGTTATTTAGAGCACATATAGTGCAAGCTGGTCTAGCTAATGGCCCAACTTCTGTATGTTGTTGAACTGCCATTCCCATCACAAACTGCCAAAGAGTTGCTCCACAAGAAAATAGGGGATTTGTGATAATCTAACGTTCGTCAGAAATGGGGAGCCCAACTGTGGGCTTGCCAACATCAACAAAAAAAGAAAAGGAGCAGCTGAATTTAAATACACATATTGTACAGTAAATATTTCTCACACAGTGATGAATGAATTAACACTATACAAATATTTTCTGGGGACACGTGCTGAACAAGTACACAAATAGGTCCATATTATCCTCACTGAGGAATGCTCCTTACTGACATAAAGGTAACACAGGAAACAATAGAAGATATCAGGAAAGAGATATTGATGGTTATGTGAAAAGCATGCAAAGAAAAAAAAAAAAGACAAATATAACAAGGTTATCAATAATAAAACCATTGAAGCCTATTCACTAAACTTTAAGTTCTGGAGACTCAAAAACAGACTTGACAAACATATGCCATAAAAACTAATCTGTAAAGGAAATCTAAAGCTGCATTAAAGATTTTTCCCTTTTTTGCTTGTTTTCTTTTTTTTACTGCACTGTGGATCACTTTTGTGTAGAATGCACAATAGATGAAACATTTGCATGAGTAATTTAAAGAAAAAAGTACTTCTATATATACTAATATATTTTCAAAGCTGACCATTTTCCTACTGCAATTCAAATCACATAAGAATCCTCCTTTAAATTTGTATCATAAAATGTAAGCATAGACCAGGCTTCCCCTAACTCCGGCCCTCTAGATGTTGCTGAACTACAACTTCCATGAATCTCAGCCTATCTATTTCATTCATAGAATCATGGGAGTTGTAGTTCAGCATGCCCTGGAGGGCTTGAGTTTGAGGAAGCCTGGCATAGACTATATTTTACATAGCTCATGAATTCAAAAGGCTTAGCAACATTTAGCTTAAGTATGTTTGATTTAAATGTCCACGCAGCTAGCAGGACACAATCCTTTCTGTTAAGGTTATGGATGCTCTTAAGATATGCCTATAATGGTAGCTTAGGCTTGGAGGTAGCTTCCACTCTCCTACAGGGTTATTTAGTAAAATAAGAATTTTAGGGAATTCAAAGTGAATTCAAAGTAAAATTTTAATGTAAGGCTTAAGTACTGCAGAATTGGAGGATATTTGCACTTTAAATTCTCACTTTAGTAAATAACTCTGTATGTCTCTCCAAGACTAGAAAAAGTGGTGGCAACATATTCTGCATCATCTTGAAAAATGTGTATTAGGAGAATCCTGAGCCATAAATAATTCAGAATATGATGAAATATTACTACTGTTACATCAATTTATATTAGCATTCTAAAATTGTACTAAGTTGAAAAATAGGTTTATGACAGCACAGTTACAATTGCAATTTAACAACAATTACATATTTGCTCTATTTTAACGATAGCATATAACTTTGTTTTAATGCTCTCTTTCCTGTAGTGAGGCATGCCATATGTCACAAATAAATGTAGAAGATAGAAAGATAATTTACTTTTCAATGAAAATCCTTACCTTTTGTCTGTAGCAGAAGAAGTAGCAGTTGTGCTTGCCTGTGGACAAGTTCGAGTTAATGAAATTAATGTGCGTTTTAGTTTTTAGCAGCTTATCAATATTGCATGCTAATTGCAAGTGATAAAAAAAGGCTAGGAGGTTCAATCTGCAAATTTCTGGTAAAATCTCAATCATGGCAGTATCCGGAGTTCCTGTATTTACACATTTTGTGATTTTCCTGGAAACAAATCAAACCATTTCAAATAAATCAGATTTGCAATCCCTTCATTGGAACAAAGCACTAGTAGGACATATCCATTGCAGAATAACAGTGTACCACTCAGATTATATGCAGGTTTGACTGTGAGTGCGTTGTATTTCTACCTAGTTCTTGCCATGATATAATTTGTCTTTATCCAGGAAGTCTTGCATAAGTTGCATTAGAATGTTTATATATGTCATTATTTTTTTTTTTGTATTCAACTAATTGGCACTCTACAGTTGTGCATCTGATACTTCTTAATTGAGAAATAAATAGCATTTTTATAGAATCTATTAATTTTTCAAATATAGATTGATGACTGTCATTACATAATACCTTTATCAGGCTGAAACTTGTTTAACCCCTTAAGGACACATGACATGTGTGACATGTCTTGATTCCCTTTTATTTCAGAAGTTTGGTCCTTAAGGGGTTAAAGTTGTTTGTCAAGCATTTTTTTTTAATATTGTTATTTTAGAGAAATGTTTGTATTATGAAACATATTATTATAGCATTTAACACATCAAAATGTGATCCTTATTTTGTCATCATACCTGGCTTGTCCTCTAAGGAAGCATCCATGAGGTAACACATAAGAGTCCATTTTAGGGGTCTTGTTCCCTTGTTCTTTTTCACCTGTGACATATCTGTTTCAATAAAGTAGTACTTAAAATTTCCACTCACCCAATAGCCATTGGCGAGTGAAAATGTAGCCTTGGCAAGTAGAAATTCACCCCTAACAGTTTGTCATGCACCTTCAAGGCTTTCATTGGTGAGTAACTTTTAGCCCGGTTTAGTTGCATAGATTTGACATTTTGAGCCCTGACTAAAATAATTATTTATGTGATCCTTCAATTGCTTGTATGTTTTCTTCTGGCACCAGCGACTCTTGTCCTCCACTCCTGAAAATCTATTTGGATTTTGCCAAGGCATTTGATAAAGTTTGTTAGGGCAGTATTCAAACATTGATGAATAACACCTTTTGCTTTTGCCCACAACCACCTTTTCTTTACACAAGCCAAGAAGGTAAGTTTCATTTTTGTATACACAGGATATCACAGAAACAAAGAATAGTGAATTAATATCAAGAATTTAATCATACTTTACATCACTCCTTCAGAGAATGAATTTTTTGACATTCTTTATTTATTGCATGCAGGGGTAAGCATACAGGCACAAAATGACATGTCAGCAAGAGGAAAAAAGACATAGTATAAGGGAGATATAGCATGACATGTTGAGATCACTGCATTTTTTTTAGACAGAAGTAGAAGCTGGTATGCAGCCCATCAATATTAATCTAAAACATATAGCAATACAACATGAATAAGAAAATGGTCTACATAAATGAAAAGAGATAGTAACCACTGGATTACCTGTTAATACATTAATGCCAGCATATTGAGTAAATATGGCAAACATTGCACGCGTACTGTGAGCTTTTCTGAGGGCTGTTTAGTCTATGCCGAGAGATGGGAGGCTGCGGGCACATAATAGCAAGAGTAAATCTAGCCTTGTGTCAATGCGCTCCTGTGCCTTCTTGCCAGGACTCTGATAGTGACCATCGCCTGGCTTAGTGTCTCTGGCCCTTTTCAGTTCACGTGGCTAGCCTTGCTGAGTGGGAACCCTCCGACGGTATTACTTCTACAATTAGATTCTGACCCATCCAGAGTGCCACGCTGGAGAGCGACCATGAAGTAGCATGTGAGAATTTCAGCGATGATGCGCAGGCTGCAGGCCCCGCATAGAACACTCCTCTATTTCAGAGCTCTGCATGAGGTACACTTCGGGAGCTTCATCGAGTCTTTGCTTCCAAGAGGCCTAGACTGAACCTGCACGTATAGACCCTCTGGTAAATTATTCACTTTTTTGCTTGCACTCCCAGCCCAGAATCGAGCGCATATTCTGTCAATGCCTGCATTAATATATCCACACATAGAGGCTTCTGTTGGTAGGCTTGTGAGGGAACTCCCCCTAGGGAGACTGTCAACTTGCCAAGTAGACCACGATCTCAGGAGTTGCGTATGTCTAATAAAGTCAATAAGAGTAAATCAGGAGGCACACCAGTGGGGACTGGGATAAACCCTTACCAGTCCAAAGGGCAGGGGGGGAGCGGTATTCAGAGGTCACACGGATAGCTGAAGAGCGAGGAGAGCAGCCGCCTCCCCTCAGCTCTGTCCCAAGTAGGCCTCAAAGCTCTGTCTCAGGTAATCGGTAAGTCTCTTGTGAGGTATCTTAAGGACCACCGAGACTCCTTCCACTGAGACTACACACAACTGCACTCAGATTTGCTGGTAGGTCGGGAATTTTACTGGTTTAGTAGTGCCAGATGCGGGAGCTAGCACAGAATGCATCTGGTCCACTCACCAGTCAGGCTCTGACTCCCATGTGTTTATTTTTGAGAATATATTTTGTGGCATTTGGAAACTTTGCTATGACGTGACCTATTCCCCTTGGCACATTACATTTTTCTTCACTTTTTGTGACTGGATAAATTTTTATATAACTGAATGAGGAGCACAACCAACTAAAATACAAAGTATTTTTTTATACAGGTACAAGGGTAACAGGTGTAGCCCGTGAAGTTACACAAGCTGCATTATCTGAAATGCCCAGTAGATGGCACATGGACTCAGTATGCTGTTAATAAAACATTGAGCTTTGATCACATGACTTGCTGAAATCAGGAGATGAGTGTGGCATCATCGCAGGGCCTGTCAGGACTTCCTGCACAGCTCTGAGGGAGGAGGATTCTAAGAGTGACCACATGCTGAGCCAGAGAAAGGACATGTGAGAGACTGTAGCACAGAGATAGGACCTGGCTGAGAGAACTTGTTTCACCCAAGATCACACCAGCTGAGAGAGGGACCTGCAGAAAAAAAGAAGACAAGCACTGAATCCAGACGTCTGGCGAATCCAGTGAGAGGAGACTGCTGCTGACTGACCTGGTTAATCGTGTTGTGAGGGTAAGCCAAGCCTCTCCCTGTATCACCACAGGGCACCTGTCTCCTCACTCACAGTAAAGACTCTGAGGTCCCGTGACGGACATTACACATCTGAGGCTGCTTCAGTGACCCTGCAAAGCAGGACTTATAAGGGCCCCAACTCTCCTATGTGCACCAACGGCCGCTAGGGCGAAGATAAGGGGGTGGGGCGCAGGTGTGCTGGTGGGTGAGTGAGGAAAATCCACATTTGCATTGTTATCTGTGTTACTCTATTGTATTTTCCTATGTATGTTGGTTCAATTGCTACTTACCATATAAAGTTAGTTCCAGTTAGACTGTGTCAGTCTCATTGCACCAAGTGGGACCCCACATCCCTACCCCGGATGCTCCACTGGGTGGAGGCACTGCCGCAGACATGTACCCCAGCTCCCAGATAGCGGAGGCTCAGGATCCGCCTGTCAGGCATAGTGAGTTAACTAGGTTTGGGGACCCCAAAGACACTAGGGGGCACCCCCAAAACCCCGTTACACAGGTATCTCAAAATATCTACTCTATGAATCAAAGCATAAATATAGTCAATATGGGAACTCTGACATAAACAGAAAAATAGAGATACACATTGCTGAATATCCAAACTAGATACTACTGATCACAATACAGAAAATAATGGATACCTGTAAACAAATGTAACCCAAAAAATACATACCAGAAACAATAGACGGTGAATGAGAGGAGGTTGAGAAAGTAAAAAATAAAGCCCCCAATGTTTCGGCGCTTTGCGCCTTTATCAAGGGAGCATGAATGGATTTTTATATCAGACACAAACTATTTGTCCTCTCTGGAAAAAGTTTAGTTGTTTTGAAACTTGACTTTCAAAGAGGACAATCTCCTTAGTAGCAGACACATGTTTTAAAGGACCACCATAGGCACCCAGACGACTTCAGCTCAATGAAGTGGTCTGGGTGCCAGGTCCATCTAGGGTTAACCCTGCCTGCTGTAAACTAAGCAGTTTCATTTGGGTTAATCCAGCCTCTAGTGGCTGTCTCATTGACAGCCGCTAGAGGCGCTTCCGCACTTCTCACTGTGAATTTCACAGTGAGAAGATGCCAGCGTCCATAGGAAAGCATTGAGAATGTTTTCCTATGGACTGACTGAATGTGCGCGCGGCTCTTGCCGTGCATGCGCATTCGGCGGAAGAGGGAGGAGAGTCCCCAGCGCTGAGGGAGCCCGGCGCTGGAGAAAGGTAAGCCTTTAACCCCTTCCTCCCCCTAGAGCCCGGCAGAAGGGGGGCCATGAGGGTGGGGGGGACCTATAAACACTATAGTGCCAGGAAAACAGGTTTGTTTTCCTGGCACTATAGTGTTTATAGGTCCCCTTAAGGACGGAGCCAAATGTACACGTTGTGAACAAAACAAAATGTAAACAAAACCTGGCATTTGCGCTACATGTCTGTCCAACCGTAATTCACCTCTTTCATAGTAAATGCACTCACCCTTATTATATATCATTTTATTCAGGAAACAGGGCTTTCATTTAATATCAAATATTTAGCTATGAAACATAATTTAATATGAAAAAAATGGGAGAAAATAAGATTTTTTTTTATTTTTTTTAGTTCTACATGACATTTTAACTGTCAATGTCATAATACTGTTTGCTTTTACTGCAATAAAATACACATATTTGTATTCAGTAAAGTCTCACGTGTAAGACAGTACCCCTATGTACAGGTTTTATGGCGTTTTGGGAAGTTACAGGGTCAAATATAGCACATTACATTTGAAATTGAAATTCGCCAGATTGGTTACATTGCCTTTGAGACTGTATAGTAGCCCGGGAATGAAATTTACACCCATAATGGCATACCATTTGCAATAGTAGACAACCCAAGGTATTGCAAATGGGGTATGTCCAGTCTTTTTTAGTAGCCATTTGGGCACAAACACTGGCCAAAGTTAGCATTAGTATTTGTTTGTGTGTGAAAAATGCAAAAAATGCCAATTTTGGCCAGTGTTTGTGACTAAGTGGCTACTAAAAAAGACTGGACATACCCCGTTTGCAATACCTTGGGTTGTCTACTATTGCAAATGGTATGCCATCATAGGGGTAATTTTCATTCTTGGGCTACCATAGGGTCTCAAAGGCAACGTAACCAATCTGGCAAATTTTAATGTGAAAAAAAATAAAACACAAGCATTATATATTTGACGCTGTAACTTTTGAAAACACCATAAAACCTGTACATGAGGAGTACTGTTGTACCCGGGAGACTTCGCTGAACACAAATATTTGTGTTTCAAAACAGTAAAAAGTATCGCAGCAATAATATCGTCCGTGTAAGTGCTGTTTGTGTGTGAAAAATGCAAAAAACATCACTTTTACCGGCGATATCATCGTTGTAATACATTTTACTGTTTTGAAACACTAATATTTGTGTTCAACGAAGTCTCCCGAGTAGAACAGTACCCCCATGTACAGGTTTTATGGTGTCTTGGAAAGTTATAGGGTTAAATATAGTGCTAGCAAATTAAATTCCCTTTACTTTCGGCATGGATTGTCAGACAGGTCCCGCTAATTGTAATTAATTAAGATACCTAATTATGTAAAAATATTACATAAATATATATGTAGAATTAATATATGTATATATATGTATGTGTATATATACGTAAATATATATATATAATTTTTAAAAAATATTTTTATTTATATATAGGTATATATATATAGTGATATATACGTATATATTTATGTATATAGATATATATATATTATCTCGTTCTACGTGTATTTTGATATATATATATATATATATTAATATCACAATACAGTTAGAACAAAATAACACACATCTATATATTTTTTAATTATTTATTTTTAATTATTTTTTTAATTTTATTTTTAACGTATTTACATATTTATTTTTTTATATTATATATAAATATATATATATATAAAAATAATTATATATATATTTAATCAGTATCAGTCTACATGTAATTTGATATTAATATATATATATAATTATATATATATATATAAATAGTAAAATACACCTAGACAATGTATGTGTGTGTATGTATATGTGTGTGTGTATATATATATATATATATATATATATATATATATACTTAGATCATATATATATAATAATAATAATATATATATATGATCTAAGTAAATATTTATTTTTTTACAGCCAGCAGGGGGACTACCTGTCATTACAGGCAGTCCCCCTGCTGGCAATACAGCAGCCAGCTATCCCGGCCATGTGATTGTGAGGTCCTCGCAAGGAACTCACTCTCACATGGCCGGGGGGGCTGCAGGACAGAGGATCTGCCGCGGGGGCTCCCCGGGAGTCCCCCCAACCGCGATCGCCGGCGACCAGGTAAGTAAGAAAAAAACGGAGGGCGTACTATTACGCCCGGTGGTGTTTAGAGCTGCTTAGAATAGGGCGTAATAGTACGCCCTCCGGTCTTAAGGGGTTAATGTAATATAATTTAAAATCAGTGTTATATAAGTTGAAATATACAGATGGGTTTTAAGTGTGGTTTAGTTACTTTAAAGATAAAGTCCCTTATGATTCCCTAATTATATCTACACGTGAATATAATTAAAATGAAATAAGTTTTATTAGTTAAAGGAACACTATAATCACCTAAACAACTTTAGCTTAATGAAGCAGTTTTAGTGTATAGATCATGCTTCTCGTGGGTTTTACTGCTCAATTCACTGCCATTTAGAAGTTAATTCACCTTGTTTCTGTTTATGCAGCCCTTGTCACACCTCCCCTGGCTCAGATTGACACAGCCTGCATGAAAAAATCTGGTTTCACTTTCAATCAGATGTATTTTACCTTAAACAATTGTATCTCTTTCTCTGTAAATTGAACTTTAATCACATACAGGAGGCTCTTGCAGGGTCTAGCAAGCTATTAACATAGCATGGGATAAGAAAATCTAAATCTAAAGAACTTGCAATAAAGGAAGGATAAACTCTAGATGACTCTTTACAAGAATTGTTTAGGAAGGCTGTGCAAGTCACATGCAGGAAGGTGTGACTTAGGGTCATAAACACAGTGATATAACTCCTAAATGGCAGATAATTGAGCAGTGACCAAAACTGCTTCATTAAGCTAACGTTGTTTTGGTGACTGTAGTCAGGGACGTATTAGCCACAAGGCAAACAAGGCATTTGCCTTGGGCGTCATTTTCTGGGGGGGGCAAAAAAAGCCGCCCCCAAATGCCCAGGGCAAATGCCTTTTTAGCCTTGCGGCTAACTGACAAGCCAGGCAGGCAGGCGGTCGGGTGGGCGGGCGGCGCTGGCGAGGGAGCACTTTCCCCTGAGCTCTCTGCTCAGCTCCCTCGCGCGCCGCCAGCAGAGTGAGGCTGGGAGGTGGAATATGCCCTTTTTCATGCATGACAATACCTTACTGGCCTTGGCCACTGCTGATTGACATTGCACATTGTTGCATAGTTTGTTGTCTATAACAATTCCTAAGTCCTTTTCATTTATTGTTATCCCTAATTCGCTTCCATTAAGGGTATACGTTGCTTGTGTATTCTTTACGCCGAAGTGCATAACTTTGCATTTTTCAACATTAAATTTCATCTGCCATTTGAGTGCCCAATCCCCCAGTCTATCTAAATCCCTCTGCAGCAAAGTAATATCTTGCTCACATTGTATTATTTTACAGAGTTTTGTGTTATCTGCAAACACTGAAACATGACTTTCAATGCTGTCTTTATCATTTATAAACATGTTAAATAGAAGGGGTCCCAGAACAGACCCCTGAGGGACACCACTTGCCACCTCTGTCCAGCTTGAAAATTTACCATTAATGACAACTCTTTGTAGTCTGTTTTTAAGCCAATGTTCTACCCCAGAACAAGCATTTTCATCTAGACCGGTTTCCTTGAGTTTGAACACTAATCTATTGTGTGGAACTGTATCAAATGCCTTTGCAAAATCCAAATAGATCACATCCACTGCAACACCCTGATCTATACTTCTACTTACTTCTTCGTAGAATGCAATCAAGTTAGTTTGACATGACCTGTGCTTCATAAAACTGTGCTGATTTTTGCTGATAACCATGTTCTTATAAAGGAATTCTTGAATATTATCCCTTAAAAACCTTTCAAATATTTTCCCAGCCACAGAAGTTAAGCTCACAGGTCTATAATTTCCAGGCAAGGATTTTGAACCCTTTTTGAATATATGAACCACATCTGCCTTCCTCCAATCCTCCGGAACACTTCCTGAAAGAAAAAAATCTTGAAAGATTAAAAACAGAGGTTCACTTATTTCTACACTTAGTTCCTTAAGTACTTGTGGATGGATACCGTCAGGCCCTGGAGCTTTGTTTATATTAACTTTATTTAGTTGCTGCAGCACCTTGTCTTGAGTTAACCAATTACAATTATTCTGCAAGTTTTTAGTAGCAATCATTCGCACATCTATTGCCATGGGTTCCTCCTTAATATATACAGACGAGAAATAGTTATTTAAAATTCCTGCCTTTTCCTGGTCTTCATTAACTAACACCCCCGTTTCAGTTTCTAGTGTACCTATGCTTTCATTTTTGGTTTTTTTAGAATTTATGTACTTAAAAAATGCTTTGGGGTTGGTTTTGCTCTCTTTAGCTATCATTTTTTCATTTTGAAATTTAGCAAATCTAATTGCCTTTTTGCATGCATTATTTGCTTCTTTATATCTTTTATAAGATGCATCTGATTTGTCCGATTTAAATGCTTTAAATACCCTTTTCTTATTTTTAATCTCTTGTTTTACTTCTCTACTAAGCCACATTGGTTTTAATTTGTTTCTTTTATATTTATTTCCCAATGGTACATACTGAGAAATGTACCTGTAATGGAACGCCAATATTAAATCCACGAATTCCGCTGGTTCAGGAAGTAATCCACAGTCAAGCGCTGGAAACAACAAGGCAATATCCCAAATCTCCCAGTAACCGGACGAAACACAGTTCTGAGAGTCAACTGAGGTCTTTTAATTCAGCTCCACAATTTATACAAGTCCCCATGCAAGGGGTTTCCTGAGTCCCTTCCCAGGGGCATTCCCAGAGGGGACTACATGGGGGACTTACAGTACAAGGCATTTCTCCCATCAGGCACTGCTGCACGAGAGGGATCCTCCCCCTGGAATATACTGTTAAGTGGATTATCCCTCCGTGCAGCAGAACCGACAATTTATATTAAAATACATAACTTTTCGAATATGCAGTCTATTTGCATGAATGGACGTTCGGTAGATAGCTGGGGTCTGAGCGCATCATTCGTGAGATTACCGCTCAGATCCCAGCTAAAACAACCGAACGCCGCACGAAAAACACATTCGTTGAAATACATATTAAAATGACCGATTGCCTTCCAGGGAATGAAATACCGAACGGCCCGGAACTCCCGAACGGCCTGGAGGCTCAGCGGTGTTCGCGCCGTCGAGTAGCCGTTTTTAGTACCATGCGCTCGACGACCTAACACCGCTGAGGGAACAAAGGATCCAAGATGGCCGACCGCCGCATGGTCGGTAGTCGAACGGCGGCCACCTAGGAGAGCCTCTAATTACCGATTGCAACATTGTTGCAATCGGTTAACAAGCGCCACACGCCTCTAAGTGTGTGGGCTATTATATGGAGTGTTTTCGGTTCACGAACGGCCCGCCAAAGTGCCGTTCGTGAAACGAAAGGAAAACCCAATACAAATAGCTATCTGCATTCGGCGGATAGCAAATACAGGCAATTCAAGGTATTACAGCCAGCATACATTGTACATAGTTGAACACATATCCCCACCGGCATACAGGCAACCCTTAAAGGTACAGTCTCTTGATATAGTCCAAGTGGCTAGGTTTGCCACAGTACCTTTCTAATATTTTTTGGAAGATGATCCATTTATCCTTAGTGTTACATAATTACCTCGTTACATAGCTGAAAAGAGACTTGCGTCCATCAAGTTCAGCCTTCCTCACATTTGTTTTTTGCTGTTGATCCAAAAGATCACTAAAGACTTTATGCCAGTCAATATATTGTAAAGCTGCCCTTAACTTATTGAAATTGGCCTTTTTAAAATGATATGTTTTAGTATATGTTACAAAAGTCTGGAAATAACTATGTTACTGTTTGCTAACCAATGGATACTGTTTGTCCCTGTATAAGTTTAAACCGAAAGAAGCATGAATGGATTACCCGAACCATTATAAAGACTCCATTCGTGGTATGAACAGGGGACCCCCCAGAGCTTGGCGCGTGCCGCCACTTAACCCCGTCACCCCGCAAACTACCGAACGGTCGACCACCCGGCCAGCGGCGTGTGGCAGCCATTAACCACCCAGGCGGCTGCGGTTTGCGGTTAACCACAACTTAATTGATAGGCCTGGGGGCATCTACGTTCGCATCGAAAATACCAAACGGGATCTACCGAACTAACAACCGAACGACGACCCCCTACAGCGGGCCGTGTGGTGATCATTAACTTGTGGTTTCTGCGGTTAACCGCAGGTCAAGTACCCTTCTACCAGGTGGTCCTCGTTCACGTACCGAACAAGTCCCACTACCAGACAGACAGCGGGACTTCGCATGAACTGATACCCGAGTTTAGTTCCACGAATTAGAAGCGAGGTCCCGCTGCCCGCTAAACCATCAGAAAACATAGCCGCCAACAGAGACTAACAATCCAAAATGCCGAACGGACTTTATACGGCAGCCACCGTCCGTTCTGTTCGTGGGATTGTAGCGCCATTCGGCTGTTTAATGCATACGAACGCGAGCCTTTAGATGAGTGGTAGAATGAGTGGTTTCCCTGTATTAATGTAAAAGTTATAGATTTTCATGCAGTTTTCTGGGACATAATAAAACGTGGTCTTTTGTGCGCTTGGAGATAATTAGATTGTAAAACCGTTGGACTCATTATCTCCAAGCTGGGCGGGTACTAATTCAAATAATACACTGTGTTGTGATTGGATATTTGTCTGTACTGTACCTGTATTCCATCAGGTCCACAGGGGGCTGTCCTTGGACCTGAGGAATCACATAAATTGCCATGCTATGTGCCAGTAAAGCCAGTTCGTTTTTGACCCTCAACTTGCAGCCTCGACTCATGTTGTAGGGATCCGCGATATTGATGCTTATATCGTGCTTGGGGATATTCTACATTTGCAGCTTACTACCGAAAGACCTCCGTTTGACTCTCTGCAGCAGGAACCAGGACATCCAAGCGATCAACCCTCCTGCTAGACCGGGGGCAATCGTAACAGTATACCCCATGTGCTTTTGTTTTTTTGAGTTTATTTCAAAGGACACTATATTGTGATCACTATTTCCCAAGTGCTCACCTACTTGAATGTTGGTCAAAAGATAAACGTTGTTTGTTAAAACCAGGTCCAGACAAGCGTCCATTCTAGTTGGTGCTTGTACAAGTTGTGACATGAAGGTGTCATTTAACAAGTTTAAAAACCTAATTCCCTTTGCTGAGCTACTAGTCCCTCTGTCCCAATTTATGTCCGGGTAATTAAAATCTCCAATAATTAAAGTGTTACCCAGATTTGCAGCTTTCTCAATTTGCTCAAACAGCTGTTGTTCCTCGTCAATATTAACATTAGGTGGTTTATAACGTATCCCAACCAATAGTTGGTTTCCCTTCTTTTCCCCCAAGCAGATATTTACCCATAAAGCTTCCACATTTTCCTCATCGCATTCCACTTGCTTAATATTTAGCTTTACATCATGGTTGACATACAAACATACCCCACCACCCTTCTTGTTTTTCCTATCCTTCCTAAATAACATGTACCCATTTAAGTTAACTGCCCAGTCATGTGTCTCATCCCACCATGTTTCAGTTATGCCTATTATATCATATTGTTTAGTGTATGCTATTGCCTCTAGTTCCCCCATTTTGTTATTTAGGCTCCTTGCATTAGTAAGCATACATTTAATATCATGAGTCACTTGTACTTTTTGTGAATTATATATATAGTGAGTGTGTGTGTCTGGTAGTGAGTGAGTGTGTGTCTGTGTGTGTCTGTTAGTGAGTGTGTGTTTGTCTGTTAGTGAGTGAGTGTCTGTTAGTGAGTGAGTGTGTGTCTGTTAGTGAGTGTGAGTGTGTCTGTTAGTGTGTGTGTGTGTTTGTGTGTCTGTTAGTGTGTGTGTGTGTCTGTTAGTGAGTGTGTCTGTTAGTGAGTGTGTGTTTCTGTTAGCAAGTATGTGTTTCTGTTAGCTTGTGTATGCGTATCTGTCAGTGAATGTGTGTGAGTGTGTGTTTTTAGAAGGCAGGGCAGGGGGGAAGAGTTGGGTGCGGGTGGCGTGGGGGTGGGGGGCACCTGAGTTTTGTCCTGCCTAGGGCAGCACAAAACCAGGATACACCACTGACTGTAGTGTCTCTTTAAAGGGACACTATAGGCACACAGACCACACCATCTCATTGAAGTGGTCTGGGTGCACAATACCTGTCACCCTTTCTCTTAGTTTTAGAGAAACTGCAATGTTTACATAGCAGTTCTGAGACGCTTCCTGGAGTTTCACAGAGTTTTAATCTGTGAAACGGCTCTCGATGTCCTCCCGATCTGCATAAGGTCATCTAACGTTAGAGAATAGCCCATAGGAAAACATTGAGTCAATGCTTTCTTATGGGGAAGGCCTAATGCACTCACAGTACTCGCTGCCCATGTGCATTAGGTTCCCCTATTGGCTGACGTCCGAGGAGGTAGAGCGCATCCAGTGCCGAGGGATTAGGGCACTGGAATCAGGTAAGTGAACAGACACACTAAAACAGCATTTGAGAGACATAATCAAGCCATATATGTTAAAAGGCACAGTAACAATGCATAAACAATAACAGATTTATTTACTAAAGTGATAATTGCTGAGAATTTGTAAAATTCAAAATTTAGGCAAAAATAGCCAAATTAGAGAAATTCTCCAAGTCCAGTGGCATACATATGCACACCAGTGTGGCCACATTTTGTCAGCCTCTTCTCCTGGGGGGCCCAGGAGCTGGCCACCTCAGAGTCCCCTGAGGCTGGCAGTGGTTTCAGTTTGCCGGCTCCAGCATCAGTCAGCAGCGCGCTCAGGGGAGAGTGCTCCCTCGCGTGCCCGCTCGGATGCCCAGCAGCCCAGCAGCCCAACAGCCCCACTGGACCCAAGGGACAGCAGGAATCCCCATAGCACTCCCAAAGGTGGAGAGGCCGGGGATTAAATAAAAAGAGATATATATGTGAGTGTGTATGTGTGTTAGTGTGTGTGTGTCAGTGAGTGTGTTCGTTTGTGTGTGTCAGTGAGTGTGTTATGGGGGACAGTGTGTGTATGGGGGACAGGGTGTGTAAGAGGGGGTTGGGTGTGTAAGAGGGGGCTGTGTGTAAGGGGAGGCAGTGTGTGTAAAAGGGGGATGTGTGTGTAAGAGGGGGACTGTGTGTGTAAGGGGGCTGTGTGTGTATGAGGGACAGTGTGAGTAAGGGCGGGCTGTGTGTATATGGGGGGCAGTGTGTGTAAGGGGGCTGTGTG
>OW240915.1:191985903-192094103 GCA_933207985.1 Pelobates cultripes
ACACAGACAGACACACACACACTCAATCACAGACAGTCACTCACAGGCACACAGACACACATACGCACACACACACACACACTCAATCACAGACAGTCACTCACAGGCACACATACACTCACACACAGACACACAGACATGCATACACACACTCACTAATTATTTTAATAAATAAACATTTTCCACCCAGCCTCCCTACCTGGAGAGCTGGTGTGGATGATGAATCATTCCCTGGGGTCCAGTGGGGCTGCTGGGAGGCGTGCGGCAGTGCTGTGATCAGACGCGGCGAGGGAGCTCTAACCTCTCTGCTCTGCTCCCTCGCAGCTGCCTTCTGATACCGCGGGAGCCGGAATATGACGTCATATTCCGGCTCCCGCGGCATCAGTAGACAGCGCGCGAGGGAGCAGAGAGGTTAGAGCTCCCTCACCGCGTCTGATCACAGCACTGCCGCACGCCGCGCCGGGGATTCAGAAGGTGGCCTGGCAGGAGGGAGAGCTTCCCTCCTGCTGATCACTGAAATATTGCGCCCCCGAAACCGGTGCGCCCTAAGGCGGCCGCCTGTGCCGCCTTATGGACGCGCCGGCCCTGAATACATGCACAGACTGCTGAATACACACATGCACACACACAGACTGCTGAATACATAAACAGACCGCTGAATACACACACACAGACTGCTGAATACATACACACAAACTGACAGACTGCTAAATACACACAAACAGACTGCTGAATACATGCTCAAACACACACAGACTGCTGAATACACACACACACACACACACACATACTGTTGAATACATATACATACACATACATAGACTGCTAAATACACACAAACACAAATTGCTGAATACATACACACACACACACACGTAACTGATCTCAGGACTCAGGTCCTGCTGCCAATCTTCCATCTGTTTGTCCTGTAGCTCCAGCTCCTCCCACTCCTCCCATGCTGACTCTATTAGTGGAGAGGGCAGGGACATGCTGCAACATCCCATCTCAGCCCTCTCCACACAGCCAAGCACAAACGAGTTTTCCTAGTACTGCCTTAGAGCACTGCACACCCTGATGGCCAGTGCCGATATTGCAGCACATTCTTCTCCAATAAAAATACCAGCAATTATACGGTTGGTATTTTTGCAATATCGACATCGGCCACACAGCATCAAATTCCGGCTGTACCAGTAAAATACTGGCCAGATGGCAATCCTATATGCATATATTTAGCAGTACACGGATTGGCACAAGTCTAGTTATTGCATTGTTTCAGGCCTTCTGATACCTATAGTACTCCTTTCTTAAGGACACATCTACCTCCTATTTGGCGTTGGGGGATGCTAGTGCTAGAATAGTGATGTCTCGAACGGTTCGCCGAACCGTTCGCGAACGTTCCGCCGCGAAAGGTTCACCGCGGACTCATCATTGAGTAAACTTTGACCCTGTACCTCACATTCAGCAGACACATTCCAGCCAATCAGCAGCAGACCCTCCCTTCCAGACCCTCCCACCTACTGGACAGCATCCATTTTGAAGCTGCATTCTTACTGAGCTGTCCAGGAGGTAGGAGGGTCTGGGAGGGAGGGTCTGCTGCTGATTGGCTGGAATGTGTCTGCTGACTGTGAGGTACAGGGTCAAAGTTTACTCAATGATGAGTCCGCGGCGAACCATTCGCGGCGGAATGTTCGCGTTCGGACCTCGGTCAGCTGTAACATACTTGTGTCCATTGTGCTCTATTTATATATTCATTCTCCCGCCCAAAGTTCAATTGTCCAATCCCAAATCTCTTGTAGTTCTTCTGATGCTCGCGACTAGCGACACGTCATTTCAGGTTTTCGGGGGAAATACAAGTTCCTTGATGCTTTGCGAGCGTGTAGTATTTCCGGTTTCTCCGTGAATCACAGGAGTGTCGATACTGTTAGAATCTAATACAGTCCATGTTAAGCTCAAGGCATAGAACATAAAAGAAACAGAAATAGTATATAAAGATTCCAAATACAATATGAATACATTTATGTATCAGTATCATCTGTTTCCATTGCCACATTACACTTCAGTGATAGTGAAAAAAAAAAATCTGTAGGGATAGTTGTAAAATACCTTTTATATTAAATCAAATATGGGAAAAACATGTATCTATATTATTTTGACATAATGTATTTTCCTAAATCAAAAAATCTTTAAGGGGTTTCTTTTAGAATGGCTAATGTTCTGTTGTGGGGTATATATTTATCTAAAAATTAACCTGGACTTTATATAAAGTCTCTTTATTATCATATATGCCAAAAAAATTGAGGTAAAGACCTCCAATCCCTTAAGTAAATATGATAAATATGTATTATCTCTAAAGTGCAGATAGATACCCTAAAAAGTGTTCCTCATTCCAGAATGAAATATAGTTGAACCCTAATAAAAAAGATATATCAATAAGGACTACATGCATAAGAAATATGTATACACAAAATAAAATAAAAATACACATAAAATGACACATCAGATTAAAATTGAAATTAAATAGAATCCAAATTAGATAAAAATAAAAAAATAAAAAATAAAAATAATTACAAAAATAAAATAAAAAATATAGAGATAAAAACAGAAAAATTGAAAAAAAGAGAAAAAATATATAAATAAAAAATATATAATATAAATAAAAATAATAAATAAATAAAGAATAAAATGTAAAGGGAATAAATATAAAAAAATAATATAATAATAACTGTGTATATATGTATATATATATATATATATATATATATATATATATATATATATATATATATATATATATATATATATATATATCTTATGCATAATAAATCCCACACTGTTTAGAATCCCTTTTCTAACTAAAAAATAGGTGAATAAAAATATAGAGTACATGCATAGTATGTTAAAAAATCAATAAAAAATTAATTGTATGAAGACTTTATGGGGAATGGCAGGAGATGTTAGAATCTTTCTTCTTCATTATAAGGAAAATGATAATTAAAAGAAGGAAGAGTACATTACAAAAATTAGATAAAGAAATTAATGAAACTCAACTTTTACTTCAAAACCACACTTCTCCAGAAGAGTTTGAGACTATAACCAAACATATTCAGAGACAGATAGAAAAAACTGAAACAGATCCCAAAAATATAAAAAGAAGGAAGTACAAAAGAGATAGATATGATTATGACCATAATCAAGTTTTTACTTATGCAACTAAAAATAACCACACAAGGAGCTATGCAGATGTGGCCAGACAGGATAGGCAGTATGAAAGAGGTAGGCTACATTTCACTAATACACAAATACACTCAACTGACAGATAGAACATTTCTAACAGAAAATCACCGCATACCCAGTCCCCCATATACCAATCTAGATCCACTAGATCTACACAAGAGTCTAACAGAGAGAGGAATAAGCCCCTCAGAAGAAGTGAGAGGTCACCTATCAGCACAAGAAATAGAAAGGAAAGCCAAAAAAAATACATCTCCACTCGAAATAGGTTTAAAATTCTATCAGATAGACATGAAGATTATGATTTTTTTCAGGAGGGACGTCAAAAGGGCAAATACAAGGTAACCCAATCCCCAATGAACACCACTTCACCCCAACGATCACCCCCCAAAAGACATCGAAATTTAAGGGGAGGGGAAAACACGGGTGGAAAGAGACCCAATAAAATAAAAAAGGAAACAAACATCCCCAACTAAAACGATTGTTTTTAATTTGACAGGAAATACCTTAACACAAACACAAGAAACGTTCTGAATAAGGGACTTAAATTTGTACCGACACCACCCCTAAATAACTTTGACTTATTCATAGATTTGAATAAGTTTAAAAGGAGTTTATGTTTAAAAATTTTTTTCATGAGATCAGATACCCAAGTTAATCAACATACACATCCAAATACATTCATACAGATCTTAGAGAAAATCTACTTTTTTTCAAAAAAACTTTATATCAAAAGAAATGACGGCATTACGACAGGAAGTAAATAGTGGCAAAGCAAGGAGCAAAAGAGATAATAATTTAAGTAAAGAGGAATGGCTAGCATTAAAGACATTACAAAAGGACAAAGATAAAGTCATAAAACCTGCGGACAAGGGAGGTGGTATTGTGGTAATAAAGACAACAGACTATATACAAGAGAGCCTTAGATTAGTGGAAGACCCAGATAAATATCAGAAATTAACAAATGATCCCACCAATGAAATAAAAAGGAAATTTGAAAGTATCCTACAAAAAGGGAATGAAATAGGGATACTAAATGATAAAGAATTTAGATATCGTAACATTCCCAAACCAAAAATTCCTGTTTTTTTATCATCTCCCGAAAATACATAAAAACCTCACCAATCCCCCAGGAAGGCCAATAGTCTCAGGGATAAATTCTGTGTCTAGTAGAGTATCTGAATATCTGGATAGGTGTTTTCAACCTATAGTCCAAAAAATTCCCAGCTATGTTAAGGACACGCTCAGTATTATACAAACATTACAGGAAATACATTGGGAGCCAGACTATATTTTAGTAACTGCAGATGTCGGCTCCCTCTACACTATTATTTCGCATTCCAGGGGCATAAAGGCAGTTAAGTTTTTCTTAAATAAAGATGATATATATCCCGAGAAACAGGTTGCTTTTATTACGGAAGGGATAGAATTAATTCTTTCAAACAATTATTTTTGGTACAATAATGAATTATTTTTTCAGAAAGTATGTCCGATCCCAGTTATGCCAATCTTTTTATGGCGTTCTGGGAACATAAATTTATTAACAACAACTCAGACTGGGAAGCGAACCTGGTCTCCTATAAGCGATACATAGATAATATCTTTTTTTTATCTGGAAGGGCACAATGGACAAATTAGAGGATTTAAATTTTTTTTTAAACAATAATGATTGGGGCATAATACTTACAACAGAATACAGCAAAATAAATGTAAACTTTTTAGACTTAACGATATATGTAGAGAATAATCATATTAAAATGAAAACTTATTTTAAATCAGTGGATGTAAATAACTATATTTTTTTAAATAGTTGCCATTTTTCACCATGGCTAAAGAACATTCCTAAGGCACAATTTCTTAGAATCCAAAGATATTGCACAGACATAAACATTTTTCAAAGTCAAGCAATGGGAATGAAGGATCAATTTATCAAAAAGGGATATGAAGAAAATCCACTTTTAAATACCATACAGGAAGTGAAAAATATGGATAGATCTTCCCTTTTGAAATATAATCCGAGGAAGAAAAATGAAAATAATACATTATCTTTTATTTGCAATTTTAATCAGGAAAGTCAAAAAATTAAACGAATAATAAACAAGCTTTGGCCCATACTAAGAAATTATCCCATGTTACACTCAATACTACCAGATAAACCTAGACTGATTTATAGGGGGGCCCCAAATCTGAAACAGAAATTAGTCTGAAACCATATAAAAAGAGAAAAAAATTAACCCATTCTTTCAGAAAGAAGGTTATTTCGGATGCGGACAATGTCCAGCCTGCAGAAGTACAAAAAACACGAGAAGACACATAACTAAATTTACAGACCCGGGTGGACTTAAGGAATATAAAATTAAGGGAATGATCACATGTTTTTCTAAAAGGGTAATTTACATTTTAAAATGCACATGTAACCTCTTTTACGTGGGAAGAACCAAACGCCCCTACAGGTTAGGATAAATGAGCATTGTGGCAAAACCGACCTCGCCACTGGGCATTGGAGAAGACTGACTGTGACTATGGCCCCATGTTGAAATGCTGGATTATCCCCTGCAAAGACCTGAAAGACGGGTCATTCGGTACTTTCCCTATGTGAGCAGTGTTACCCCAGATAGCTATGCCATGGAGCCCATTCGTATAACAAAAGACTATGTGAAAGACTTTGGCTCCATGGCAATTGAACTGTATGTATGTGATCTGAGCGCCATTCAGTAATAATTTGCGCTCAGATCTAAGCTATCTGGGGACATGTTGAATGTACCCGTTTTATGCAATAGCTGCACAGTTATATATTTTTATGTATTTTATTGTATTTTCCTACCATGTGGCTAATGGAGTTTTGCCTCTGTCCTTGGAGATAATTGGATTACTTCCCAATTATCTCCAGGATAGAAGACTCTGTGGAACTGGTTTTGGGCAGAAAAACCATGCTTCATTTGGTCAAATAGGACTTTCCCTTAACTTTTTAACCCCTGAACCGATTGCCCTGATTTTTGAATATGTGTATATTTCAAGCATGCGGATTCTAAATATGTAATTTTTTTGAAGATTGGACGTATATTTTTAAAGTTATAGCACATGTATAAAAACTGTATTTTTCCTGCTTGTGACAATTATGTTAACCCATTGTGTACCATAATTAGATCACAGGCAGAGGGGAGGATTTTATGTATAATTGCTGGGAGTGTTTTCTGTAATGTACGTTATTGGTTGTTCTGTAAAACCCTGTGGGCAGATCTATGTTTGTGGATTGTGAATAAAAGAGGCTGTATGTGCCAGTACACTCAGTTCTGCTTGACCTCAAAACAAAGTGTTGTCTCGTTATTGGGGAAATTGGATTGCATGCTGATTGCCAGGAGTGTAAGCTGATTGTATGCTTTTCCTGTTCAGCTGCTTACAGCATTCATATGCTTGAGAGCATTCATATGCTTCTCTGGTTCGGTGGTTGTGTTGTCTGCTGCAGTGCTTGGAGTCCTCAGGAAGCGCTAGGAGCATCCTTCAATGGAGGTACCCAGTCGGGGTGCCAGGTGATCCGTTACAAGCATGTACAAAATATAAAGAGGGGCTATGATAAACATAGCGTTTCAGAACATTTTAAATTAAAACACAACAGTGATCCACAATTTTTTGATTTTTTTGATTTTTTTGCAATTCAAAAAATCACATTGAATTGGCGTGGAGAAGATGAAATAAGAAAATTAGGTCAAATTGAAACAAAGTGGATTTTTAATCTGAATACCCTCTCTCCATCTGGACTCAATGCGGATTTTGAATTGTGCCATTTTTTATAAGAAAGGATTTATATTCACCCCTTTCCCCCTCCCCTCTTTTAAGGAATCCACTGTTTAAAAATTCATGTTTTTATTGATTTTTTAACATACTATGCATGTACTCTATATTTTTTTCACCTATTTTTTAGTTAGAAAAGGGATTCTAAACAATGTGGGATTTATTATGCATAAGATATATATACACAGTTATTATTCTATTCTTTTTTGTATTTATTCACTTTACATTTTATTCTTGAATTATTTCTTATTTTTTATTTATATTATATTTTTTTATTTATATATTTTTTCTCTTTTTTCCTTATTTTTTCAATTTTTCTATTTTTATCTATGTATTTTTTGTATTTATTTTTAATTTATATTTTTATATTTTTATTTTTATCTAATTTGGATTCTATTTTAATTTTAATTTTAATCTGATTTGTGTCATTTTATGTGTAGTTTTATTTTATTTTGTGTATATATATTTCTATATATATATAAGGTGAGCAATTTTATGCATTATTTTTGTTCACTTTGATCATCAGAGATACTGCACTTAGATTACCATTTTTTCTCTGCATCTATCTACCATATATGATGTGGAAAGCAATATACCTATCGCTCGACTACAAGAAGGTTATGTGATCTACCTTAAAGACACAGACACCTGGAAGTTTAGAGCACTATTATCTATATTTCTATTTCTCAGTTTTTTCTATGTACCCAATATAAAGTGCTATATATAGAGGGTAAGTGTATGTCATTCACCCCATAGAGGAATATTCACCTCACCTTATAACACAAGCGTTGCACTCTAAACTAACAGCCTGAAGGGTAGAAATACCAATCAGACTGAGAGTCTTTTTGTTTCCTGGTGATCACTCCCCTATATTGTCTAATATTTCTATACCACTTCTACAGGAGTAGTAGTTAGAGTGTTTCTAGATTCCATTATTTCCCTACAATGATGGATATCAATTAGGGTCCCATCTCCCTTGAATCATTTGCACTGCAAATTACTTTAGTAGAAAAAAGGGAATTGAGGGCACACCCAGAAGTAGCATGTCTCAGCAATAGTGCTGCCATGGAGACCAAAATTTAGACAACATACAGATTAAGGAACAGTGCACACACACACATACATTTTTAAATAAAATTAAATTAAAAAAAGTCTTGTTCTCATCACATTTGGGACAGGAATTGGCTTGTCCCAACATGCAGAATTAAGTCATACCTAACAAGGTAGACCTCACAAAGGTAGAAAAGAAATTGGATAGGTATTACCAGTCGTAAGTGGTGGCCAGGGTTAATGTATACATTAGCAGAGAAATGGAAAAGTCAATAAACATAGAAACATAAGCAGAGTTGAAGGATTACAGAAGTACACTAAATCAAGAGACTAGCCAAGGTAATGGATATACAAATCAAAATAGTCAAGGCAAGCCGATATTCAGTAAATCATGAATCAGATATGCAAATGAACACACCCTTGGTTCACCACATGGGTAACCACTACAAGGCCAAGGTAGCATGGGAGAACTTAAACAGCCCTAAGTCAGGCGTGATTGGCTTGTCTCACTTCTCCAACTCCAAAAGCGATTGGATAATGTTACAGAAATGACGCAGGGGTAGCCATATTAGAAATTATGCTGGAGTCACTGCATCATTAATAGCTGTGGGGTCTAAGCAAGCAGCATTCGTAATGATGCCAATATGGCATGAGACAAGTGACAGCATCACAGGCTCCAGTAATGCTGCAAAAAAGGGGAGGCTGTGACCCAGTTGCCCCCCACCTTGTAACAACCCCCTACCTGTAATAGCCCTCCTAACCCAGTCACAGCCCCCACCTTCTCACAGCCCCCCTATCCTTCCACAGCCTCCTAACCCTGTCAAAGCCCCCACCTGGTCACAGCCCCCTAAACCTGTCACAACCCCCTAACCCTGTCACAGCCCTCCAACCCTGTCACAGCCCCGACCACCCTATCACAGCCCCCACCCACCTTGTCATAGCTCCCACCCAACCTGTCAAAGCCCCCACCCACCCTGTCATAGCCCGCCTACCCTGTCACAGCCTCCCTCCCCTGCCACAGCCCTTACACCCTGCCACTGCCCCTCCACCCTGCTACAGCTCCCCTACCCTGTCACAGCTCCCCTACCCTGTCACAGCTTCCCCCACCCTGTCACAACCCCTCCACCTTGTCACAGCCACCCCCACCCTGTCACACCACACATGCTGTCACCGCCACACCCTCCCTGTTACAGCTTACACACATACCCTATCACAGTCCTCCCTCACATGTCACAGCTTCCCCGTCACTTCCTGTCACCCCTCCACACACATACTTTGTCAAGCCCCCCACACACATACCCTGTCACCCCTCCACACATATACCCAGTCACAGCCCTCCCACACACACCCTGTCACCTCCCCCACACACACCCTGACAACCACACACTATCATCCCCAGATACACCAACACCCACTCCACACACAAACACTATCACCATCCCAAACACTTTCAGCCCCTTCACCCAGCCACACTCACATTAACACCTCCAAATCTCACCCATACCAACCATACCAAACTCATACGCCCTCGCTTTGCCACTCTTACCCTATCACATTAAACCCCTAATCCTGTCAGACTCATACCCAAAACCCAGTCCAATCCTGTCCTCCATACTCACCCCAAACCCTGTCACACTCTTCCCCCCAACCTACCCTGTCACAGCTTCCCCCACCCTGTCACAGCCCCTCCACCTTGTCACTGCCACCCCCACCCTGTCACACCACACATGCTGTCACCGCCACCCCCACCCTGTTACAGCTTACACACACACCCTGTCACAGCTCCCCTACCCTGTCAAGGCTTCCCTCACCCTGTCACAGGCCCTCCACCTTGTCACAGCCACCCCCACCCTGTCACACCACACATGCTGTCACCTCCACCCCCTCCCTGTTACAGCTTCCACACACACCCTGTGACAGGCCTCCCTCACGTGTCACAGCTCTCCCGTCACTTCCTGTCACCCCTCCACACAGATACTTTGTCAAGCCCCCACACACATACCCTGTCACCCCTCCACACACATACCCTGTCACAGCCCTCCCACACACACCCTGTCACCTCCCCCACACACACCCTGACAACCACACACTATCATCCCCAGATACACCAACACCCACTCCACACACAAACACTATCACCATCCCAAACACTTTCAGCCCCTTCACCCAGCCACACTCACATTAACACCTCCAAATCTCACCCATACCAACCATACCAAACTCATACGCCCTCGCTTTGCCACTCTTACCCTATCACATTAAACCCCTAATCCTGTCAGACTCATACCCAAAACCCAGTCCAATCCTGTCCTCCATACTCACCCCAAACCATGTCACACTCTTCCCCCCAACCTTGCCACACTGACCTCGCCTCGATCTGTCACACTCCCTCCTCCAAACTTGGCACATTCACCTCAACTCTTAACTATGCCAAACACACCCTGTCACAGTAGCCTCCTTAAATCCTTCTCCAATCCGCCAAGCCTCATTTACCTCCCTCACCCTGTCACACTCACCCTGCCATAGTTACCCCTTTACTCACCCAGTAACAGCCACTAACTGAAGTCATTCATCATAGACACACACAGTCATGAAACGTAGCTTTGCCATAACACAATGCACAAAGGCCACAGGCAGCCCCCATAAACGCAACACATCACAGGCAGCTACTGCACACACATACGGTTCCAGACACATGCTCCCAAAGACACACATTCACACTCTAGGATACTCTCTATCACACACACTTTCAGACTAGGGCCAGACTGAGGATACAAAGCAGCCCTGGAAAAAAAATCTATGCCAGCCCCATAAGTCATTGCGCCATATATTGCCGTATGTAATATGTAAGGCAATGTCTTGCCTCCCCAGATGGTTGAGTTATATATATATTGCTTTTTCTAATATATAATATTGGTCCTTTCAGAGAAAAACATTTAATTATACAGTAAGCATACTCACATGCAGATACAGACAATCTCACTGACACACACAAGCTCATTGATACACAGCCTCATAGACAAACAATGTCACTGATATACATAATCTCATTGGCATAAAAACACAAGTTCACTCACTAGCAGGCACACACACACACGCAAGCAAGCTCACTCACTAGCAGGCGCACACACACACACACAGCTTAATGTAGTGGTTGTGGTGTCTATAGCCTGTCCCTGCAGGCTTTTCAATGTAAACACTGACTTTTCCGAGAAATGGCAGTGTTTACATTGCTTCCTAGTGCCTCCTCTAGTGACAGTCACTCAAACAGTCACTAGAGGTGCTTCCTGTGTCAGTGCTGCACAGTGTGATTGCACAGTGTGCAGCACCTACATTCAGGGCCTTTGCATCCCAATCCTATGGCAGAGCGTTAGATTGGCTGAGATCATCAAGCTTGATGATCTCAGCCATAGAGGCAGGGCCAGTCGAGGGGAGACCAGCACGGAGTGGGGAGAAAAAAAAAAGGTGAGTAAAAACACTTTTTAAATACACACAGACACACACATACACCATGACAGACACACACACACCCTGACACAGACACCCCATGACACTGACGCACCATGACACTGACACACACCGTGACACTGACACACACCATGACACAGACACAGACACACCATGACACAGACACAAAAGAAACACCATGACACAGACACACACACCATGACACAGACACACACCATGACACACACACACCATGACACAGACACACACACCATGACAGACAGACACACACACATACACTCACACTGACAGAATGACACATATTACCTGTGGGTGAACTACTGGGTGTGCTAGTGGCCGCTGAGGAGGTCTGATGGCTGCATAGGGAGGTCTGCTGTCGGCCGCTGAGGAGGTCTGATGGCTGAAGAGGGAGGTCTGCTAGCGGCCGCTGAGGAGGTCTGATGGCTGCAGAGGGAGGTCTGCTGGCGGCTGCTGGGGGAGCTCTAATGGTGGCCACTGGGGGAGCTGTTCTGCTCCCCAGTGCGCAGCTTAATGAAACCGAGGCCGGAATATGACGTCATATTTCGGCCCCGGTCTCATTAAGCTGCGCACGAGGGCGGGGGAGCAGAGACAGAACAGCTCCCCCAGCGGCCGTCATTAGAGCTCACTTAGTGGTCGCCAGCAGACCCAGGTGTCTGCCCGGCCCCAGGTGCCGACGGCCCACCGGGAAATTTCCCGGTATCCCGGTGGGTCAGTCCGGCCCTGTTTCAGACACATGCACAAGTAGACAATACCAGACACACTTAGAAAAATACACATTGGCACTTACGTATACAAATAGTACTATGTGCACATACACACAACATTAATTAAAAATAAATAAAACAAGAGCAGGTCCACTCCGCTGGGTAAATGATAAATGTCCCTAAAGGGCAATTAGATGTAAAACAATAAATCGTATATCCAGTAGACTTAAATCCAGTAGAATTAAATAAGCCGCTAATTCATAAAGATGCCGATTGTAAACGAAACGGCAACTCAGATTGCTACAATTTAACACGCGCATGCTTAGCCCAAAGATAAAACGAAATGAAGTCCATCAGGGGACACGAAATTGCACTATCGTAAATTATCCGTATATTAGATTTAGATAAAACTGCAATAAATAATAAGTTTGCACATATTAATAGCAAGAAAAAAAACAATTATATATATCATAAGATGCCTGTAATCTTAAAGTATTATAGACTAATATGTAAATATGAATTATAGAAATGTATCAATAGCACACCTTTAATGGATAGCGTTTTGTTTATAAACGAAGGAACACAAAGATCTCTATATATATCAGATTAATGACAGTGCTTATATTAATTAATGATTGTACAATAATGTTGCTAACAAAAAATAAAATTAAAAGAAAAAGTTGTATTTGTTTGAATGAGAAAGTTTATGTTAACCATGAATAAAGGGAGTGAAGTTGAATTCTTCGTTTAGACCACTAGGGGCCAAAGTACGAAAAATATGTATCCACTTGGATTCCTGATTCAAAAGTTTTAAATTAAAATTCCCTTTTCTGGAGTTCATTGTAATCATTTCTAATGCTTGGAATTTAAGATTTGAGACGTCACTGTTATGTGAATTTCTAATATGATTAGCAACAGGACAATTAATGTACAATTAATAAACTGATGAACAGGAAAACTTTCTTTTATCTGTGTGCACTCAATCATTTTTGATGGTTTTATAAAATCACAGGCCTTACAGTGACCACATTTAAAGATGCCTTTCGTTGTAGTAAGCCAGGTTTGTTGAATGGGATCAGGTTCCAGATGACTATGAACTAATATGTCAGGCAAATTCTTAGGACGACGAGCTGTAATGCTAGGAAAGTTGGAAACATGATTAGCCAAATCATCATCATATGTCAACATGGGCCAATGGTCAGAATAAATTTGTCTGACCGGGTCCCATAATCGGTCAAATGTACCTATACAGCGTATCATTGGTTTCTCTTGCTTAGGTCTAGATGTTCTAAGACTTGTCACTCTCTCCATTGAGCTGGCACATTGAAACGCTTTTTAAGAACCAAGACAATAACAAAGGCATCCTAAGAAGTTCTGACAAATCTGTGTCCTTTTTAGAAACCCCACTTTCCTCTGTCCCCTCTACCTCGAATAGCACACAGTCTTTTTTAGATCAGGAGTGGCCCACCCTCCCACAAAGAGGCAGATTGAGGGACAGGGGCAAATGGGGAAACAAACCCGAGAGGACAAACAAAAGACAGTAGAGATGTCAGGGGATCAAGGGGAAGATAATAAAATAATTAATTTATCAAGCTTCACATTATCCCCCGACCATACCTCATTATTAAACAAAGGATTGTCGTTTGTTCCGACTCCTGGTGCGAATACCTTTAATTGGTTAAAAGATACCAATTTGTTTGGAAGAAAGTTAGCATTGTCTACTATACATAAACGAAGGGAAAACAAAACATGCAAAGAGACCGGTATTTCATCTGATGATTATCCCCATCTACAATCATTAGTCCAATTACTTGATGAACAGGAGAATGCACCACATCTCACAGACCTGAGACCCCAGAGCTTGTATACTCCCAGCTTTAAGGAAGTCACTAATGTAGATTTATTTGTTAAAATGACTACAGCCAGGATTGAACAACTACAAATACCAGTTAAGCAGGAATGTAACCTAACAAGAGGTGAATTCAAAGCCTTACGAGAACTTAGTGACAACAAAAATCTTGTCAGAAGATTTCTTCTAAGGCAAAGGAAAGGTTTTTTTACTGTAAGAACAATCAGGATGTGGAATTCTCTGCCTGAAGAAGTGGTTTTATCAGAGTCCATACAGATGTTCAAACAGCTACTAGATGCATACTTACAAAAACAGAATATTCAAGGATATAATCTTTCAATGTAGGGTAATAACTGCTTGATCCAAGGATAAATCGGACTGCTTGTTGCAAAATTGTGCTTCAAACTGGGTTTTTTGCCTTCTTTTGGATCAACAGCAAAAAACAAATGTGAGGAAGGCTGAACTTGATGGACGCAAGTCTCTTTTCAGCTATGTAAATATGTAACTATGTCATAAAACCCTCTGATAAGGGAGGCAATACAGTCCTCCTTAATAAGGATATGTACATATCTATGTGCATTGCTCACTTAACAGATCCAGGCTGTTACCAAAAACTTCAAAAGGATCCAACTACAGAATTTCTAAATGTGCTTAAGCAAATCTTTAACAAAGCATTGGCTGATAAAGTCATTACCAATGATGAATTTAAATTTTTATTGCCTAATTATACACCCACAATTGCTACCTTTTATTGTCTCCCAAAGGTACATAAGAATAGATCAAATCCTCCTGGGAGACCAATCTTGTCTGGTAATGGCTCATTGACTGAAAATGCTAGTAAGTTTTTAGAAAAACTTTTACATCCATTCGTCATGGACTTGGCTTCCTTTGTTCAAGACACTAAGCAGACATGATTGATTTGGAAAATCTACAGGTCCCCCCATACACCCAACTGGCAAGCTTAGACGTTGTGTCCCTATATAATAACATTCCTCATAAAGTAGGCCTTATAGCAACGACCTACTTTCTTAACAAATCAGTGAAATTCACTCCTTTTCAGAAAGATTTTATTCTGACATTACTTCATTTTGTGCTTACTCATAATTATTTGGTATTTAATAGGAGTTATTATCTGCAAATTAGGGGCACAGCCATGGGCACGGCATGTGCGCCAAGTTACGCCAATCTCTATCTTGGTTGGTGGGAGGAGACCATTGTGAGCAAGGTTACTGCTACAAACTATGGAGAATGTATCTTGCGCTGGTATAGATACATCGATGTGTTGATATTTTGGTCAGGCTCCACTCACACTTTTCAAAATTACGTACGGACTCTTACTCTAAATGATATAGGTCTTCAATTAACCTATGTCATTGACGAACAAATGCTTGAATTTTTGGATCTTAGAATCCTTTTGAATCCTGATGATAAAGTAGAAACTGAGCTGTTTAGGAAAACAACTTCAACGAATAGCCTACTCCACTGGCAGAGCCATCACCCTCATAATCTTAAGGTGGGTATTCCATACGGCCAATATCTTCATGCCAAATGAAATTGTTCAAACAATGAAACATTCCTGAGAGAAGCACAAGAACTTAGGAGACATTTTAAGTCACTTGGGTCTCCGAATAAAGTTCTTAAAAAAGCGTTTCAACGTGCCAGCTAAATGGAGAGAGCGACAAGTCTTAGAACATCTAGACCTAAGCAAGAGAAACCAATGATACGCTGTATAGGTACGTTTGACCGATTATGGGACCTGGTCAGACAAATTTATTCTGACCATTGGCCCATGTTGACATATGATGATGATTTGGGTAATCATGTTTCCAACTTTCCTAGCATTACAGCTCGTCGTCCTAAGAATTTGCGTGACATATTAGTTCATAGTCATCTGGAACCTGATCCCATTCAACAAACCTGGCTTACTACAACGAAAGGCGTCTTTAAATGTGGTCACTGTAAGGCCTGTGATTTTATAAAACCACCAAAAATTATCGAGTGCACACAGACAAAAGAAAGTTTCCCTGTTCATCAGTTTATTAATTGTACCTCTACTAGGATCATTTATGTAATCACTTGCAGCTGTGGATTACAGTATGTGAGCAAGACTTATCAGCAATTTAGACATAGGATCCTTCAACATGTTAACACAGTTAATAATATGAATATTTCAACTCCTGTTGCTAATCATGTTAGAAATTCACATAACAGTGACGTCTCAAATCGTAAATTCCAAGCATTAGAAATGATTACAATGAACTCCAGAAAAGGGAATTTTAACTTTTGAATCAGGAATCCAAGTGGATACATATTTTTCGTACTTTGGCCCCTAGTGGTCTAAACAAAGAATTCAACTTCACTCCCTTTATTCATGGTTAACATAAACTTTCTCATTCAAACAAATACAACTTTTTCTTTTAATTTTATTTTTTGTTAGCAACATTATTGTACAATCATTAATTAATATAAGCACTGTCATTAATCTGATATATATAGAGATCTTTGTGTTCCTTCGTTTATAAACAAAACGCTATCCATTAAAGGTGTGCTATTGATACATTTCTATAATTCATATTTACATATTAGTCTATAATACTTTAAGATTACAGGCATCTTATGATATATATAATTGTTTTTTTTCTTGCTATTAATATGTGCAGACTTATTATTTATTGCAGTTTTATCTAAATCTAATATACGGATAATTTACGATAGTGCAATTTCGTGTCCCCTGATGGACTTCATTTCGTTTTATCTTTGGGCTAAGCATGCGCATGTTAAACTGTAGCAATCTGAGTTGCCGTTTCGTTTACAATCGGCATCTTTATGAATTAGCGGCTTATTTAATTTTTGCCGCGGTTATGGCTCACTGTATAAATTTATGGACACATTAATTCATTCTGAATTTATGAAATACGCTAGTTGCCATTTGTATATTCACCACATTAATTCATTAACGGTACGAGTGATCTCTCATGACTACCTGTATCTATCATCAATTCTATATATTTCATATATTTTTTATTTGAAGTTTTATTTGTGTCCCCTGATGGACTTCATTTCGTTTTATCTTTGGGCTAAGCATGCGTGTGTTATACTGTAGCAATCTGAGTTGCCGTTTAGTTTACAATCGGCATCTTTATGAATTAGCGGCTTACTTATTTTTTGCCGCGGTTATGGCTCACTGTATAAATTTATACGCTAGTTGCCATCTGTATATTCACTACATTAATGTATTGAAGTTACGAGTGATCTCTCATGACCACCTGTATCTACCATCAATTCTATACATTTCATATATTTTTTATTTGAGGTTCTATTTAAGTTTATTTTACACTTTAATTGAGGATCTAATGTACAACATGTTATTCAGATATTTACTTATACATATAATCCTGTCCACTATAGTTATACTTTTTCTGCTGTTACAGACCAACTTGGACTTAAATTAGTGAAACTATTGAATTGCTTTTTGCAATAAATAGTATCTAGACTGATTATGTAGGACTTTATATTTCAATAACACACTCGTCAGCCTCCTCCCCTTTATTTGTGACACTTCACATCTTTTTTTCAATAAATCCTTTGTGATCATGCTATAATCTGATTGGCTAATTTAAATTTGTTTCAATCAGTGTCCCAGTCCTTCCCTTTAAAAACCGGTAGAATTCACTATCCGGTTCCCCTCTGATGAGCTGATTTAGCGAAGCGTGCGTCAGGGGCGTTTGGGGCATTGCTATGTCCGCTATACTGCTTGCGGTTTTGTTTTTGTTTTTTATATTTTAGTATCAATTTCTCTATCTATTTTGGTCTTTTTGGCATCTTTTCTCTTATTGGTATTACACTTATTTCAGGAGCGAGTGGATTGTTAATTTATTCAAAACTAGGGTCACTTTAGGGGCAAGGGGTGCCCTCGAGGACACTATAGGGACAGTAATTTTGTCAACCCCTTTCCCTTTCTCCCCTTCACCTACCCTGCTCTACACTAAGTAGAACTATAGGAATCTATACCACTTGTGTCAGATTTTTCATCTCATAGTTATTTAAACCCCCTTTTTTTACTTCAGAAACTGACCGTTACTTTTGTTACATTTTGGCTACATTCCTATAGCTACTGTTATACACAGTTGCCAATTGAGCTAGTAATTTGCTTGTGGCCACCAAGCAAGTACATATAATTTATCTGTTGTTAATTGATATTCAGTCTACTGGATACACGATTTAACCTCTAATTGCCCTTTAGGGACATTTATCATTTACCCAGCAGAGTGGACCAGCTCTTGTTTTATTTAATTTTAATTAATGTTGTGTGTATGTGCACATAGTACTATTTTTTGTATTGAAGTCGGTCTTTTGTTACAAGAGACTTTTTAGCAATTTATATTTTTATTAAAAGTTACTTTTTATTTATACATTTATACCTGTTCCTAGTATTGCATTGTTTATATTTACATTGTATCCTCCATTTATTTTCCTTTTCATTTCTCTACAGGGGTTATCCCCCATTTAGGAGGTACATATAGGCATTATTATTTTCTTCTTTTTTCTTCTTTTCTTCTGTTGTGTAGCAATAATGTCATAACTTCAGTCAGAGAGCTCACATTGCAGCGGCACAGGGAGCTGCAACACTGCAAGCCTCTGAACAATGAATACAGAGACTAGCTCTCTGTATCCAGCGCTGCAAGCCTGTCCTTCAATATAACTACAGCACCTTACACAGGCAATGTAACCCGTATTTATTTTGTCACTTTGAGTGTTAGTGAGGCCTCATGTTTGAGTTTCGCCTAAGGCCTCACAAAGTCTAGAGCCGCCACTGTGCGGCAGACACCAGAGTAGTAGGCTGGGCGGGTGGTAAGAGTCTTGGCTATGCTGAGCTGCGCTAAGGGTAGGAGGCGCTTGTGCTCAGCCATGCTACAAGAAGTAACCGGCTGCAGTCCCCTCTGGCCGGTCAGCCTGACATTGTGCCTACAGGGCCGGTGCGCCCTATGGCCGCCGCCGGCCCCGGATCCCCATTATGATGCTCACTTACCTGCTATCCATTGTCCACATTCCGTAATAGAGGATAGCATAAAAAAAGATTTAGACAATAGTTGCCAATATTTTTGTAGCCAAGAAGAAAGATGGCAAATCCCTTCCGAAGCCCCACCACCTTCAAATGCTGATTCAGATATGAGCAAGGCACCTACTCATCTAGGGATATCACCCATACTATTAAGCATGACTTTCAAGGCTTTCTTTGCAAAATTAAAGGCTAAATGGTTTGCAAATTTGAAAAACTCCATGGTCAATGACCACAAACACAAAATGAAGGTCATCCAATTTGTGAATACAGTCACTGATAATAGAGACATAAGGCAGCTCCCAAGATGTGCCGGGATACCAAAGTTCCACAGGCGATACTCCAGTCTCAGGCCAAGTTGGGGCTACATCTTCGAGGTTGCCCGACTGTGGGGCATACCAATATCACTACACAGGGAAAGAGGGAATAGAAGAGGGAGATGTTACAGGGGAGTGTGGACTGTAGCTGATGACTAATTTAAACTTCCTAATGCACCTAATGTCAATATTTAGTTGTATATGTTCACTAAACTTTCACTTGGTATTTGTTCTGTCTGAAACCTGGAATCTCTTGCCCATTGGCCTGTATAATCACTCAAGAAGCTTTACTGCCAGAACTTTGACCACTTAGACTGTCTGACCCCCCCAGCAAACATGGCTCCACAACTCCCCACACCTGGTCCCTCACGAATTCCAACCCTGCACACCTCTAATATATGCATCTTGGCATATTTGAATAGATCCACAAAAACACATACTCACAACTGGATACTACATTCCTATTTTTACTCTGTGCAGTTGGAAGGTGTGGTTTGTAAACTTTAGCAAGGACAGTGGCCACAAGTTTCTATCTATAACATGTACAGCATGAGGGAGAGATGGGAAAAAGCTTCCAACCCTGCACTTTGAGCCCCCAAATCTCTCAGCTATTTTTTACATGCTGCCTCCTTGGCTCTTGTTAAGCTCGTTAAGACAGGAGTGGAAGAATAACAGTGACAGAGATGTGTAAAACTGGTATTATATTCACTATGCATCCATGAAATTTGTGCTGCTTCCACTCCTGGAAACTGGAACAAGGAGACTGGGAGGGGTAGCAACATGGCAGACATACCATATAGATTTGGGGGCTTACGGAGCAACACATTTGGGGCTGTAGCTTCCAAAACTCCCATTAACAACACCCATGCCAAACATGGGCCCCCACTGGATTTAAGTGTAATGGACTCTCTTTTTTAAATTATTTTTTTGGTTGCAGAGAAAGCATTTAAAGGGAATTGATTGTCTTGCTCTGATTGCTGAATATTGACAGGGTTGATGTTACTGCGATACAGAACCAGATTTGGACAGTATTTAGCTTTAGTAAACATTGCGTCTGGAATTTGGTGTTTAATGAATAATTCTGTTAGATACACATACAAATCCAAGTCAATCTTTTTTTTCTTATTTCTTATAAGTTGTATGACTGAAAAAAAAAATTGGTGAGCGAGAGAGTTGAAGACACAAGCCAATACATTTATAAAAACATGACTTTTTCTCAGATGTACTGGCAAGCATTCACTATAACATTTTCTATTTGTTTTAAAAAGTAAAATTGGAAGTATTGCTGATCTTTAAAGTGTTATTATAGAGTACACATCTGTAGGTTTTGGCGACTAATGGCTAGGGTTAAAGAGGCTGATATTAGGGTTTAAATGTTAGTGTAAAGATGACGCTAAATAATAAGGGAGGGTAGATGAAGGATATACCAGCCTTCCAGATTTGACTGAATTATATTGTCTAATATTGTAGTTTAATATTGTATTCTACTAATAGCCACTAGAGGGGGATGGTGTTACAGCTATTAGTTAATCTTGCTCATCTCACATTGCCCACTTATTTATTTATTTATTAAATATTTTACCAGGAAAGATACATTGAGATTTCTCTCGTTTTCAAGTATGTCCTGGGTCCACAAATCATTACATTGTTACATTAGGGTACAATAAAATACAAAAACAATATTAATACACAATAAATACAAAATTTAACATAGAACAGGTAGGAAATATACAATCAACTATAACACGTGCATTCTGTTTTGAGATATGTAGAGAGGGATCTCTTAAAGGACTTTAGGCTTAGGGAAGATTTTAAATTGTGTGGGAGGTCGTTCCACAATTGCGATGCTCTGTAGGAAAAGGAGGATCGGGCTGCTTTCTTTTTGTATTGAGGTAGACGTAAAGGTAGAAGTAAAGTGTTGGTACTGGATCGGAGGTGATAGGAAGTGGGAACAGCTGGGGAAAGCATTTTGTTCAGGTAGGGTGGGAGTTTCCCAGAAAAGCTCTTAAACACAAGGCTGGAAAGATGAAAGGTGCGTCTGGATTCCAGCGACAGCCAGTTTAGTTCTTTTAGCATGTCACAATGATGAGTCTTGTAATTACATTAAAGCACAAATCGGCAGAACGAGTTATACAATGTGTTGAGTTTATTAATCTGGGCTTGCGATGCAGATACATATACTACATCCCCATAATCAATGATTGGCATCAGCATTTGCTGTACAATCTTTTCCTTTATAGTAGGGCTTAGGCAGGATTTGTTTCTGTACAGTGCACCCAGTTTTGGATAAGGTTTAGATGCAAGTTTTTCTATGTGGAGGCCAAAAGATAGATTGGGGTCTAACAATATACCCAAGTATTTGAAAGAGCGGACTGCGGTCAGTGTGCCATTTGAATTTGTTTTGATTGATAGGTGGGAATTGTGTAATTTGTGTTATTTAGGTACTGTTCCAAAGATCATTGTGACAGTTTTGTCAGTGTTCAGGAAGAGTTTGTTTTTTGCGATCCACTTTTCTACCTCTGTAAACTGGTCTTGGAGCACAGCCTCAAGCTGCGGTAGATTAGATTTGCTCGCATAGATTACTGTGTCATCTGCGTATGTGTGTACATTTGAGGATTTTCAGACATTAGTCAGATCATTTATAAATAATGTAAATAGTAGGGGGCCGAGAATGGAACCTTGGGGAACACCACACGTGACTGGGAGAGGGAGGGAGTCGCTGTCAGAAATGGAGCGAGCGATCCGATACATACAATCGAAACCAGGTTAGCGAATGATCACCAATACCTGAGTTTTTGAGTTTGTGCAGTAGAATGTCGTCGTCTACTGTGTCAAAGGCCTTAGCAAAATCAAGGAAAATAGCTCCAGTTAGGTCTCCTTTTTCCATGCCAGTTTGGATGTCATTGCAAACTTTTAAGAGGGCAGTTGTAGTGGAGTGATTCTGGCGAAAGCCTGATTGATCAGGGGTCAGATACTTTGATTGTTGGTAGTACTCACATTGTTGCGTATGGACAGATTTTTGACAATACTGGGAGCAATGATATTGGGCGATAGTTAGAAACCAAAATAGTGTCACCACTTTTATGGATAGGCACTACTCTCGCAGTCTTCCAAAGTTTGGGTATGTATCCAGACACCAAGGATTCGCTAATTAGAGTTGAGACGGGTTTAGCAATTGCCGGCGCACTGAGCTTCAACAGCATTGCTGGGATTTGATCAGGTCCGGACTGGTTTTTCATTTTTAGATTATGAAGATGTTTTTTAATGACACTAACAGGTACAGGTCTAAAAATGAACTTGTCTATATTGGGCCTTTGCAAATTTAGTGGGACCTGATCCACATTTGTAGTTTCCGGAATACGTGTCATTTATTAGCTTGGTAATCAGGGCAGTAGAGCATCTGACAAAATAATTGTTAAAGGCATTTGCTACATCTAAGGGAAGTTGCAGGGTTTGGTTATCCACTTTGACAGTGGAGGGTTGGGAGTGGATTGGAGGAGTTTGTAGTTTATTTATGACTTTCCAAAAGTTTCTAGGGTTTGAGATGTTATTGTTCAGATTTTCATAGAAATATTGGGCCTTGGCCAATTTTATCTGTTTTGTGCATCTATTTTTCCATTGTCTATATGCACAGTGATCATTCATAGAGCCAGAATGCCTAAACTTTGACCACAAAGAATCCCGAAACTGGTACATTTGGATGAGGTCAGCTGTGATCCAGTTCATATGTGCTCCTTTTACCGTCACCTTACGCAGTGGGGCATGCAAATTCCAAATTCAGACTGAAAGAATTCAACAGCACAGTCTAGATCTGTGATAATGTTTAATCTGTGCCATGGGAGGTTCTTGATGTCATTTAGAAAGGATTCAAGACAAAATTTTTTGAAGGACCTAGTTATTTTAACCTTGGGAGAGGATTTAATAGCCTTTATTTAGCGCACGCAGTACACTAAACAGTGATCACTGAAAGTGTTTGGGAGAACACCGGCCTCCTGGATTCTATCAGGAGAAGTGGAGAGAATCCAATCTAGCAGGGTATGGTTATGGCTTTTAATGTTTATGCGAGTTGGAGAGGAGATTAATTGCATTAGCTGCAAAGTCTTAAACAGCGTGCAAGAACTATTATTTTTAGGATTCAGCCAATCAATATTAAAATCTCCAAAGACCAACAGTTCACTTTTTGGGTTTTGAGCAATGGTTTCACTAAGGAGATGGGCTATATCAGAAAGGGAATGCACAGGGGAGCTAGGTGGGCGGTAGATTCCTGCAACAATGATTGATTTACTGCATGGGATCTCAATTGTGCCAGAAAGGAAATCAAAGGTGGCAGGAAGACTAAGGTTTTGTAAAGGGGTAAACTTTATGGAATTGTCAACATAAACAACAATGCCTCCTCCTTTCTTTGCTCTGTCATTTCTAAAATGATTTTTGGTTTGTAATGGCAACACCAGGCTTGCAGTGCATCCAGTTTAGGGAGTAAACTACGGATGTTGCAGTGCACAAAAGAGAGGCCTTTTTTAGTGGGGAGATTAGGACTAGAATTAGCTGAGGGACCAGGGTTAGACTCCACATAAGGAATACGAATTTGGACATCATTTTTGTTTGGCCATATAGTGAATGGGATACTTTATAATTTTGTGAGGTGGGGGTAGGAGGGCTATTTTTTATAACTCTCCACTAGCACTCAGCAGATAAGTTACAGGAACAGAGCATGCCATTGTGTTTGATAATTTGTGTTCCAGTTTGAGGTGTGTACTTGTTTTCATCCACTTCTAAATTTGTTTATCTTTGTTGTGTTTCCAGTGTGACTTGCATGTATAAGGCTTACAGAAGTCTGCATTGATGCTGGACTCTATCATGTGCCCAATTCTTTTTGTAGCCTATTTCTTTATACCAGTATTATTATATTCCATTATGGTAATTTATTTTCAACATGACAGCTTTCACCCTGTATTTTCTCTGAAAACTCTAAAACAGATCTTTCATCTATGAATCCACCTACTGCAAATGGATACAGGTAGACCAGCTGAGGAGTTGAAAGAACTCCACACCCAACCAGAATTCCAGCTGTCTAACAGTACACCCTGTAAGTTGGTCAAGTTATCCATACAATATGTCTCATCTCAGCACAGCTTTAAAAGGAAAGCATATAAAAAGTGGTTTGGAGTGCTCCTGCAGTCTCACCACTCAGTAGACCTGTGCAGGGAGAACAATTTTGGTTCTTCCAAGCAAATTTAGCATGCTATTTAGCATGTTAGCTAAATAGCAAGCAGCCAGTGGCTACTAACTGTAGTAATACATTAGCTCTTGCTTCCAGTCACTAGGCATCAGGTGGTGGCTTCAATTTAAAGTATGGTAGGTGTACTGATCACTATTTACCCTGTTCACATATCGTGGTGTTATTAATTTAATAATTAAAGCAAGGGGGGCATAGTGTGCTCATCCTGCCCTCATGGTGGTGCTCTAATTAAATTACAATGCAGTATAATATAGTTTCCCCTCCATGCCCTCACAATAGCCAGCTGGTAATTTCAAATTAATTAAAAAGGGGGGGGGGTAGGTAAGAACTCTAATAACAGATAACAGGGTGGGACCTTGTGCTGCCCTTGTGTCCCAGCTCCCACCCATGTCTGACAGGCATGAAATATACTAGAGGGGACAGACATGCCATTGTACACCTCCTTCAAAAATTATGTCAACCCTCCCAATAAAGAAAAATAAATACTGCCTACCTCTCACTAATAATAGGTGTGGTGAAAAACTAAATATCTGTTATAAAAAATTATACTTACCGTTAGATGTCTTCTTTTTTTGTTAAATCTTCTTATATTTGGCTAAATAAAAATCCATTAAAGATTACACCAAGACATCGAGCTTGCAAGGACAGGCTGATGTGGGCACCATCAACTTGCAGGGAGAGCAAAAGAGGAGGATTACTATTATGAGGAGGAAAAATAGGAAACTCAATTATAGAGATCTAGTTTCAGAAAGCAGGAGGACATCCAATCAGAGATGGAAGAAAGGCAACCGGTGATGCGTTCTAAGACAGCGGGGAAGAAATCAGGGGAGGAGGCCATATAGGTGATAGCGGAACCCAAAGGTATTAATATGTTTGGCAAGAGATGCAGTATAAAGAAAAAACAAAAGGGGACCAAGAGCATTGGGGAACTCCAACCAAGACAGGATGAGAAGAGGGAGAAATAGTAGGAGAACCATGAGATTAAAGGGTCACAGAGACTGAGGGATTAAAGAGTTTGAAGATGGAGGACATGATCAATAGTGTCAAACGCAGCAGAGGGGTCAAGAATAATTAGAATAGAGTAGTGGCCCTTTAATTTAGCCACAACTAAATAATTTGTTACTTTAATTAAAGCAGTCTCAATCAAAGTGGAGGGGGCAGAAGCTGGTTGAAGATGGTCAAGGAGAGAGTTGGAATTGAGTAAGCAAGTTATTTAAAAAGATTTGAGGAACAGGGATATGGGACGATAGTTGGAAAGGAGGTGGCTTTCTTAGGACAGGTATGGCAGAAACATGTTTAAGGGGGACAGGGACAATGCCAGTAGAAAGAGAACAGTTGAAGATATGCATTAAGACTTCATAAGACAAGGGGAGAGAAATCTGATAAGGTGAGATAGGATGGGTTCAAGCAGGCAAGTGGTGGGGCAAGAGATAAGGAGAAGCACAGCCACCTCCTGATCAGTAGTCGGGGAGAAGATCTAAGTGTAGTTGAGAGGAGTGGGGGGCTCTGGAGGCTGAAACACTGATCATTTATGCTGTAATCATAATTGAATATAATTTTGACCCACAAGTGCTCTCTCATCTTTTGGTTTACATATTGTATTGCTGGAGCAGCCCCAGGACAGTGACTGATGGTATACGTTGAATGTTAGTGCCGGACTTTTAATTAAATTTATATATATATATATATATATATATATATATATTTATTTATTTATTTTAAAAAAGTGAAAAAATACCGGCACTCCAAGGCTTTGAATCTTAATAAATCTTCTTTATTCTCTAACCCAGTCAAAGTTTCAGCTCCTCTGTAGAGTTTTCACCAGGACACATAAAACACAATACTCACAGTGAATGGCTTTATAGGGAACACAGGGGAAGAACATAGGGGAAGACCAAGGAGATTTAGCAAAAAGGTTTTACCAAATATCACTACAATTGATGTAACATCAGGTGAATCAGCATCTGAAGTAGAGGGATCTCAACAGAAAACAGCTCATTTTTTAGACAAGGCAACGAGGCAAACAACAACGGTACTTCCCAGAACAATTACGCAAAAGAACAATCACAAGATGTGGACAGGGAGGATGAACCCATTGGTCCCAGAGAAAAGCCACGATAAGTAATTAATTCCAGTTTTCAACCTATCCAACAGAGAATTAACCCTGAAAGAAGCAGACATCTTAAGTAAGGGTCTTTCCTTTATCCCAACAACTTCTCCAAATCGCTTCCAATGGGATATCGAACTGTTCAAGTTTGGTCGTTCAGCAAGATTGAAGGACTACTTCAAGAAATCAGGGTTAAGAACAATGGATTCTGGCATGCCTATACTTACACACAAATTCAAAACTCCTAGTCTTTTTGACCCTCCTCCTAATCAAGTGGCTATCAAGTCTTTCCTGTCTACTGTTAAAAATAAAATGGATTCTATTTTACTCAAACACCAACCAAAGCAGTCTAATTTTTCTAAAGAACAACACAATATCATTAAAGGTCTGGACACAGATCCTACAATTGTTATACGACCAGCAGATAAGGGTGGTGGGATTGTTATCTTAAACTACCGGGATTATTCGAATGATTATTCAAATGACAGCTGGATGATACGAATACTTACCAACTCTTGGAGAGTGATCCTACTAATAGAATAACCCCAAAAAATTGAAGACACACTTCTTTTTGGATTACAGGCAGGACGTATAGATCTGGAACTGTTTCAATTGCTACAAAAGAAACAGCCACCCATAATTTACACATTACTGAAAATCCATAAAAATTTAAAGAATCCACCAGGACGTCCAATCGTCTCTGAAGTAGATGGGTTACTTGAACCAATTGCTAAATAACTCGATTTTCTTTTTAAAGCGCCTGTTACATCGATTGCCACATGTATTAAAGATACAAATACATTACTACTACAGTTAAACCAGGTCGGGGAATTTGATGGCATATTCATAACGATGGATGTCAGTAATGTATATACTATCATTCCACACTACGAGGGGAATACAGGCGATGCGCAATCTTCTCAAAGAATCGGAACAATTCATGGTCCTCCAATAGAGTTTGTTCTAGAACTCGTGGACATAGCTCTCAAAACAACTACTTTAGGTTTGAGACAAAATGGTACTTGCAGACATCTGGAACATCTATGGGGGCAGCGATGGCCCTCATGTACGCAAACACTTTTATGTCTGAATTTGAAACAAAATACATTTTACAACAACATGGCCATCCGATCATCAAATACTTCAGATTTATAGATGATATTCTAATTCTTTGGAAAGGCTCAAAAGAGGAAGCATTAGTTTTTGTTTAAAATCTTAATGATCTACCCACCCAGGTCAAAATGACATTGAATATTGATGAGAAAAGCATCCAATTTTTGATGTTGAAATCATGGCGATCAATCATAAACTGGAATATAAGCTGATTTACAAAACCAACAGATCGGAATACCATTTTGCATTTTGAAAGCTTCCACCCGAGACATCTTAAAGAATCCCTTCCTTTTTCACAATTTCTAAGAGTGTTTTGCAACAATTCGCAAAGCCAACAATGTGAGGAACAGCTAGAAATTATGTACCAAAAGTTTCTATTGAGAGGTTATCGACACAGAATTCTCGATAAAGCAATTATAAAAGCAAGATCGGCAGTCTCGTTATCGACCATTCAAAATATTGGAACCACTAATCTCAGACCGGTCTTTCCTATGAACTTCAACACCGCAAGTATGGAAATTACGGAATTGGAATATCCTGGAATTGGATGTTACTCTCCCAAAAGAATTCCGGCAGAAACCTATGTTTTGCTACAAACGCAATAGGAAGGAGACCTATTGGTTAAGCCTGATCCAACACACTTTTACAGTCCTTCCAAACAAAATAGCAAAAATGTGGGATGTGTGAGGTGTTTGGGTTGTGTAACATGTGGGCACATTATCCCTTCAAAAACCTCCAACCATCCACACACGGGCAAAATCTACAAAATCCAACATAGAATTAATTGTCAAACGGAATTAATTATCTATAAGCTGAAATGCCCATGTGGACATAGGTAAAACAGAGACAGCACTCTGTGAGAGAATTAGAGGCCACAGGTCTAGTATCCGGCTTGTCTATCGTGATGTCAAGTTGGGCAAACCAGTGGCCCGACATTTCTTGGAATTCCAGCATCAACTGTCGACTCTGAGATGTGTGGTGATCGATCACGTTCCGATTCCGGCCAGGGGAGGTGATAGGGGCAGACTTCTGCTATAGAGAGATACATTTTGGATTGTCCAGTTGAATACCCTGTCACCAAAAGGACTTACTGAGAAATGTTCCTTTTCAGTGTTCCTATAAGTAGTAGTGGTGAATAATCTAAAGTTCATTTCCTATACCCCTGTAGGATGTTCCATACGATTTCTGATATATCCTAAGACCTCATATTGATCTATTAATAAAAAAATTTCAAAAACTATTTTAAAAAATGTTCACGTTGATAACAGAGACTTTGATACTATCTTAGACGGCAATCGAGGAGGCCCTTATGAGAAAGATGTAACTATTTGTATAACTTATTATTGGATTTGTATTTCTATAGAATACATCTACTTAAAGATATAGACCAAGCTTTACCAAAATAATTTTTCACTCACAAGATACTTATCATGCACTTTATTAATACAGAAAACTCATTAGGTTACACATATAGGATATAGCACCATTATTTACATAAATATGCACTTTATGCTACTGAAATTAGTGAAATACACATTATTATTCATATAAAACATGCACTTTACGCTATGAAAATTAGCATAATATACACTTAAGTATTTAGGATACTTTAAGTATTATGCACCAGATGCACTTTATTATATTAAAAATGGGATGCATATATATGTCTAAGGACATTAACCTTTCTAGGCACATATTATTTTTAGGAGATATGGCATGGTGTCTGGCGGAAAACAGCAGATTACATGCTGTACATTGACACACTATAGGTATTTTATCCTCACTTTTGATATTTTTTGTATTTTTTTATCACGTCTTTTTTTGTATCACTTCTTTTCCTTAGATTTTAATCCCTGTTGAGTTACTTCTGTTATGTGTATAGAATATCAGATATTATGATAAGACTCAATATATTTGACAGGTGAGTGTTTATGTTTTGGAGTTTTGTTACAACTTAGCTCTAATACCGAGGAGTTACACAGTAATGTGTTTAATGTGATTAATGATCACTTTCTCTAAAGCTGCCTCTTCTATGTATCATACAGGTTTCCTTCAGTTTGTCCGGCGTGGTTCTGGGTACTATGGGAACACACAACTGGTAAGCGGACCATGGACTCAACTAAAGTTGAACCTAGCCGGCGCCTGTACACAGAGGAGCAGCCAATAGGGTAAGTGTATCCATTGGTTGCCCCAGTGACGTTGACGGAGAGCTACAGGTACCTCTCACTCTAGATTGAGTGACGCGTACATCCCAGAAGTTCTCGCGCATGCGTAGACGTGACCGGAACACGCCGGGCAATTAGCTGAATGAACTGCAGCCCAAAAAGTAAGTACCAATAATCTTTTCCCTATAAATCCATTCACTATGAGTATTGTGTTTTATGTGTCCTGATGAAAGCTCCACAGAGGAGCTGAAACGTTGACTGGGTTAGAGAATAAAGAAAATTTATTAAGATTCAAAGCCTTGGAGTGCCGGTATTTTAAATATACTTGGCACACCACTACCAACAAATTAAATAGTTAACTTGCCTGGGTGCAAAATCCGCGTTGAGAATATAACAAAAAAGGGAAAGGGTGGACTCCAAGGTCTTCAAATCAAAATTCGTATTTAATTTGGTTTTAAATCAAGTAAAAAATGATCTGTGTAGCAAAATCGACGTTTTCGATCTTAGGATCAATAGGATCAATAGGATCTTTATCAAGCTCCATAGGATAAGTGCTAATGTCCCAATATATAGCAAATAGCAAAAACAACATGCCAAAGTGAACACACAGTGCTTTAAGATCTGATTGAATATGAACCCATTTTTTTTCATGAATGCTGTGTGAGTCTCAACCAGGGGGTGTGCTAAGGCTGCATAAACAAAAACAAACATTATTTAAAGGGACACTATAGTAACCAGAACAACTACAGATTATTGTATTTGTTCTGGTGAATATAATCATTCCCTTCAGGATTTTTGCAGTAAAAACTGTTTTTTCAAAGAAAAGGCAGTATTTACATAATGGCCTAGGGATACCTCCACTGGCCACTCCTTAGAGTGCTACTAGAGGTGCTTCCTGTGGCAGTGCTGCACAGTGTACAGCACTGACATTCAGTGTCTCCATCCTCTGCGTGGAGACACTGAACCTTCCTCATAGAGATGCATAGATTCAATGGGAAAAGACAATATGGGGGCTGGCTAGGGAGAGACAGCTTACATTGCACACACAAAAACATTATAATGCACACACTTACAATGCATTTACAGAAATGCAATCATACACACATACAGACACTTTTTGCAAAAACATAGGAATACCAACATACACACTACTACTAATAATACACAATACTGACATTGCATGCCGAGGAACACTACCATTCATACAAACTGACATTGTGCATGCACATACCAACACTGGAACACAAATTACACAGATACTTACATTGCATATACAGGAACACTAACATCTACACATGCTGACATTACATACACATACAAACACAAGAACACCAACATACATCCTGTGTATATTGACATTGTACATACACAAACACTGAAGTGCTGATGGGGATTGTATCTTGTTTTAACTTTGTTTCTTCTTTATTTTTTAGTAGTGCACAAACTATCTCTGAAACTATGAATGTTTTCTTATTTGTATTTTTTTTAAACCCTCTCATTATATTTTTTTCATTCTCCAGCTGTTCCCTATTTTATCTTCTATTTTAAGCTAAGTTTGAAATTTCATTGAATATAATAATAATAAAAAGTTTAAAAATAACCACAAGAATACCAAAAATATACACGCACTGGCATTGCATGCACACACAAGTACAAGAACACAAACAAACATGTACTGACATTGTACATGAACAGAAACATTACGTGAAGTCTCTTGTGCCCAGTTGTTTGTATGTATGTATAAATTGTATACATTAAGTCTTATTATTTATAAAGCACCAACAAATTCCACAGCGCTGTACAATATGAGGCCTAACAGACATGTATTTATAACCAGATGAGTTGGACACACAGGAACAGACGGATTGAGGGCCCTGCTAACATTCATCCCTCCATTCCAAGCTTACATTCATCCCTCCAATCCTATTTTCATGTACAATTCAGCCCTCCACAACACACAATTTTGACACCAATGCTCTAAAATGTATAACATCCACAAATGTAAATGTTTTGATGTTTTATTTCAAACATAAGCAAATACAATTTACTTTTGGATGAATTAAGAGCTAAATGTTATAACCAGATCAGAAATAGTGATTTAAAAAAAACTTGAACATATTTATTAAGTTTAATTAAGAAGGCAGGAATAATAGTTTCTTAGTAAATAGTCAAACAAAAAATGTTAAAATAAAGTATGCTAAACCACCAAAATTGTAGCTAAAAGATATATGTATTTGTTGTTAATACAAAATTCCACAGAGCTACTGTAGTAATGCTATTTATTAACATATAATGTCACTTCAAGCAAAGAAATATACTATTAAGGGGCTCACTGTTAATTTCCTTACTCTGAACGAGATGCATTCAGAAGACATTTATATCCTCCTTACAAGGCATCTCTGATCATGGGTAGTGGGGTTTGGGAATTATTAGACATTAGTATATTTCTCCTCAACATTGCAGTTTAATTTAAGGAGACTATAAGTAATTTTATTGTATCGTTTAGTAGATTGGTGCCCTTGAAACCCCAATAGAGAGAATTTGGGGGTGGTGTGCACAGCCATTTAATACAGATTCTACAATGGTGTGTTTTATGGATGTGTTTAAAGTTTCTACAGTTTTTGATACAAATATAAGGTTGTATATAAGCTACTCTTTTTTTTTAATAAACTAGTTGTATGTAGGTCGATACTAAAGAATTTAAATGTTTATTCAAGGATTTTAAGAGCATGCACCACACATGTTTATAGTTAAAGAAACACTCGAGGCACAAAAACCATTACAGTTCACTGTAGCAATGCAAAGCTTAGTTAATTGGCTGAGAGTGATCAGCTTAACCTTTTTAGTCTCACAACTCCTCATAAAGTAAACTTAAAATTCTCCTCCCCCCTTTCAGAAAGTAATTGATAATGGATATATTATGTAATTAACATGAAAATGTTATTCTTATAATATATTATTAATTATTTGCATCATTTTTTTATATCTATATATAATATAGTATTATTTTTTGTATATACAAAACACTGCAGTTTTGCAATTCCATTACAGCCAAGGTAGCATGTGAACCTATATTTAACCCATATTAGTCACTATACTTCCTATTTTTTTGTTGACATTTTCTCTTAGGGCACAAAATTGTAATATATACTCTTCTAGCAGCAGTGTTAATAATGGCATAACTTCTAGCATTAAAGAAGAAAGATACACTGTCTTGGAAAATTTAATTAAAATTCAACTGTCTTGGAAAATCCATTGTTGCAATCATTCAGACTGTGCATTGCAATCTAACAATAATGGTTGCCGAGTGCAGAGTTTTCGTATGACTGCTCTTCTACTGTTCTTGTGATTGTTGTAAGCAAGTGTTGCGTGAGTCAGTTCTAGCACGGAGGTTTGGTACAAGATTAAATTTAATTGACATTTAGTCTTCATTTTCAGGTTCATTTAACCTCACAGGTTAAGAGCCCCTGCTAAGCTAATGAGCTAAACGCTGCATTGCCATGATAGTAGAGATACAGTACCCAGCAGAAAGCAAGTAATATTTTAAACTTTTTAAAAACAGTTTGACTTCTTACAATGGAACAGATGGTTCCATGACACGCCTCGCGCCATAACTACTACAGTGGGCTGTATAATTTAATGCGTCCGGTGTGTTCATTTAATGCAGTGCTAGAGACACATTTTTATGTAAAGGACACATGGCAGGGTATCATCTTAAGTGAATAAACAATGCAAACATTTTCAGTGAATGGGGGATTTTTATTCCCAATAACATATTGTATTAGTCTATGGAACCAATAATCTCAGTCATATTTTAGATGGTCATTGAGATTAGGGCCTGTAGGTGATTATTGCCATTAAGCACAGTACATTATAACAATGATGCAGTGATTGGGAGGCAATTAATAAATAGAAATTCAATACAAAGCGAGTGGAGTGTGGAATTGATCGATAAACTTAACATTTATATTGTGGCTGCTTTGGAACAATCAAATCATGGGCCTGGAGCTGCTACTCCCATAGCCCGTATGTTAATCTGGCAATGGGTGACTTACTAAACAAGCTGCAATTAATGAACAATTCCCAATTTATGCTATCTATTTTTCTCTTTTTTTTATTTTTCTATTTTGATTTCAGTAATAGAGCGGGCTGTCCAGTGATTGGTGAGTTTGCACTACAATAACAAAAATCATGCAAAGAGCAGTATTATTTTAAAGGTTCTTTGCTACGGTGTTGCCCTATTAATGTTGTATATAACTGTATTTACCTTTTCAAGCCTTTATGTAACTGATACTTGAGTTATCTTTAAATGGTTTCACTGCCTCATCCTCTTCGACATGAAAAGCAGAATGAAGAGCAGAATGAATCGATCCTTTGGATTTCAATTTCTTCTGCTTTTTTTGCCTACCCACCATGAAGTATATATATGGATTGACAGCACTGCTGAGAACAGTGCATAAAATGCTGGCAAAAAAAAAAAGCATAGTTTGGAATCCATTTGGCAAATACCTTAAGTGCAGTAGTAGCCACATAAATTTCACTGGCACAGTAGCTATAAGAAATACAAAGACGGTAATTATAATGATAATGTAGAGTTTAGGAGTACGACACCTTTTGGACGTCTTTTGAATTCTTATAAGTAAAATGGTGCTTGAAAATATCATCAGTGGAACAGAAATACAAATTGATATTACAAATGACATTGCCTGAACCCCTGTGCATTGCACTGACTCAATTGAGAAACATTTGGGGGAGCACACAATATTTTTAAGGCAGCTAATAAGACAGGCAAAAAACCAAATGGTTAAACAAACTATTAATGATTGGTGTTTTGGGCGATGGCAACGGTACCAGATTGGATAATAAACAGATACACATCTCTCTATGCTAATAGCAAGGAGGAAGAACATACCTCCTTGGTATGAGCTATCACAGACAATCTCTAAAACTAGATGAGTATTAGCTACTCCATGTGAATAGGGATGAATATCCATTAACTGATCGACTTGTAGCATCATAAGAATAGCATTGGAGAAAAGGTAAATAATGTCGGCAATCATCAGATTGATTATATACACTGTGTAGGTGTTCACAGGGATTCTAAAGCAGAGGAACCAGAATGCAACACCATTCCCAAGCATTCCAAAAAGACAAACTACAAAAATGCAACAGGCAGCAATTGTAAAATGTATGTCAGGGGAATCTCTTGGTTTATAAAGTCCATGTTCACTTGCTTCGATGTTGGACACAGACATGATGTTTTCTGACACTGGACTATGTGCAGTTTCTTCAGTATGCAGTGGCTATCTAGAAGAAAAAAATGCAAACATAAAATATTTTTCATACAGCTCACAGAGAGATAGCAGTAGAATGTAAAATCGTTTTTAATTGTTTAGAAATTATTAATATCACATTAGACAGAGGATGGAAGCAGATATAATATAAATAACAGAAGAAAGAAAAGCATGAAAAACTCACCTTATTTCCAGCGCCGCGTGGGTCTGCTGCCATTGGCACCGCCCCTTGGTGACATAATCAGAATTGACAAATTTTAGCCAATCCAATGCTTTCCCATGGGAAAAGCATTGGATTGGCTAAAATCGGCAAGGGGGCAGGGTCAAACACCATTTTGGCCAATCAGCACCTCCTCATAGAGATGCATTGAATCAATGCATCTCTATGAGGACAATTCAGCACCCCCATTCAGAGTGTGGGGAAGCTGAATGGCAGAGCTGCCTACTCTGCAGCACTGAGCCAGGAAGCACCTCCAGTGGCCTCTAAGGTGTGGCCACTTGGAGGTGTCCCTAGGCGCAATGTAAACAATGCATTTTCTCAGAAAAAGGCAGTGTTTGCATGAAAATGCCTGCATATAATGATTATACTCACCAGAACAATTACATTAAGCTGTGGTGACTATAGTATCCCTTTAAAGAGGACCACTGTGTAAATCATGAAGCTATAGTGCATCTAGTGCAATGTTGATACCTTTCAGCACTGCAATTATGTGGCTGACCAATTAATTACCTGTTCTTATTTATACCCTCACTACAGACAGAAGCATGTCCGGTACATCACCTGTACACCAGTGCACTATACGGTGTCTATATACAAAATTAAAAGATCCAGGCACAGCGTGGTTTTCTATGTTTACCTCTATGGTGAACAACTGGCAAGTTTAGTTGCGGTTACATCGTTATTATTATTTGAATCTACAATTGTTATTAATACCATATGACGGGTATTTATATTCAATAAATTAAAGTGTTAAGACATGAAATTACGGCCATTACAAGTACTTTTCACTTGTTTCTTGTTTATTTCAGCTTGAATACCACCAGCGAACACAGTTGGGTTGTTCCTACATTATCGATACATGGTTATTTGGAGTTATCAGTAAGATCAAGTTGTACGTTATATGTTCATTTTAAATGGATTATCTACGCTCACATCAGAGAAAGAAGGATAAGGCCCTGGGGGGATATGTCTGGCTTTGGCTTCTGGTATCCAGTACTCTTTTTACATTTCTTGGTTTTTCAGTTTTTTTGTCTGTCTAATTTTCTTTATTGCTGGGATTTCTGGGTTCATTCCTGTAATCCATCCCTGAGATTCCCAGTCTCCAGGTTTCCTTTAAATGTTTGTTTTATGTTGCCACACCCGTTTGTTTTCCATTTTCCTTTTGTTTCAGTCTGGACCTGCAGCAGTGTTTCAAGTCTCTGCCCTTTCTTGCAGGTAAGTGCCATTGTGGTTTAGTATGGTTCTTTTAGCGAACATTAGGCAGTGTAGGACCTGCCAAATATGGGGTACATTGGCGTTGTGGCAGGCTTATGCAATGTATGATTATATAATGTAACTAAATCCCCATACTTTTTATATATTGCTTAGTTATGTCTCCTCTTGTTTTACTTTGTATCTCTTGTCTTGTTTTACTTTGTCTTGTATTCCCAGTTCATGTACAGTCCTGCCCTGCCCTGTTCTTGTTTTCCCTCATGTCTTGTGTACATGTTCTGGGTTCTACTTTCTGTCCTGCTCTGGTTCTGGGTTCTCCTAGTTTTGTCTTGTTTTCATGTATGGTGCCTATCTTTAGTCTTGCCTTGCTTCAGTACTGGATACACTACTGCTGCAGAGCCTCCCTATTCAGCTCCTGGGAGGTCTGCTTAATTGCAAGTTCCTGGGATCCGCATAAGCTGAATCACAAACGCTGGTGCTCAACACCAGGGGGCGTGCAGTTACCCAGCACCAGGCCCTGCTTATCCGCCTCCACACTGTGACTCCTACTCTGACCATCAGGCATACTGGGTCCCGGTCCTCACACCGCCGCCCGGACATTGTCTGGGTCCCGGGCTCCACAGCGCCACCCATGATACCCACAATGTACATCACAGTATAACCATAGACATATAAAAACAGCCTAAGAAGACACAGTTTTCCACACAGATCCCAACCGAAGGGGTATACCGGGATACCCCTACACCACCAAGTTCAGAGCCATCGACGAGCTTGAACCGACCAATAACACACATAATAATTCTCAGTAACACAACAGTTAAGTCCCATGCCAGAAAACCCTGTTCACCCTATTTTCCTATTTAACCCTGGCTACAGCTAAGTGCTTGATCGCCTTAAGCCACATGAGTGCCCTCCACCCAGCCGGAATAGCGCCAAGTTCCAAGCCCTCTTGAAATCCCAGGTTGAGAAAATGTGTCTGAAAGATGCATTCCATCTCTCATAAAATATCCAGGGAGCATGTAGTCCAGCTCTACATGCCTAACCATTATGCTCCCAAGTTGCCTGATGAAGACTGACATCAACTTGTTCACCTTGGCCCTACATTTTGCGACCACTACCTGATCACTGGCATGCTGCCAGTTGAAGCTAGGCACCATCTCGGACTAAATCATAACCACCCCCGGAACAAGGCCTCATAACTGCTCCATATCCCTCTTCATGTAACTGACCAAGTCCCTCTGAGGAATAGCCAAAGAAAAAAGTTACCTGCACTCTCTCCTAAGTCCCTATGTATATTTAAACAAATGGAGCTTATTTAGTTACTCCAATGGCCATTGGAGGGAATGCCCATCTGCCACATCAAGGCAAACCCTGTAGGTGTGTCCTACACTGACCTGTCACCTTGCTTCCTTGAGCTTCTGGCAAAGATATCTCTAATGAGACAGAGAGGTGTATTTTTTATATACACCCCTTCATACTTATTAAACCTTAATAGGGAACAAATAGGATGGGATATGCATTACTGATGTGTCAGAGACCTCTCCCTCCCTAGCGTTTCCGTTACTTGACCTGGAAGAGCTCCTACTAGTAGAACTGGATGCCCTGCATCCCCTTTCTAATATATATATATATATAACCTGATGGCGTTATTGGACTGCAAGAAATGCACCGCAGGCCATAAAAGTTTCTTTTTTTATATGTCCCAATATTTTGGGGGCTACCCCAATAAAAAACAAAAAACAAACAAATAAAAAACAGTGTTGGCTGCCTCCACCACCGCTTCCACCTACACCATCACGGTCACCGCCTCCTCAACCTCCTACTCCACATCCACCTCCTCCTCCTAGAGCAGGGTGCAAAAGCAGAGTGGCCATCCCCTAGACAGTACGCCGGCTACTGCCCACCTCACCCATGGACCAAGCACACCAAAGCCAGCTCCAAGGAATTCCCTGGCGTGGCAGTTCTTCAGACAATGTGCTGATGACAAGACACGAGTGGTTTGCACGCTGTGCAATCAGAGCCTGAAGCAGGCATAAACATGCTAAACCTGAGCACAACCTGCATGACCAGGCATCTACATGCAAAGCACGAGCTGCAGTGGAGTAAGCATCTCAAAAATCAAGAAAGTCTCAGGCGCCTCCTGCTTCCTCTTCTGCTGCTGTCTCGGCCTCTTCCTCCACCCCGCAAACAGAGGATGTGGCAACAGCGCCACCACGTCCGCCACCGTCCCCAAGCATCTCCACACTGTCCATGGAAGTGTTCAGCTGTCCATCTCCCAAACACTGGAGAGAAAGAGGAAGTACCCCCCTACCCACCCATGATCCCTGGCCCTGAATGCCCGCATTTCAAATTTCCTGGCCTTTGAAATGCTGTCATTCCGTCTGGTGGAGACAGACCGTTTTAAAAACCCTAGGGCAGAAAAAATCCTTGCACAGGCCCTGGAGTTACTGAGGGAAGCTGCAAAAAAGTACTAGGGCATGCAGAATATACTGCACTATTGGAGTTTCCTTTTATATTTTCTATATTGCCATTTTACTGGAATATTGGAGTCATCCACTTCTACATAGATCCTTAGACGGGGATTGTTCCGTCCATGTGAATTACGGTAGAACTCCTGGTTAGCTTTATCAAATGTGAGTGTATATTGCTCTAATCCACTTCACCACTTATCAATTATCAAAAACAATATTGCACTATTGTTTCCTCTCTGTTTTTATCTTTGAGGTTATATGCAAATCATTTAAGCAAAATTCTTTATGTACATATATTTTAGTAAATACTATCTGGGGCGTGGTTCCTCTCTCCTTTTTGTTTGAATTCCTTTTTGTTTGAATTCCTTTTTGTTTGAATTCCTTTTTGTTTGAATTCCTTTTTGTTTGAATTCCTTTTTGTTTGAATCCTTGTATTGGTTACCGCTGGCTGCAAACCTTTTTATATTGGAGTGAGCACCTATTATATTCTTTTCTATATCAGTTTTAAAAACCTGATGGCGTTATAGGACTGCAAGAAATGCACTGCAGGCCGCAAATGTTTCTTTTTTTGTATGTCCCAATATTTTGGGGGCTACCCCAATTAAAAAAACAAAAAAACAAAAACAAATAAACATTGTTGACTACCTCCTCCTTCACTGCCGCTTCCACCTACACCGCCACGGTCACCGCCTCCTCAACCTATGGGTCACTTAGTATAAACTATGTACACAAAAGCAGAGGCTTGTGAAGGCCTTTTCTCCATGCATCAGGAGTTGAGCTCAGTTTGAACAATGAAAGAGAATACCCTGCACTCCAACCCTCTCTCAAATGGATAATTCTGATGATCCACATGACAGCCATGATTTATGTTCTTCCAAAGCTAAAATCAAAGATTCCATCTAGTGCTATTTTATGGCTCAGCTGTATTTGAAATTTTCATGTATTTTCTGTTATTTTAAGTGATTTCCCTATCCACATTTGTTTACAGGGCACTTGTCCTACTCTTATCCCCATTTTACTTCCTTTTGCAGCCCTCTAGCCCTTTCCAGGACTTTGTTAGAGGCATTTTACTGCCCAAAAATTTATTTTACTCTCTCCAACACCCCCACTGGAGGACTCGAGGAGTGATATCCTTGGTGGGGCTCATACCACCTACTCCTACATATATTGAGCAATATCCTATTTGCTCTGCACCTGTGAGTATACCTCCATGTTTTTAATAATTTTATTTTGTATTATCTAGAGAACACTATTTTGTGTTTTTATCCTTTTTATATATTACCAATTATTCGAATACCGGCCTACTGCCATTGGAAAGGAGATATACCCTTCCACCACTGGAGACCCCCTTTTTGAGGACATCCAAGGACCATCTACTTATCCATAGGTGGGGATTGTACTGTCCAGGCGCACATATCTGGAGCTTAGTATAGGCTCCAGAAAATTGTAAGAGAAATTCCTTTCCCTTCATTTAACATCACTTAAGATCTCAATATACTACACTATATCCGTGTCTTTTTCCTTCCCTCCTCCATATTGCTCTGAACGTGGGAATACCTTCACAGGCACTGCTCCCTGATCCTACTACCTACATCCATCGTACCACCAGAAAAGAAGAGACTCTGGTTTTTGGGAAGTTTCAGTAGCCACATACTACAATTGCAAGTACTGATATTCCACCTACCCCTCCATTCATCACTTGACCTTTGCCTTCTTTACGGAATATCCTTATGCCTTATATCATTATATCACTTTATTTTCATATTAGAGCATTAAGACATCAAAGGACTTTTACAACAGAGCCCTGCCTCCTTAGCCATGCCCTTCTTTAAACACAAGGATTTCCTGGATTGGTTTTCACCTTAAAGTACATGTGTACTGCTGGGACAGTGAAGGTGCAGACTAGAGAAAGAGGACTGCCAGAGAGACTGTCTGTATATAATTTTTTCTGTGTTTTATTTTAATATGCTTTTTTTCACAACTCCTGTGAATTAAAAAGAGAATCTAAATGGATTAATGAAATATTGTCCCTAGGGGCCTAAATAAAGTATTACATTTTACCCCCTACATTCATCAATAATTAATACAAGCAATTATTAGTTCTGAACTTTTCTCTTCCCCCCCCCTTTTTACTTTAAAAATATGAAAGACAAAACATACTGTTTTCTTAATTATGATTTATCTCATTCATTTCTATGATATAGAGATATGTCAAAAGTAAGTGATCAACTACAATGAAGGTCATGTAACTTTAACCCCGGTACTCACAACCATGAACTTATATCATTAAATGGACACTCCAGGCACCCAGACCACTTCTGCCCAACTGGGTGCCAACTCCCACTACCCTTAACCCTGCAAGTGTAATTATTGCAGTTTTCATAAACTGCAATAATTACCTTGCAGTGTTAACTCCTCCTCTAGTGGCTGTCTACTAGACAGCCACAAGAGAGCACTTCCTGCTTTATAGCACAGAAAACCTGTGCTATAGCGTCGCTGGACGTCCTCACGCTGTGTGAGGACCTCCAGCGTCTCTCAATTCCCCATAGGAAAGCATTAAAAAGCATTTTCAATGCTTTCCTATGGAGAGCTCTAATGCGCATGCGCGGCATTGATGCGCATGCACATTAGGTCTCCTCAGCCGGCGGGCAGGATCAGTCTCCCCCGCCAGCTGTTGTGATGAAGGGGAGGAGCGGCGGCGACCCACAACTACCGCTGAGGGCAGGGCCGTCTTTAATATGGATTGGACCCTGGGCAAACATTTGCTTGGGCCCCCTGAACCCGGTCGACCCCTCCCTGGCATGCAATCATGCCCCCCATCCCAACGCAGAGGCGGACGTAAAGTAGAGAGGGCTCTGGTGCATGAATTATTTTGGGCAAGAGGGGGCAAAAGGTAGATCCCCATCTGTCATGCAACTCCAACAATGCTTTGACAGCTGGGGCGCTACCATTTTCCTATGCATGCAGGGTTATATTTAGCATTGAGCAGTATTTGTGTGTTTGAGTGTAAGCATGTTTTTGTATGGAGTATGTTTGTGTGAATGTAGGGGTGTGTTTGTATGTGGAGATGGCATTTAAATGCAAGTATGCATTTATGTGTAGTGTTGGTTTATGAATACACTGGTGTGTTTATATATAATTTTGTTGTTTAAAAAAAAGAGGTGTGTTTATATGTAGTGTTGAAGTTTGAATGCAGGTGTGTATTTGCTTGTAGTGTTGAATGATGAGATGTATGCACAAATACACATGCACTGTCACAAACACATACACACACAAACACTTGCAGATACACAGATATACACAATCATACAGATGCAGCTATACAGACACATTTACACACACTGACACACACACATGCAGACACACAGGTGCACACACACGCAGATACACTGTCAACATACAGATACACAGACACACACAATGACAACATACAGATCCATAACCTGACAAATGCAGATACAAACACTGACACACATGCAGATACACACATTGGCTACATACAGATACATGCACAGGTATACACACATGGATACATACATACTGACAACATACAGATACACACTGACACACACACACACACACAGACACTGTGACAGACATACTGACACTGTGACAGACATACATACTGACACATACACAGACATACTGACTGGCACACCGACATACATACAGACACACAAACTGACACACACAGACATACTGACATACACACAGACATACATACTGACACACACACACAGACATATACTGACTGACACATACATACTGACACTCACACAGACATACTGACACACACACATACATACAAATTGACACACACACAGACAGACACTCTTCAGTTTCCTACCTTTGAAAGAGGCTTCCTTCCCTGGAGTCCAGTGTGCTGGCTGGGGTAGTTGGGAGTTGGGGGTCTGGCTCTTCTTGCTCCCCCTCCTCACTGGATGCTGGCTCAGCAGCCTCCCGCACGGCCCGATATCTTTGAGGTGGGAGGAAGTGATTCGCGGACGTCACTTCCTCCCATGTAGCCGTTAAGCAAGGATCCTGTCGCGCTGTTAAAGGGCCACAGCGCCGACCGGACCCCTGCTGGAACATGCTCACTGGGTGGCCCTAAAGGTATGGGCCACCCAGGGGGGCCCCTTAGTGTGCGGGCCCCGGTGCAGCCGCAATCCTAGAACCGAGGGCCCATTAGGTAGGGAAATATTTTTAAAAAATAAATTTTTATTGCATGCAACGGGGCCCACAGGGCAGCTGCTTTGGGCCCCCCATGAGTAACTGGGCACAGGGCAGCTGCCCCGTTTGCCCCTCCTTAAAGACGGCCCTGGCTGAGGGACATTGGCGGGGGTCTCATATAAGTCACTGAATGGGTTTTCACCCCTTCAGCAACCGGGGATGGGTGGTGGGAGGGAGAGGGGACCTGTAGTGCCAGGAAAACGGATTGTTTTCTGGCAATGGATAAAATATAACCATATTTTTACACATTGAAATTTTATTAAAAATACCTTTTTCCCTTAGTCATTTATAGACGCATTGTCAACTTCACATCTCTAGTGGCATATAATAACAGAAACTCTTTTTATTGTACTCATTTAATGTCAGTACAACCTACAGCAAAAAGTAGAGCACAAACGCCAATTGATTGGACTGTACAGCTATAATATTGACAGTATATTATCTTTTGAACTTTAATCTATCCAATTGGCAACAAATATGTCTGCAATATTCTTCCGAACATCTTATTTTTAGCTATCACTATATACTTACGTTGGGGGCCAGGTAAGGGCCAGACACAACTGAGAATATTTTAAGACCGGTACTTGGTTAAGGGGTGTCCATAAAGGCACAGATTAGCTGACAGGTTTTCCTGTTACCATTCCTTTATCTACTCTATATTTATAGACATTTCATTAACCCTTAGATCCTTTTGATACCTTAACTGTACTTACTACAATTCTGGCTATGTTGCGACTAGTGATGCACCGAACAGTTCCTGGCGAACATAGCATGTTCGCGTCCGCCGCGGACGGTTCGATCCGCCCCCTATTCGTCATCATTGAGTAAACTTTGACCCTGTACCTCACAGTCAGCAGACACATTCCAGCCAATTAGCAGCACACCCTCCCTAGCAGACTCTCCCACCTACTGGACAGCATCCATTTTAGATTCATTCTCAAGTTGCATGCTTAGTGAGAGGAGGGAAAGTGTAGCTGCTGTTGATTAGATAGGGAAATGCATAGCTAGGTTAGGGTATACAGTGTCCACTACAGTCCTGAAAGACTCATCTGATCTCTGCTGTAAGGACAGCACCCCAAAAAGCCCTTTTTAGGGCTAGAACATCAGTCTGCTTCTTTTTTTTTTCTGTGTAATGTAATTGCAGTTAGTGTTCTGCCAGCTTCTGTGTCAGGCTCACAGTGGATACTGTGCCCAGTGCCACCACTCACTCACTGGTGTCACAATAGTTTGCATTTAAAAACAAAAAACTTTTTTCACTGTTATAGATTGAATAGCAGTCAGTGTCCTTAAAGCGGGTGTGTTACGCTAACAGTGGATACGGTGCCCAGTGCCACCACTCACTGGTGTCACAATAGCTTGCATTTAAAAACAAAAAACTTTTTTCACTGATATAGATTGAATAGCAGTCTGTGTCCTTAAAGCGGGTGTGTTAAGCTCACAGTGGATACGGTGCCCAGTGCCACCACTCACTGGTGTCACAATAGCTTGCATTTAAAAACAAAAAACTTTTTTCACTGTTATAGATTGAATAGTAGTCAGTGTCCTTAAAGTTGGTGTGTTAAGCTCATAGTGGATACGGTGCCCAGTGCCACCACTCACTCATCTGGTGTCACAATAGCTTGCATTTAAAAACAAAAAACTTTTTTCACTGTTATAGATTGAATAGCAGTCAGTTGTCTGCCACTGCTGCCAGCTTCTGCGTCAGGCTCACAGTGCATACTGTGCCCATTTCCCCAGTCAGTGCCACCAATTACATCTGGTGTCACAATAGCTTGGATTTAAAAACAAAAAACTTTTTTCACTGTTATAGATTGAATAGCAGTCAGTGTCCTTAAAGCGGGTGTGTCAGGCTCACAGTGGATACTGTGCCCAGTGCCACCACTCACTCACTGGTACCCGGACGAAATTTCTTTTCACAAAACGCAATCCCCAACCTGTACTCGATTGTGCAAAAGGAAATAATGGCATGTCTGGTACACAGTGTTGGGGCAAGGGTCCATCTGACCACTGATACCTGGTCTGCAAAGTATGGTCAGGGCAGGTATATCACCTACACTGCGCATTGGGCAAACCTGCTGACGGCTGCCAAGCATGGAATGCGTGGCTCTGCAGAGGAGTTGGTGACACTGCCATGACTTGCAGGCAGGCCTGCTGCCACCTCCTCTACTCCTCCTACTCCATCCTCTCCCATAACCTCCTCGGCTGAGTCCTCTTCTGCTGCTGCGTCTTGCTCCACATCAACGGATAGGGGACGTAACAGGGATTAAACTGATAAGAATAGTATTACTTAACACACCACTCCTATCTGGTGGCACATTAGATTGCACGCGCAGTGCCCCAAATTTGTTGTGATCTGTGAGTAAGGTAAACGGTTGTCCATACAAGTAAGGTTGCAGCTATTTGAGGGCCCACACCACCGCCAGGCACTCCTTTTCAATGGCAGTGTATCTACTTCCCTGGGCAAAAGTTTCCGGCTTAGATAAGCCCCGGGTTGCTCGCCGCCATCTGCTCCTACTTGGCTCAGTACTGCTCCCAATCCAAACATAGAAGCGTCTGTATGGACGAGAAAGTGTTTAGTTGGATCAGGAGCAGAAAGTACAGATGATTTAATGAGCGCCGTCTTGAGCTGTTGGAATGCCTGTTCACACTCTGGGGCCCATACTACTATCTTGGGGAGGTTTTTACGCGTTCCTATATGGCACTTACTGGGCTTTAGGGTCAGTCCGGCCTCCCTAATCCAGTCTAGTACGGCTCCTATGTGGGTCAGGTGTTCGGGCCAGGAGCAGCTAAAAATGGCTATATCATCCAAGTAGGCGCAGGCATATTCCTGAAACCCATCCAGTAGCCGATCTACCATCCTCTGAAAGTTAGCCGGGGCATTCTTCATCCCGAATGGCATGGCCTTAAACTGATACAGGCCAAACGAGGTGACAAATGCCAACTTGTGGATGGCGTCCTCGGCTAATGGAATTTGCCAGTACCCCTTGCACAGATCTGTTGTGGTGAGGTACTGGCCTCTGGCCATTTTGTCTAGGAGCTCGTCTATCCGGGGCATAGACGAGGCGTCTGAGGTTGTTTTATCGTTTAGCCTCCGGTAGTCTACACAGAAACGGGTCGTGCCATCACGTTTCGGTACTAGTACTACCGGGAGGCCCAGGGGCTGTCAGAGTGTTCTATCACCCCTAACTGCATCATTTCCTCAATTTCTTTCTGAATATTTTCTTTAACTGCTTCGGGTATGTGATAGGCGGTTTGGCGAAGGCGGGTCTGGTCTAGGGTTTCAACTTTGTGAGTGGTTAACGGACTGTACCCAGGTAGGTTGGAAAACGTGGCCCCCTTGTCCTGGATTAGTCTTTGGACCTGGGTTCGCTCCTGGGGGTCTAACCGTTCTCCTAACTGTACTTCTCCCCGGTCTTTGCTCTGGCCCTCTAGGTCTAGGAGATCTGGGAGTGGCAAATTATCATAATCTTCAGTGGCAGGTGCACAGATCGCGGTTACCTCTTCCGTGCCCTCGTGGTATGGCTTGAGCATGTTCACATGGAGCATGCGCTTGCCTCCCGTGCCTGTGACCGCACCAATCACAAAGGTGGTATCACAAACCTGCTCTACTACCTTGTATGGGCCCTGCCAGGAAGCCTGCAGCTTGTCCTTGTGGACAGTGTCAATCCATATCTGCCAAGTGACCCTATGTAGGGGGAACAGTCTCTATTCTGCTCTGTGTCAGTGTATATCAGGGGCTTTGAGGACAGGTGTCAATCCATATCTGCCAAATGACCCTATGTAGGAGGAACAGTCCCTATTCTGCTCTGTGTCAGTGTGTATCATGGTCTCTGAGGACAGGTGTCAATCCATATCTGCCAAGTGTAGGGGGAACAGTCCCTATTCTGCTCTGTGTCAGTGTGTATCATGGTCTCTGGAGGACAGGTGTCAATCCATATCTGCCAAGTGACCCCATATGTAGGAGGAACAGTCTCTATTCTGCTCTGTGTCAGTGTGTATCGTGGTCTCTGAGGACAGGTGTCAATCCATATCTGCCAAGTGACCCTATGTAGGGGGAACAGTCTCTATTCTGCTCTGTCAGTGTGTATCATGGTCTCTGAGGACAGGTGTCAATCCATACCTGCCAAGTGACCCTATGTAGGGGGAACAGTCTCTATTCTGCTCTTTGTCAATGTGTATCAGGGATCCTTAGGATAGGTGTCAATCCATATCTGCCAAGTGACCCTATGTAGGGAGACCAGTCCCTATTCTGCTCTGTGTCCGTGTGCATCAGGGGCTCTGAGGACATGTGTCAATCCACATGTCAAGGTGTCATATGTCAGGTGTCAATCCATATTCATTGTGATTTAGGAATGTTAGGTGATTTCTGCCCTTTATGGATTAAAACCAGACTCTGTATCAACTGTGTAATTTTCCATGGGAGTTTTGCCATGGATCCCCCTCCGGCATGCCACAGTCCAGGTGTTAGTCCCCTTGAAACAACTTTTCCATCCCTATTGTGGCCAGAAAGAGTCCCTGTGTGTTTTAAAATTCGCCTGCCCATTGAAGTCTATGGTGGTTCGCCCGGTTCGCCGGTTCGCGAACATTTGCGGAAGTTCGCGTTCGCCGTTCGCGAACCGAAAATTTCGTGTTTGCGACATCACTAGTTGCGACTAACACTATAAACAATCACTGTTTACAGAAACATTGTATCAATCAAGTAGTCGACATACTCAAATACCAGATCCCTTACATAAGCTTATTGATTTTTCTCCCCTAGGTTCATTCAGCAAGATACTGAGTCTTTTAAACCCTTGCTGTAATTAACACTTTGTGCCCTGACGGTTTTTGAGAATACCACATCATAAAATTCAGGCTAACAAAAAGATCAAACATAAAAAGGTGAAGGGGGAGGCGGCACCGCAGGTGAAAAAAACTAAAACCTGGTTATAAACTATACAGGCACATAGACAAGATACTAAATAAGAGAAAATACATACAAGATTAAAAAAAAACAAAGAGTTTGAAATGTGGATAATGAATAATAATCAAGAGTCCAAAAAAGTCTGTCTGATAAATACAGAAAAAAGTCCAAATAAAACCTTGTACAAGAAGTCAATCACAATCTTGTCAGGGGAAGTATTCCTCAGTAAGGTATGGGCATGGGATATTCCATGAGATCCGTATGAAAAAATAAAAAGACAGCAAATAATGGTGCAGTATATCCCAACATGCACTAAGTACTATTTTATAGGAGGTCTCTATGGTCCTACTCACGTTTTCCAAAGCTATAAGACTGGCTCTAGTGTGGCATATAGTGGTACAATCCCCACTTATGGAATACGTGAAGTTTTGTAGTAGACGGATATCTTGTTGGTATCAGGACCATATGAAATATAAAAGAAACAATAATAGTGCTTATTGTATAAAATACAGAGGTGAAATAATAAAATACCAAGTGGTTACTCACATTTTATTGAGTAGGCAGACTGCTCAACGGATAAAGCTTGAGTGGTATAATCCCCTCCAAGCCAAGGATTCTTTGGAGTAAAATTCTCATCTCACTGGAACAATAAAAACTCTGGTGCCAGGTAAAAATAAATAAAAGAATAAAATGGCTGACTCACAAGTTGAATGTGGCCAAAATACCTTTAGTAAAATACAGCAATTAAAATACCACAACGCGTTTCTCCCCTTAAGGCTTTCTCAAGTGGAACAGTTTATCCACTTGAGAAAGCCCTAAGAGGAGAAACGCATTCACTTTTTTGGACTCTTGATTATTATTCATTATCCATATTTCAAACTCTTTTTTTTTATCTTGTATGTATTTTCTCTTATATAGTGTCTTGCATATGCGCTTGTATAGTTTATGTAAAGGATCCTTGCATTCGTGCAGCGATGATCCTTGCAGCTTCTCCCGAAATCCAACTGAAACAAACTGATTATAACTCCCAATCCCCCAAACATGAGTCGAGACTTCATGAAGGGGTAAAACGATCTGATTTACTGTGGGCTACCCGCCCGGTATTTATGCAGGTCTTCCACCTGGTGGACACTCCCCTAGGGGACCAGATGGAAGACTGGGACAAAAGTAACACAGTAGCCAATCACAGTGGCTATAGCATAAGCACTCCCCTTTTACATAAATCACTCCCTCTTTTCCATCCTGGAGATAATTAACTTAAGGTAGCAAAGAGAGCCTTAATTATCTCCAGGAAGAAAGAAGCATGGCTTTTCTTATTTAGCAAAACAGAATAAAAATATATAACTTTCTTTTTACACAACATAAACTTTAAGTTCCGCATATCCCCAGATAGCTTGGATCTGAGGGCATATTCTAGGCGAATAGCGCTCAGATCCCACAAACACAGTTCTCAGAATCGTCGACCGAAGTTTGACTTTCACCGGCCGTTCGTGTGTTTGCAGCCGACTGCAAGTTCCATACTATACCTATCTGGGGTCGGCCACTTTCGCATACTTTAGCACACGAATGAAGTAGTACCCCTTCATTCGTGTATTTTTCCACTGTATGAACGAGGATGGGTGAAGGTAGCAGCAGTGTTCGACAAAATAGGTAGCCGAAATCAGTACCATTTACCGCTGTGCGTTCGACAATACAAAATGGCGATTGCCACGTGTTCGGTAGATGAACGCGGACCACCCGCTATTCACCAATTAGTCTGTGGTTAACCGCAACAGTCAGGGTGGTCAATAGGCGCCACACTACCTCAGTGGGAGGTCGGTGGTTCGGTAGTTCATTCGCATTTATTGTTATTTCCACTAAATCCCGCTGTAATTCTCCAAATAACCGAACAGGCTTGTTCGTATAGTCTATAAATAGGGGATTTCGTTACAGTTTATAATCAGGTTTTGTTTTGTTTTTTTTCACCTGTGGCGCCGCCTCCCCTTTCACCTTTTTTTGTTTTGTCTACTCTATAGGGCCTGTGAGGGAGCCCTATTTTTCAGGTGTGCTGCCTTATATTTATCTCTGTAAGGTCTAATATATCAGCGCTGGTCCTTTGGACATATTTTTGATAAAAATATCAATTAATTTGCTCAGTATCCATACAGACACCACTCTCAGACAAAGTCTAATATATTCATTCCTCAGTAATTCCCACCAAATTATCTATAGTGGGGATTCAGATTAAGACAAATTATATTTTAAAATTTGTAGGTGGTGGAACAATTCACCACAACTCACTGATGTAAAATTAATTTTAATCTATTCACTTAATATAGATTACATTAAATCTACAATTTTTTTTGTATAATTCCACTAAATTGGGACCATTTGCCATTTGTCTCCCTTACCTCCCCGCTTCTGATCCAATTCTCTTTCTCAAATATTTATATATGTTCACCTCATTCTTACTGATAAACTTTAATTATTAAAATTACTTAAACATGCATTTCATGTATGGCAATGATGGCAAACTTATGACACGCTTGCCACAGGTGGCACGCCGGGCCCTTTCTGTGGGCACGCGGCCATGGGTCGCCATCAATGCAGAGTAGGCACCTGCCTGCCCATAACGACAGGCGACTATTCTTTCTTTCGTGTCTGGGGAGGGATCTAAGAAGCAGCTCTCCTGTCTTCCCATGAGCAATCTTTGTGGAGCGATGCCACATGTTACGATGGCAACGCTCCACACAGCATTCTGCGTGTGGGAGGACAGGAGAGCTGCAGGACGTGTCCCTCTTACCACCACTGGACCACCTGATATTTCTATGTGTCCATCTCCTTCAGAATGGAGGGGGGTATACAGATTATATTCATATATTTGCAGCAGCACCCCCCACACACACGGCACCCCCCACACAGCACACACACGGCACCCCACCACACACGGCACCCCCCCACACACACGGCACCCCCCACACACACACGGCACCCCACACACACACGGCACCCCACACACACACACGGCTCCACACACACACACACGGCTCCACACACACACACACGGCTCCACACACACACACAACGCTCCACACACACCCCGCACCCATACACACACAAAAACATACACTGCACCCCTCAAAGCAGTATGTGTGTGTTTGTGTGTATGTATTCAGCATACTATCTGTGTGTGTGTGTATTCAGCAGTGTGTGTGTATTCAGCAGTGTGTATTCGTATTCAGCAGTGTGTGTGTGTATTCAGCAGTGTGTGTGTGTATTCAGCAGTGTGTGTGTGTGTATTCAGCAGTGTGTGTGTGTATTCAGCAGACTGTGTGTGTGTGTATTCAGCAGACTGTGTGTGTGTGTGTATTCAGCAGACTGTGTGTGTGTGTGTATTCAGCAGACTGTGTGTGTGTGTGTGTGTGTATTCAGCAGACTGTGTGTGTGTGTGTATTCAGCAGACTGTATGTGTGTGTGTATTTAGCAGACTGTATGTGTGTATTCAGCAGTCTGTGTGTATGTTTGTGTGTGCATATATGCAGTGCACTGTGTGTATGTATTCAGCAGTCTGTGTGTGAATGTGTTCCGAAGTCTGTGTGTATTTATTTTATGTATGTATTGCATTTGTTGGAGATACTAATAAATATAAAACTAATTTTATCTATAATTAAAATTTTTATTCCTGTGAGTTGTGTAGAGAGGGCCCCAGTGCACTGCTTTGCCTGGGGAACCATAATGTTGTTAACGTGGCACTGGTGGGTGGGATGGAGGGCTGCGAGGGAGCACCGACTTACGTGCTGTTCCAGCACTGCTCCCTCCGCTGATGCCACCGGGAGACAGAAAATGACGTCAGACGCCGCCGCCTGATTGACGGAATTCCTGTTTCCTGGTAGCATCAGCGGAGGGAGCAGTGCTGGAACAGAACATAAGTCAGTGCTACTTCGCGCCCACACCCCCTCACAGCAGCGGGAAAGAATCAGATTCACCAGGTAGGGAGCCTGGGTGGACTTCAAACCCGCACCAAAAAAAACACATTATTTATGTGCTGGGAGAGAGAGGAGATATACTGGGGGGAGGGGGATATGCTGGGGTAGTGAGGGGAAGATGCTGAGGGGAAAGAAGAGGATAATCTGGGGGAGAGAAGAGGAGATGCTGCGGGGAGAGAAGACAAGATGCTGGGGGGTGAAAGGAAGAGGAGAATCTAAGGGAGAGGAAGAGGAGAATCTGGAAGAGAAGATGAGGAGATGCTGGGGGAGAAAGGGAGAGGAGGAGGAGGAGGAGGAGATGCTGGGGGAGAAAAGGAGGAGGAGGAAGAGATGTTGAGGGGAGAAGGGGAAAGGAAGAGGAGAATCTGGGGGAGAGGAGGAGGAGGAGGATAATCTGGGGAAGAGGAGGAAGAGAATCAGTGGCGGATCGGGGGGGGGGAACGGGGCAATTGACCCCCCTGAGATTCTCCCCTGCCGGCTAATGCAGGGCTGGCATTGTCCAAGTGCTAGCCCTGCAATGTGCCTGAGGACCGGGGGGAAGATCAGAGATCTCCCTCCCCAGTCCGCAGGCACTGTGCTGACAGCCAGCAGGGGAGTGAGAGAGGACCCTGGAGCTCTTACCTGCAACTCCTCCGGGTCCTACTCTCGCGAGCATGGAGCGCTGCTGCGGTTACCACAGCAATGCTCCAAATCTCGCGAGAGTGAACTCTAGCCCTGGAGCGCGGGCTAGAGTTCACCTCACCACTGGGACCACCAGGGAATCCCCACCGAACCACCAGGGATCCAGAAATGTCCCCCCTCCTCCTCAGTAAAGGTAAGAAGGGAAGGAGGACATAAAGAATATTTGTTTAAATTAAATTTAAAAAAACATATAAGAAGGGTTATAATATATGCTGGCTTTTTTAAATGTAATTATTATGTATGTATGGGGACAGTGTATGTGTGTGTGTGTTTGGGGGAGGTAGCAATGTGTGTGATAAGAAGGGTAGGGGGCTTTTTTATAATCACACACACACACTGCCCCCCATACACAGACACTGCCCCCATACCCTTTGTATAGCGCTACGAAATCTGATGGCGCTTTATAAATAATAATAAAATAATAATAATAATACACACACACTGCTCCCCATCCACACATTGCCCTACACATACACTGCCCCCCTCACACATACACTGCAATCCTCACACACACACACACACACACACACTGCAAATGTCACACACATACACTGCCGCCTAACACACACACTGCACCCCTGACATACTGCCGCCCTCACTCACACAATGCAACCTTCACACACACACACAGACACACTGCTCACACGCTGTCCCCCTCATACACACACTGCACCCCTGACACATTGCACCACTCACACACACCACTGCTCCTATGCCCTACAACAGCCCCATTTCCCAGCACACCTCAGGTAAGTTGTCAAACTGTTCCTAAACAGTTTGATTACTTACTCTGGGAGAGGGTCCCGGCACTATTGACACCATAACCACTACACTGAGCTGTAGTGGTTATTGTGTCTGGATTATTTATTTAAATAATCTACAAGTGCCCCTCCCAAGATCAGGCTCTGGATCCGCCACTGAGGAGAATCTGGGGAGAGGAGAAGGAGGAGATGCTGGGAGGAGAGGGGGATATGCTGTAGGTAGAGAAGGGAAGATGCTGGGGGAGAGAGAAGAGGAGAATTAGTTCGGACAACTGTATGAGTTGTTTGTTTCTAAATTTGAACCTCAGTATTCATGTTTAATTCCCGTGTTGGCACTTTGAGGAAAAAAAGTTGGCATATATTGCGGTTTGGCCACTCGGGCTCAAAAAGGTTCGCCATCACTGATGTATGAAATGCAGGTTTAATGTAAAATAACCTATCTTCTTTAAAGCCAAGGGGGTATAACCAGCTTAATTTACAAATGTGCCAGTTTCTATTGAAGTATGCACTTTTTGCAAAATGAAAAAAAGAGGACACACTATTCACACATAATGCTTTTCAGTAAACTAAAGTTGTTTGGGGGTCTGGAGTAACCCTTTAAGGAATTTTGATTGTACTGTGACAATATAAAACATTTATAAATCTGTAAAAAGTTCAATGTGAAAGGAAATGAGAGGTGTATCACATTTCACATATGGTGTTTAATTGTGTACAGCCTCTATAGAATTTGACGTATTACAAAATCTAAATGTATTCATGGGCTTTTCTTACCTGTCTCTCCCTAAAGCTCTGGGTTTTTTTCTGAATGCTTTTTCTGACAAAAGAAAACAGGTACATCAACATATTCCATCAAAGATACTTATTCCTATAATGGTCAATTACAGTAACCCCTTCCTATCTTTCCAAAATTATTTAGTTATATAAAGTATTGTAACTGTTGGCTGAATGTTTTTCTGCTAACCTTTATTGCTTACAAAAAGAGTATGACATTTTTATTTTAGGTATTTAAGAATTATATTAATATTGATATGGTAACATATAGAAGAAAGCATTATGTAGTTTAATAATTTAGAAATATGTGAGCAATACGTTTTTGCTTCCACTGAAAAAGTGCCTTCTCTGAGAGCAGAAAACAGGCAAGATGCAAATACTAAAGTGAAAAAAATAGTGTCAGGTCAGAGGCAGGACCTATGACTGGGAAAGCAGTTTAGGTGATGACATGGACCACTGATGGGTAATTTTTGGAGTCATTTTATAATGGAGGCATTTAGAATAAAAACGTTTTAAATACTAGATAATTTATAAACATGCATGGATGTTTAGACAAAATTTTGTGAGTCTAATTGCTACAGAGCTTGATGACACACTCTAACATGGCAAAGATTTGGGGAAACATAAAAATAGGGTTATGTAGTTTCAAGTCAAGATGCAAAATAAAATTTTTAAAGAGATACTGGGTGCACAAACTTAACGTGTATGTATTTCAGCATTCAGCCTTCACAATGAACTGTATTTATCAAAAATGTTACTTTTAAATAGTTTATAATTTTGTATAGTTTATGCAATAGATATAAGTTTTAAAGCATTTTGAATATTTAAATTGTATCTCCTACCTCCCTAATTCTAAAATACTTGCTTCTTGTCACTTTCAAGTCTCAAAAAGAAGCCTAATTTTACCAGATAGTGGTGCTTGGTGGTTTGAAAACATGTCATTTATGCATAACATGGTACAAAGCAATGAGAACTTTGAGCTATGTGGTACTTCTCTACCCACAACTATTGTTTGAATAAGAGACCTTCCACAAATGATGTGGACCAATATAGTCTGCATCTAAGTCAGTGGGTCTAGAACTCATAGAGCTCCCGAACACAGTGTAAAACACAAATCTGTGAATAATTAAAGCTGTTTCACTGCAGTACTTCTAGACAATAAGAATATACCTTTGCTATTTATGTAGATTACAATATAAAAAATATGACCCCATAAGAATGAATACAATTCCTTTAACACAAACTGTTCTTTAAATACTCTGTGCCATCACTAAACTTCATATTTATTTGCGAACAACAAATCATTGGCCCTTATTGCACTAAACTAGAAATATTATGTTCATAGTTATGTTAATGTATATGGATGAGAAACATGAAAAAATATTGAGATGATAGATGCAATAAAATGCTATATATGCTTTTAATGCATTACACGAGAATAAAACAAATAATACACACAGAAGATTTGTAGCAATGAATGGCTAAGGGAATAATGATGGAAAATACAACTTTAGAAAGGATAAGCGAAACCTCGAAAAACTCTTACAGCAGAAGTAGCAAAGATAAAAGGTAAGCTAAGCTTTTACAAAATTCAAGAATAGCTTGGATGTGTATTAGGCTAGTCTGAGGAAAAAACATGTAGAATCTTCCAGAGGCTTTATATTGATCGAACAGGCCAATGGGTTCCTTTCATCAAAATCTATGCTTCCATGATTCAACAGAGATAGAACAGAGTGACAGAAGACATATTGAATTATTAAGAATATATGATTTTCATAAAATAGCATAAATATACTAACCAGACTCTGATATCAATGTAGCATACTTTATGTTGCGTCTCCAAGGAAGCGATCTATCGTACCCAAAGAGTTATGGAGTATTCCTGTCCATGTATTCTTACAGTATCTGTAGTTGGAAATACCATTAAATATCTTTTATTCCAATATACAAAAATAAAATAATGATTAAATCAACAAAGAATTCTTAGAAACCATACCACATCAAACCACAACTTTAACAGGAGTTGTCTTTACAGGAATAAAGTGTAGAAAGTTGTGGTGTCAAGGTAAATGACGTTGACTTATCCTGAGAATTGCTTTTAGCACTAGGACACACCTTCAACCCAAACCTGGAAAACTAGAAATCTGAGTATACCTTCTTCATTGTATGTATCAATGGTGTGGATTACTAGTCAATAAACATAGCTCAAGACAAAATGCCAATACAATTTTCTAACATTGTTTTTTTTTCTCTGAGAACATAAGTCTTGGGTTTCCCTTTTTTTTCAAAGGACCTAAGATTAATGGCATGAATGTATTCGTTCAGCAGATTTTATAATGTCTAGGGTATAAACATGTTCATTTTTCATATTGTTCTTCAATTACTTTCTAATCTGTCGTTTTGAAACAGTTTTAAGCAGTTTTAATAAAAAATTACAAATTACCAAACAAGATAATGTGGTACAAATTTGATATTGGTGCCCAATTCTTTTCTTTCAAAGAGTAGGTACATTATTCCATGCTTATTATAAAGGCAAAGGCTATTGATGTCATGTGATTGTGGGAGAGGATTTAGGTTTACATTTCTGAACTTCACCCACAGAGGGCAATACGTAGGTGGAACTGACCCCACCCTATAATTCCCACCCACTATTTAGAAAACTTTAATCAAGATGGGTGCTTTTCGGCTTCATTATGTCATGTTAGTTTTTTTTCTTTCTCTTTAAAATCCTTCTTCCCAACTAAAATGTCTGATAATTCCTTACCCACAACTACAATAAACAGTCTTGGCCACTTAATGTAGAATGTGGATAGGGAAGAATCTAAAATTTAACAACCAACTTTAGCTATAAACAATATTGAAGCTGTTGGGAAAAAATAATATTAAAAAAATCACCTGCCCGCTTGACACTCTATTCTGTGTCCATTCTAATAAACGGTCCTAACATCAGTCTTACATTAAATATACCTCCTACATCTATTACTGCTCTAACCCAAATCTTTTGTATGCATTAAATAACTCTACTTTATGTTTTTAATAAGCACATTAGTTGTGACATTTAACCACCTGCTTTAAGCTTCCAGTAGTATAATAATAATAATAATAATAATCATCATCATCATCATAAAAAACATTTCTGATACAAGGATTGAGCAGGAACTAACAAACCATTTGACTGGTTTTCTTCAACATTTCCCTTTTCTGTGTATTTTTCCAGAACATCACTGAACCCTGGATGCAGGATTTTCATTGCCACAAAATATAGTTACATAGCTAATCCCTTTTCCCCATGTTGTTCCCTCCATTTTTATATACCCACTTGCTTCACAATACATGGCATCATAGGAAACATAAACCTTGATTTAATCCTAACTGATCATGTTTAGCAGCGGTTTTTGGTACCGATAATCTATTACATGGTTTGGTTTGATTGAGTTACAGCAATTAAAGGCTTATGAATGAAAGACATTTGTTCGCATATCAAATCTGAAGACTATTTTCTTAAATTGAAAAAATAGGCTTCAGCTATTCAATTCCAAATTCTAAAAGCTGTTGACATTTTTTTTGACTGTTCGCCCACTGGCAACACTAACAACCAGCAGGCAAATAGTTAAAAAAAAAAAAAAAAAACTTATGGGTATTAACATGACCTATACATGATATAACAGAGGTTTTAAATATAATTATTGTAGAAGGGGTGAACTCCTCGCCTGATTATGTCCATGCCCCCTTTCAGAGAGACCCTAGCCAACCCATAACTCTAGTTACCCCATAATAAAAAAAAAAACCTTGTCACTAGTGATGTCCCGAATGGTACAAGATTTATTGGGCCCCTCTTACTATTATTAGGTAGAGGGAGGTGACAAGTAGTGATGTCCCGAACGGTTCGCCAAAAGGTTCGCCACGGATGGCGAGCATATGCGCTGTTCGGTCCGCCCCCTATGTCATCATTGAGTAAACTTTGACCCTGTACCTCACAGTCAGCAGACACATTCCAGCCAATCAGCAGCAGACCCTCCCACCTCCTGGACAGCATCCATTTTACATTCATTGTGAAGCTGCATTCTCAGTGAGCTGTCCAGGAGGTGGGAGGGAGGGTCTGCTGCTGATTGGCTGGAATGTGTCTGCTGACTGTGAGGTACAGGGTCAAAGTTTACTCAATAATGATGAATAGGGGGCGGACCGAACAGCGCATATGTTCGCCATCCGTGAACCGTTGGCGAACCGTTCGGGACATCACTACTTGTCACCTCCCTCTACCTAATAATAGTAAGAGGGGCCCAATAAAGCTTGTACATGTTAAAAAAAACAAAAAAACATATATACTTATCATCACATATCTATCTTTATAAAAAAACATTTTTTCACAGGCCAAAAAATGCCCAAAGTAAATTCCATAAAGTTCCGACACAACACTTAAAATAAAAAAAGACCAGATCTCCAAACAATAATCTTCACTTTACAAAAAATAAATATGTGTTGGCTCTTCAATCTCAGTCAGTTCTGATTGGTTGGCTTGTAGGTGAGAGTTCCGTATCATGCACTCTTGTTGGCATAGAATACAACCAATCAGAGTGCTCTGTCTGAGTTTCCATAGCATTAAAAAGTCCTTACGAGTGTTTTTTTAAAGAAATATTTTTTCATTGAATACCTTCTTTTTAGATCCCTAGGCCACATGGTATCCATAGAATGGATCCTGTAAGTATGGATCCCATAAGTTTTTTTTTCTTTTGCAATAATCTTTTGCCCCTTCTGTTGGGATTGTACATCCTGGGGTGATACATCTGAATCCATGATGGGTAAAGAAAATGTATCTTTAGACTGGCCCCCATTTCCTTTCCCAACAGAAGGACTTGTTTTGAATATATCTGATGCAACACTGAATGCTAGTGAGGCAAATATCCATATAGTTATGTAATAGTTAAGCACAAACCGGTGTGATCCAAACCTACATATATTGGATAAGCTTACTGTTTGGTAATAGAAGGGTTAATAGGAAAAAGTGTATGCTAGGTACTATATTTATTTTGTAATTAAACTTCCACTGTTATGTTCTTAAGGCCAACAGATGTAATTGCTCCCCCTACTGCACCCTCCTTGCAAAATAAGTGTTGACACGATTATGTGTATTATATTGTGAGAAATTGCAAAGAGGAGGGTAACTAACATTCCATTGTTTGTGACTGATAATTATATATATATATATATATATATATATATATGCAAAATTTCAAACTCCCTGCCTCTAAAAAACAGTTTTGACTGCTTCTCTCGCTATTGCAATCAAGACGTGATACTGTACATCCACTACTCTGGGCTCTGATTAGTTAATTGGAAAATACTTTTTCAGAGGGAATTGGCAATTGTTCTAACAATAGCCAATTGAAAGTATTATCTAAGGGTTTATCCTTTAGTCCAAATGCAATGTAAAATTCATACCACCTGTGTCAGACTGAAAAAACATTTGGTGTGAAAAAACTGGTGAGGCAGGTTGGAATAATTTGAGCCATTATGAATTTCCTCCAAAGGAATTTAGTTGGCGGAATCCCACAACTTCCTGCCACTGACAATAACAGAAGTGGAAGTGTTCTCCTTAAGAGAGATGTCAAGGATCTTGAAACTTCTGCTCATGACCACCATCTCTCCAGTCTCAGTAAGAAGGAATGGCTCACCACGAAATCTATTAGGGACAATAAGAATCTCCTTATCAAACCTGCAGGTAAGGAAGTAGCAATAGTGGTCATGCATAGAACTGATTCTAAATGGTTGAAACTCTGCTGGGTTTGTTGCTTTTAAAAAAAAAAAAATGTTGGAAGTAGTTGAGTCACTGAGAGTAATTTCAAAACAATTTTGATTTTGACACTTTTAAACAAATGTTTTAAACACATACATAAAAGCTTGACCTCCCTTCTTGATAAAGCAATTGTGGCAAGTACTTACTGTGTCTTTCAGCCATTAGTACTTTTTTCTAGTCAAATGTTTGCAATCTTTTATCTGCCAGTCTAAATCTTACATTCTGCACAGTTGTGATGGTCTATGCAAACTACTCTATTGAACTTTTTTTGTGAGGGATATTGTAAGCTCATGCACCTAAATAACCAATGAAGGGGGGCATGCAGGCTGTTAGACAGGTGTTACTAGTATCACTAGTACATATACTAATTCACATATTGAGTTTCTCATGTCTATTTTGGAATTTGTGTTACAGAAATTTTTTAAATTTATTTTTTTGGACACCTATTTTAATCAATTGAGGTGCACTATGATGGAGTCCATCTTATGCCAACCTCTTGATGAGTGATTGAGGCCTGCCACATATATCCAGGACAATTTTGGCATTGGGGCCCTGTGGTTTCTAGTTACACCTTTGTGTGTGTGTGTCAGCGAGCTTGTCTGTAGTGAGCTTGTGTATGGGTCAGTGCGCTTGTCTGTCAATGAGCTTGTCTGTTGTGAGCTTGTGTGTGTTAGTAAGCTTGTCTGTAATAAGCTTGTGTATGGGTCAGTGAGCTTGTCTGTAGTGAGCTTGTGAATCTGTCAGTGAGCTTGTGTGTGTGCCAACGAGCTTGTCTGCAGTGAGCTTGTGTATGGCTCAGTGAGTTTGTGTGTGTGTGTGTGTGTCAGTGTGCTTGTCTGTAGTTAGCTTGTGTATGGGTCATTGAGCTTGACTGTAGTGGGTCAGGTAACTTGTGTGTGTATCAGTGAGCTTGTCTGTAGTGTGCTTGTGTGTGGGTCAGAGTGGCAAAATATGTATCAGATAAGGGTGTCTTGACCACACACCTGGATGAGATAAGGTATACATTCATCAAGTCGGGCTACCCTCTTGTCCTTTTGGAGAAATTGGGAGCTAGTAATTTGAGGGTGAATAGAACTGACCTCCTACATCCTAGAAGCCTAGAAAGGAATAATATTTAATTTATGTGCACAAAAGAATAGTCCGTGTGGTGCGTAGGTTCATCTTAAAGAATTCCTTTTCTCAGATCCAGGATTTCCAGTATACCCCACGGTTTTCCTACAAAAGTACTTGTAATATTTGAGATATGCGGGTACGGTCTGGCGCTAGCCTTTTCAAGAAGGTAACTCAAAAAATCATGTCTACACCCAATGACTGAGACATTCCCAAGTCTGAATTGCAATTCATGCAATTCCATCATCAAAGGTGACACTTTTTCACACCCTTATTGGTAAGAGTTTAAAGGTCAAGGGGTATTTCACGTTTGAATCAATACATCCTGAAGTGCCCCTGTGGTCTCCTGTATGTTGTGGGGATATTTAACATAGAAACATAGAAACATAGAAACATAGAATGTGACGGCAGATAAGAACCATTCGGCCCATCTAGTCTGCCCAATTTTCTAAAAACTTTCATTAGTCCTAGCCTTATCTTATAGTTAGGATAGCCTTATGCCTATCCCATGCATGCTTAAACTCCTTTACTGTGTTAACCTCTACCACTTCAGCTGGAAGGCTATTCCATGCATCCACTACCCTCTCAGTAAAGTAATACTTCCTGGTATTATTTTTAAACCTTTGTCCCTCTAATTTAAGACTATGTCCTCTTGTTGTGGTAGTTTTTCTTCTTTTAAATATAGTCTCCTCCTTTACTGTGTTGATTCCCTTTATATATTTAAATGTTTCTATCATATCCCCCCTGTCTCGTCTTTCCTCCAAGCTATACATGTTAAGATCCTTTAGCCTTTCCTGGTAAGTTTTATCCCGCAATCCATGAACCAGTTTAGTAGCCCTTCTCTGAACCCTCTCTAAGGTATCAATATCCTTCTGAAGATAAGGTCTCCAGTACTGTGTACAATACTCCAAGTGAGGTCTCACCAGTGTTCTGTACAATGGCATGAGCACTTCCCTCTTTCTACTGCTAATGCCTCTCCCTATACAACCAAGCATTCTGCTGGCATTTCCTGCTGCTCTATTACATTGTCTGCCTACCTTTAAGTCATCAGAAATAATCACCCCTAAATCCCTTTCCTCATATGTTGAGGTTAGACTCTATCAAATATTCTGTACTCTGCCCTTGGGTTTTTACGTCCAAGATGCATTATCTTGCACTTATCCACATTAAATGTCAGTTGCCACAATTCTGACCATTTTTCTAGTTTACCTAAATCATTTGTCATTTGGCTTATCCCTCCTGGAACATCAACCCTGTTACATATCTTAGTATCATCAGCAAAAAGACATACCTTACCATCAAGACCTTCTGCAATATCACTAATAAAAATATTAAAGAGAATGGGTCCAAGTACAGATCCCTGAGGTACCCCACTGGTGACAAGTCCAAGCTTCGAATATATTCCATTAACTACAACCCTCTGTTGCCTGTCACTCAGCCACTGCCTTACCCATTCAGCAATATTTGAATCCAAACTTAAAGATTGCAGTTTATTGATAAGCCTTCTATGTGCAACAGTGTCAAAAGCCTTACTGAAATCTAGGTAAGCAATGTCTACTGCACCACCCTGATCTATAATTTTAGTTACCCAATCAAAAAAATCAATAAGATTAGTTTGGCATGATCTCCCTGAAGTAAACCCATGTTGTCTCTGATCTTGAAATCCATGTGTTTTTAGATGTTCATCAATCCTATCCTTTAACATGGTTTCCATCACTTTCCCCACTACTGAGGTAAGGCTTACTGGCCTATAGTTGCCCGACTCCTCCCTATTACCTTTCTTGTGAATGGGCACAACATTCGCTAACTTCCAATCTTCTGGGACTACTCCTGTTAACAATGATTGGTTAAATAAATCTGTTAATGGTTTTGCTAGTACACCACTAAGCTCTTTTAATAGCTTTGGGTGTATTCCATCAGGTCCCATTGACTTATTTGTCTTTACTTTTGACAGTTGAAATAGAACCTCTTCCTCTGTAAACTCACGTGTAATAAATGACTCATTTATCCTTTTTCTCAACTGAGGTCCCTTTCCTTCATTTTCATCTGTAAATACAGAACAAAAATATTCATTGAGGCAGTCAGCTAGACCTTTATCCTCTTCTACATACCTTCCTTCTTTTGTTTTTAATCTAACTAATCCTTGTTTTACTTTTCTTTTCTCATTTATGTATCTAAAAAATGTTTTATCCCCCTTTTTTACTGACTGTGCTATTTTCTCTTCTGTGTGTGATTTGGAAGCTCTTATAACTTGCTTAGCCTCTTTCTGCCTAATCTTATAGATCATTTTGTCTTCCTCACTCTGGGTTTTTTTATAATTCCTAAATGCTAACTTTTTGTTTTTAACTATTTTGGCCACATCTGCGGAGTACCACAGTGGTTTCTTGAATTTTTTGCTTTTACTGACAAGCCTAATGCAATTTTCTGTTGCCTTCAATAGTGCAACTTTTAAATAATCCCATTTTCTTGGACTCCATTTAAATTGCTCCAGTCTGATAATGACTCCTCTACCCATATTCTAATTTTAGAAAAGTCTGTTTTTCTAAAGTCTAAAACTTTTGTTTTTGTGTGGTGTGACTCAGTCACTGTTCTTATATTAAACCACACTGACTGATGATCACTGGATCCTAAACTTTCACCTACAGTAATATCTGATACCAAATCTCCATTTGTTAACACTAAATCTAGTATGGCCTCTTTACGAGTTGGCTCCTTAACAACTTGTTTTAGAGACAATCCCAGTAGGGAGTTTAGAATATGTGTGCTCCTGGCACAAGTAGCTAATTTTGTTTTCCAATTTACATCAGGAAGATTAAAGTCACCCATGATGATAACTTCCCCCTTCATTGTCATTTTAGCTATTTCCTCAACTAGTAGATTATCTAACTCTTCAATTTGTCCTGGGGGCCTATAAATCACACCTACACGAGTTACTGTGTGATTACCAAATTCTAACGTAGCCCAAACGGACTCTATGTTTGCCTCACTAACTTTTATTAGGCTAGATTTTATGCTATCCTTCACATACAAGGCCACCCCTCCCCCTTTCTTGCCTTCCCTATCTTTCCTATATAAAGAGTACCCTGGTATTGCTATGTCCCAGTCATTTTTCTCATTGTACCATGTCTCAGTAACAGCGACTAAATCTACACTATCAGTTGCCATTATTGCCACAAGTTCATGGATCTTATTCCCTAAACTGCGAGCATTTGTAGACATGACTCTAAGCTTATCATTTTTTAACACACTTGCTACAGGCACCTTCTGTCCTTCTTTTGGGGGACAATTGGATTGATGTTTTATCACCCTTTTGCCCCCCCCTCCTAGTTTAAATACATCCTAGCAAAACCTCTGAACTGCTCACTGAGAACATTTGTTCCCTTTTGAGAAAGATGCAAACCATCTTTTTTGTACAGCTTATCTCCATTCCAAACAGAGCTACCATGAGAAATAAAGCCAAATCCTTGCTCCCGACACCATTCACCAAGCCACAAATTAAAGTCCCTAATACGCATCCGCCTGTCGTTCTGAGTGTTATGCACAGGCAGAACTTCAGAGAATGACAGTGTGGAAGCAACCTGCCGTATATCATTGGCAAAAACACTAAAAACTTCCTTAACCTCTGAAACCTCATTGCAAGCCAAGTCATTTGTCCCTAGATGAACAAGTACATCCAATTCCCCTTCCTGCTTTGCTTGCTTAACAATATTACAGATACGTCTCCTGTCTCTGTGAGCAGTAGCTCCGGGAAGACACCTCACAAGACCACCATTGTCCATCTCCACACCTCTTATAATGGAATCACCCAACAACAACTGCTTTCTATTAGGCCTCACCATAGTCTCCAAGCCGGTCTCCACAACAGCACTAGCCTCAGTGCCTCTCTCCACAACACCACTATCCTCAGTGACTCTCTCTACAACACCACTAGTCTCAGTGCCTCTCTCCACAACACCACTAGCCTCAGTCATATTTATGGTATAATAATAGTAAACAGTGAGAATTGCCCACTAATTCAATTCTCAGATCCCAAAGATCGTTATCGTGTTAAGTGAAAAGTATTTCATATAATTAAAATCACAATGTTATAAAAATAGATTTGCTTTTATAATAACCAATAATTAACAATAATATTATGCAACATGCATGACAATAATCAATGAATATCCAGTATAAAATGGTATGCAATACAAAGGAATGGGTATACACGTTTCAATGGCTAAACAGCATTTTCTGTCAAGACTTACACGATTTTTGACTATCTTTCACAGAGAGAAAGCGAAGCTTTTCACAGCGAAGGGCCATAAAACCCTGGCTAACAGTTAGATCAACTGAATAACCCTTTCAATGCTGGCTAGATCTCCTAGGTAATTAAGATCTATTCTTATGTAATTTTAAATAAAATAACATTTAAACCAGTTCATTAGTCATTTCCTGGAACCATCCAATAAGAGAATCTACCAGATTTTATATGCAGAATTTAATTTGTCTAAAAGATATCTTATCTTATATTAGAGCAAATCAATACACCTGGATAAAAACAGCGGTATGCTAACACGTGATAATATCACATTAATATATAATTATTTTTAATTCCACCTGCAGAATGGAATGTTTATAACTATATATTTTTTAGTTAACTAAGTTTTTTTAATATGGAAATCTGACCGTGATTTATCCAGTCATGTATCATGCTATTAGTACATTTTAATTAATTTAATTAATTAAATGAAACCAGTTGAGTAGATATTTCATCCAATTGGTAGTCTCAGGAACTTGTTTGGATGTCTCTCTGCATGGAGGTGTGTAGGAATTTCTGAGTGTCCTAGAGTGTCATTGCTCCCCACTGCTCACTTCTTTGCTTTCTTTGCATACCCTTGCATTCCTCGTCTTAACTTTTAAAGGGCCAGACTCTCTGTACGTCATCAGTTGATGACCCAATAGAAGCACTAGAGGTGTGGTTATCTAGGGATCGCAATTTAGGTATTTGGTCTATAGAGGGCAGTCTCGTCCCACTAAACATACCTATCCAGGAAAGAGTTAACTTTTCCTGGTGGCTATTTTGATGTCATTTTGGCTTCTCTTTATCGTGGCCATAACTTACGTTTTCTTTCACTTCAAAGGGTTTTCTCTTAGTTTTGTCCAGACTTAGTGTCCGCAATTCCTGCTATAATTTCTGATATGGCAGATCATGAACTAAGTTTCACCTTAAATTTACAATGGGGTCTTGTACATATAGAAAGTAAAATTTTATTATTTAATCTTCTCTGTCACAAATGTCTGGGTTTAGAATTGATCTATTCCATTAGCATTTAGACAGTCTGTCCAACCCCCGTTCTCCTTATCACTTGGTTTGTATATACTATGCATTCCTTTAGCTCTGGGAAAGTGGTTAGTTTTACAGATAGAAATCTTGTGTCTTTTGTTAACTTGGAAATAACAAAATGGAGTCTGCTCTGTTCAGAGTGACTCAGAATATACACTTTTAATTTCTATCATAGCACAAGATGTCTGCCGATATAAATACCCTGACAATGTGGAACAAACCACTGCTGATTCTTAAGAAATATTCACTAAGCATAAATCTACCATCAGAACAAAACAAACAGATCTTCCTGTGCAGGCCCATTTTGTATCTTGTAACCATAATATATTACAATAGCATAGTCATAGTCCATATGTCACCCTTAAGAAGAGGGGGGGGAACTAAAAGATTATTGAGAAAAGAGTCTTAGTGTGGTTACCATGTCTAAATAGGGAGTTGTTGCTGCATTCATGTTATTAATGATTAAGAGGTCATATTACACCCCCATACCACATGACTAAGACAACTGGGAACTTTGTTCTAGGCCTCCTTATGTTAAATCTGTGAATAAAGTACATATAACATCAGTGCACACATGGCGCTGGCTACACCTGCAAGGTGAGGCCGCTTTCTCCCCTGCCTCCCTCTCTGCTTTTGTGATCCATCCCAGTCTCCACACCACCCTACATTTGTTCATTTGTCTAATTTGTTTTCCCTCTATAATGCTCCTTAATTCTGTCCACCACCACTCCCTCACCCTGGCTCAGACCACATGCATGCAGTCTGAGCCATTGAGAACAGTCCAAATAAATGCTTTTCTTTGAGGAACATTTGTTTGAACCCTGCAAGGGCATCAGTTATGGCAGACGAGAGGAGGAAACCAGCGTGGGAGCTTTGCCCTCTGCTGAATTCCAAATTTCAGTATTGCTTCTTTAATTGTGTGTTTATTTTTTGAGGGGAGGGGGGGGGGTTAATAATAATAATGCCGAAATAGAGCATTGTAGATTAAAACACATAATTTAAAAAAGGTCATAGTAACATGGGATCTAATTCTATTATGAATTGCATTTTTGCAAAACAATTATATTGCTTCACATGCTAAATTCAGAGATTCTTGGGCTTTTTTATTGCTTCTTTAAAAGGGCACTCTAAGCGCTAAAACAACTGTAGTGAAATGAAGTGGTTTTGGTGTATAGATTACACCTGTACAATCTCAGCACTCAGTTTTGCAGTCCTAGCCATGCCTCCCTTGACTGAGACTCACACAGCCTCCCTGAAAAACAAGCCTGATTTTTTAATTTTTTTTATTTACCTCTCCTTATTGCATTATTTCGTATTTCATTTAGATGTTCTTATCTCACCTCTTTTAATTACTTCCTAGAGCCTTCAGCAGTCTCCTGTGTGCTTAAAGATCAATTAACAGACCAGGAAATGAGAACTTCTAAAGTAAAAACACTTTGTGGTGAGATCAGTATGAAATTAAAACCTTGTTTTTTAAAGGATACTGTTAGAGTACTAGCCAGGGGAGGTGTGTCTAGGGCTACATAAGCAAAGTAATTTTAATCCTAAATTAGATTAGAGTAGAGAGACTGCAGGGTAATAATCCATACACATATACTATCTCAGAAATCTAAAAGTTTTTTTAAAGTGACACTATAGGCACCCAGACCACTTAAGCTCATTTAAGTGGTCTGGGTATAGTATCCCTATTGCACTTAGTGCTGCAATGTAAAACATTGCAGTTCCAGAGAAAATGCAATGTTTACACTGCAGCACTAAGTTTGCCTCCAAGTTGCTGTTTATTAGTCCGATAACTAGTGCTGGATATCCTCACACTCTGCATGAGGACATCCAGCAACAGCTATATCCCCATAGGAAAGCATTGATTCACTGCTTTCTTGTGCGTGATGCATTTGCCCTGCATGCACATTATTCCTGGCCTTTCTACACACCCCCTCCTCCCCCCTCCTCCACCACCTCTAATTTGCCACAATGGACTGGATATTTTACCTTAATGTTTATTTGTAAAAAAATGCAAAACTCCAAAAGTAAAAGTTCAGCTTTGCAGAATGCATATACTGGCTTGTGGTTTTTCTTTTTTCTTTATAAGACAAGAAGAGCCAGTAAATTTATACATCTTAAAAAATATATATATATTTATTTATTTATAAAATATATTACCAGGAAACATACATTGAGATTTCTCTTGTTTTCAAGTATGTCCTGGGTCCACAAATCATTGCATTGTTACATTAGGGTACAATAAAATACAAAAACAATAGTAATACACAATATATACAAAATGTAACATAAAACAGGTAGGAAATATATAATCAACCATGACAGGTGCATTCTGTTTTGAGGTATGTAGAGAGGGATCTCTTAAAGGACTTTAGGCTTGGGGAAGATTTTAAATTGTGCGGGAGTATCGGACTGGATCGGAGGTTATAGGAGGTGCTGGTACTGGATCGGAGGTTATAGGAGGTGGGAACAGCTGAGGAGAGCATTTTGTTCAGGTAGGGTGGGAGCTTCCCAGAAAAGCTCTTAAACACAAGGCTGGAAAGATGAAGGGTGCGTCTGGATTCCAGCGACAGCCAGTTTAGTTCTTTTAGCATGTCACAATGGTGGGTCCTGTAATTACATTGTAGCAAAAATCGGCAGAACGAGTTATACAATGTATTGAGTTTATTAATGTGGGATTGCGGTGCAGATGCATATACTACATCCCCATAATCAATTATTGGCATCAGCATTTGCTGTACAATCTTTTCCTTTACTGTAGCGCTTAGGCAGGATTTGTTTCTGCACCTAGTTTTGGATAAAGTTTAGATGCAAGTTTTTCTATGTGGAGGCCAAAAGATAGAATAGGGTCTAACATCATACCCAAGTATTTGAAAGAGTGGACTGCGGTCAGTGTGCCATTTCAATTTGTTTTTATGGATAGGTGGAAATTGTGTAATTTAGGTGCTGTTCCAAAGATCATTGTGACAGTTTTGTCAGTGTTCAGGAAGAGTTTGTTTTTTGCGATCCACTTTTCTACCTCTGTAAACTGGTCTTGGAGCACAGCCTCAAGCTGCGGTAGATTGGATTTGCTCTCATAGATTACTGTGTCATCTGCGTACATGTGTACATTTGAGGATTTGCAGACATTAGACAGATCATTTAGAAATAATGTAAATAGTAGGGGGCCGAGAATGGAACCTTGGGGAACACCACACGTGACTGGGAGAGGGATGGAGTCGCTGCCAGAAATAGACACACATTGCGAGCGATCTGATACATACGATCGAAACCAGGTTAGCGACAATCACCAATACCTGAGTTTTTGCGTTTGTGCAGTAGAATGTTGTGGTCTACTGTATCAAAGGCCTTTGCAAAATCAAGGAAAATAGCTCCAGTTAGGTCTCCTTTTTCCATGTCAGTTTGGATGTCATTGCAAACTTTTAAGAGGGCAGTTGTAGTGGAGTGATTCTGGCGAAAACCTGATTGATCAGTGGTCAGTTTGATTGTTGGTAGTACTCACATAGTTGGGTATGGACACATTTTTCTAAGATTTTTGGCAATACTGGGAGCAATGATATTGGGCGATAGTTAGAAACCAAAGTAATGTCACCACTTTTATGGATAGGCACTACTCTTGCAGTCTTCTTTATAATATGTCTACAAGAATATGAACAAGTGCAAAAAAAAATACACTTTGAAAAAGGGATAAATAAATGATCCTTCACACAATTCTTTTTAATTTGTACTGCTACTATATGATTTTCTTATTTAAATATAAAAAAAAAACAATTGAAATACCAGTACTATCATTGCTATGTTTTTGTGTTATTGTTGCTTGTTGTTTTAAGAGTGTATGTTGAATCATTGATTTTTTTTTTTTTTTCTATTGACCCCAAATATATATTACATTTATTAAACAGATAATGAATTCAATAAATTATGGAAAATCAGAAGCATCTTAGTCTGGTCTATCGGTCCTGATCTTATCCCATAAACATTTGTTCAGCAAGCATTTATGGAAGTTTTTAGAATATGTAGTTTGGTCTCTGTTGCAGTTTCACTCGCCGGATCTTATGCATGAACCTGCTGTTCAAGCTGATGGTAGCCATACAGTGGCTACTAATTGATGGCACAGATTGAAAACATGATTTATAATGTGACATGTCTTTATTTTGTAACAATCCTGGATTTAGTTGCTTGGTGCATTCTCCCTAAATTGCCTAAATAGGAAGTCCACCCTTACGCAAATAGTCTACATGTAAGTATTTACTGATTTGTTGGTATTCCAAACCTTTTTTGCTGTTCTCATTTTAATTTTTAATATTAATATTTATGTGTTGCCATCTTCTTCATTAAATGCTCTTTGAAGAGCATTGTTAATAGAATGGGATTCTCTTTTCCATTTTCTTCCAACAAGGAAATAAATGTATGGGGTAATGCTGCTATTCAGTATTGTGCAATAAATACTGGCAAACAACAAGCTGACTTTCTCAATATTGCAGGGCACAATCTGGAAGTAAGTTAAAAACCACAAGAAGTCGATAGGGGTTACTGACAATACGAAGAATATGACAGAAGCAATAATTACAATATAAAGTCTTGGTGGATATTGCTGCCGGAATGTCTTTTTTAACTTGATTATCAGAATTAGACTAGAAAAGATCATCAAAGGAAGGCAGATACAAATGTCAGTTATAAATACCAGAATTCTAAGTCCAGTGCACGGATCAGTCCTATAGAAAAATTCCTTTTCTGAACAAATATTATTTTCAGCTATGCTTTTAGTGAAGCCGAAAATCCAAAAGAAAATATATAAACTAATATATAAAGAAGACAAATTCCTAGAGCAATGAACTTGGTACCACAAAGTCCAAACTGCAGAAATACACCTTTCCATACTGATGGCTGTGAGGAAGAACATCCCAGAATAACGTGAGCCATTAAAATATATTTCTGATACCTTCAAAAGGATTTTCCTTCTTATGAATTTTTGGTTAACGCCAACTTCATCATTAATATAAAGCAGCATGACTATAGCACAAAATATTAGATGGATAAAATCAGCTACTACTAGATTGATGATATAAACAATATACTTGTTTTTTTTCATTGTAAAGCAAGTATGCCTAAATACAATAGCATTTCCAATCATCCCAAAGAGGCAGAGAGCTACAGCAACTGATCCTAGTACTGCGATGTGGATGGCGTTTCCATTAAAATCTTCCTCTGTATTCTCTGTATCATTACTATTCATCACATCACAAATGTTCGATTCCATGATTTGTCTTCATTTATTTTTCTCAAAAAGCCAGTATATCCCTTGAAACAAAAACAGAATAGGTTAGACGTGGCTGCTATAAAAAAATGTTTTTCTTAAATGTCTAAGAATTGTTGGCTAAAATATTGCTATACAGTATTACAAACAAGCCTGTTAAATGTCATTCAAATGTCAATTTTATTTTAATAAACAACTTCAACTAAACACTTGGGATGTACATATAAACATTATAAAAATATCCCTAAACTCAGGTAGACATATTTATGGGAGTTAAACTCCTAAATGACAACGGCTGCCTTTTTAATGACAGTAGCTGCCAGTGCCACCCGAGACTTAGGTTATGCCACCCGAGAGTTTAGGTTATGTAATATCTTATTTCTTACTTATATGTTAGCATACTCTCATTTCTATAGAGAGAATAAAATGTGCCAGTACAACGTCTGATTTTAAAATCATCAGATGAGGAGTAATACTATATTTCAAAGATCGGATGATACCTAGAGAGTTAACCCTCAACCCCTAATTACAAATTAAACATTTGTACATTTTTCCGGAACCTATACTAATGCTGTAAGCAAATATGCTTCTATATAGGATTAACTTTCTAACATAGTAATCAAATATGCTGTTAATATGCCTATATGCTAATAATAATACTATTTTCTAAGTCTTTCCACTGCACCTAAAATGCTTTTAAGATATGTTTTTTGATATATAAGTATGGGTTTGCACTATGCACTGATATGATTCTTACTGCTATATCACTTATATCTACACGATTTTCTCACATATGTTTTGCGATAGATTTTCTTGCACAGTGTCTATTCTTTCACTGACTACTTCACTAAGCATAATTGAGATCCAGCAAATAACTCAAAATTCTAGTATCACAAAACACTGCATCTATAGTCACTCTCTACTGTTTTCACAGATATGATCATACCGATAGTCTAATTACATGTTTATTGGTATCCTAGCAACCCCAGATCATGCCATCACGCACTAATCACGTAACGACACGTGAGTACATTTATATTTTATGTATATATAGATTTAAGTTATGTTAAAATATTGATCTTGAGAAAGACCCGAATGGTTCGAAACGTCGATCAAACTACATGTAAATACCTATATGGATTAAATAAGAATTTATTCATTGAAGACCGCAGAGTTCATCTCTTATTGTGCTGTATATAGGGTGAGTGCCAAGCCATCTATTTCTGTGTGTGTGTGTGTATGTGTGTGTGTGTGTGTGTGTATAATATGTATGTGTGTATATATATATATATATGTGTGTTTGTGTGTGTGTATATATACGTATGTATGTATGTATGTGTATATATATGTGTGTGTGTGTGTATATATACGTATGTATGTATGTATGTGTATATATATATATATATATATATATATATATATATATATATATATATATATATATATATATATATATATATATATATATATATATATACATACACAAAGGTGCACTCCTGGACTAAATAGCGTTTGTTTTATTCCAATTTATTGAAGAACGATCAACGTTTCGACCTATTCAGGTCTTTCTCAAGATTGATTTTTTTTTTTTTTTTTGCTATATATAGGTAGTGCCGAACTTATCTTTTAGATAGAGATATATATAGATATATATATTTCTATCTATCTCAAAAAGATACGTTCAGCAGTTTACCTATATATAGCCAAAATATATATATTTACATATAGATATAATATATATTTGTGTAAGGGGCAAATAGCCTTATATGGAGTAAGGTTCCAGCATAACCGTAAGATAGTATAAAGGGAGCAAGTCGGTTGTGGTGTGCTGAGACCAACGATCCGGTAGGCCTGTAAATAAAGAGGGCCCACCAAGGAGTAATAAAGTAAATGGAAAAAAAAGAGAAAGTGTTGAAATGAGGAGTGGGTGGGAGGGTCATTCTGATGCTGACCTCAAGCGATATGGGGTCAGGTAAGGGGTGTCCTTTATAAAGGGGAGTGAATTTAAGCCCCTCCCACAAATACAGGCCAAACGGCCTTAATACTTGTGTAAGGGGCAAATAGCCGTATATGGAGTAAGCTTCCAGGATAAGCGTAGGATAGTATAAAGGGAGCAAGTCGGTTGTGGTGTGCCGAGAATGACAATACGGTAGGCCTGTAAATAAAGAGGGCAAAAATGAATAATCAAAGATTTAATACAGTCAACAAATATATACAAATTAACCAGACATTTCCTTAAATGCATTACGGTATTTAATTCCTGGAAGGATTTTGAAGGTAGGAATCTAGGACCGCAACTGGACACCATTTGTTGTGGGTAGGATAGTATGTTATCTCTACTGTTGGTGCATGTTGACTCGTTTCGGAATGTGGTAGAGCCAATAGGTAATGATATATGTGTTTACGTACAAGGGATCGTTGAAGACAATGATCTGTTTGAGTGGTTGTGATGGCAGTGGATTCTCTGGCCTGAGAAAGGCATAGAAGGCAGTGTGCATGGCTGGTAATGGTCGACTTGGTAGTATAATTGAATGATCTAATAGGTCAGATAAGGATGGAAAAGTTGGATGGCTATTGGTAATCTCTGAGAGGAATGTGGGGGAATGAATTCCTGAAAACCTCTGAGTATATTCTTGTCTGGTATGTTAGTTTTGGCCATAGGTTATCCTGTGTTATTATCCTATATAATTAACGGTGTGTGAGATAGTTTTAGTTTAAGGTGGCAAAAAGAAGCAAAACCTAGGAGAAATGTTATGACACAGGTTGAGCTATGTCGTGTTCCAATAAGATTCTTTAAGCCAAGTGAAAAGCTGTGTTATGTGTTCTACAAGTATGGGACGAAAGTGCTAGGTGGGATAGTGCATGCTATGCTGCATGAGTATGTCTAATCCATGATTTTGTCTCTGGAACGAAAGAGTGTCCGTGACTGTATGGGCGGCTGTAGGAAGCGTATGATGAACATGCCTGGAATATAAATGAGACAATTGTCGGCAGGGATGTATACCCCCGCCTGGTACATGAAAGTAAAAGAAATGTAAAAAGTGGCCAACCAAGTGAGTTCCCCAGAAATATCATGATCGTATGGATGATGAGTGGCGTTTGTTGATGATATGACATGTGCTTAGTTGTCTGAGTAACAACGGTTTGATGACCCTGAACATGATTTACCCCATGCCACAGAAGCTGATACAATGGGGTAGATCCCCGAAATAGGCTGAGGTGGTGGAAAAATCCCAAACCTGGATGCCAAGGCCAACAGCTCCAAAGCCATTGTTCCCGGCAGATCACTGCCAAACCCGTGGTAGACGCCGCGTCTCTCCATCTGGTTGGAGAAGTGTCAGACAATCCTAGAAGTAACAGGCTTTTACCATGCCAAGTGGTTAAGAAATTCCCACCCATGTGCAGGTCTGCTGTGGCTGGGGTGTCTAGGGACATCCTCTGATCGTCATGTTAGAAGTGTGGGAAAAAAGGGGAAAGTACTCTGGATGTGAAAGCATGGTCTTGTGGTATGATCTGCATGGCAAAATTAAGGAACCTGGTAGGGATTGTAGTTCCTTGCGGTTGTAAGTACTAAGCAGGAGGTAGTGATTGATGTAGTTGAGAATGTTCCCTATTTGTCTTGTGGTAACTTGCACCTCTGGATATGTTATCATAACCAGCACAGAGTATCTGCAAATATCGATAGTAGGCTAATCTGTAGCCCAAAAGTTGAGCGGGGAGAGGATTGCCATTTTATGCCATGTAAGTGCCAGTGTGTAGGGTAGATGGTAGCCGTTTGCTGCGTTGATGATATTGGTCTTACTTAAAGGACCACTCTAGGCACCCAGACCACTTCAGCTTAATGAAGTGGTCTGGGTGCCTGGTCCAGCTAGGGTTAACCCATTTTTTAATAAACATAGCAGTTTCAGAGAAACTGCTATGTTTATCAATAAGTTAAGCACTTCTTCCCTCTAGTAGCTGTCTCATTGGCAGCGCTAGAAACAGATACTTCTCACTGTTCACAGGAAACGCCAATCCATAGGAAAGCTTGTGTAAATGCTTTCCTATGAAGACCGACTGGGCTCTTGCCAGTTCGCCCGCGTGCGCATTCAGCCGGCGGGGCGTAACGGAGGAGGAGAGGAGGCAGAGAGCTCCCCGCCCAGCGCTGGAAAAAGGTAAGTTTTTTTCCCCTTTCCAGAGCCGGGCGGGAGGGGGTCCCTGAGGGTGGGGGCATCCTCAGGGCACTATAATGCCAGGAAAACGAGTATGTTTTCCTGGCACTATAGTGGTCCTTTAACCAAGCTTCAACCCATGCTTGAGTGATAAAGGTAGATCAATGGTGTTGTATAGTAAGGAAACTCCTCAGAGGGTATGAGGGAGTTGAGACTTGCGGTAGCAGTGGTGTGTGGTGCCAATAAGTCTATGGTTAGTCTTTGTTTAAGGGAAGATTTCCTTGTGACAATACCAATGTATTTGTGTTTGGCACCATGCTGTAAATTGTGGAGATTGGAAAACCCAAGTAAAAACTCCTCTGCAAATCTTGGCTATGAGTGTGTTTACAGCCGATGGTTCTGTTGTGCTGACTGTAAGTGAGGGCATGCTATATTCCTTGAAGGTGTGTTTATGATACCTGTATGGGAGCCCTTTGAAGTTCCAGAGCTTTAGTAAATCTACTACAAGTCTGGAAGGGTGATGAGTCAGTAGTGTTGAAAATGCATTGGTGTGTACAGATGATGAGTACATTTTTTGTAAGTTGTATTAGGACACATGGTTTGTCATGTGCCCTGAACCATTTGAACTTTTTTGCAACAGTCTATATGCAATGTAACTACTCATACCAATTGTCTCTGGTAGTTTAGAGGTGCTGGTACCTGGAGCCTGAGTGCTCGTCCGTTTGTTTGGGACAAAATCCCTTCTGTATGGGTACCTGCCCAAATAAACATCTCTACATATTCCAAATGCCAACACAACCAAGGGATGGTCAGTTCCCGATTTACCTGGAATCCCTGGATCTGACCATCACAGATACATTGTCATACATATATATGCCTTGTTTCCCCAATGTGCTGGGATCATATGTCCAGGGTTAACGTCTTGTGTGTCATAAGAATTGATTGTACCAGGTAACCGAGTTTCGGTTGGTGCTGGTTATACAGTAGGGTGAGGCCCAGCCTTGTGGGGGCTGTAGTGACCGACTCGAGATTGCCAGTCTGTCGTAAATTTTTTGGCTCATGAGTTTGAGTGAGGCTAGCATGGCCTGGGTGTCACCTGAGTTGATGTTCCTGGGCCTTCCCCTGCCTCCGTTGATATATGGAGGAGTTTGAATAACTCAGCTTTCCTTGCTGTGGCAGGGTAGGGGATTTGTCGCCTTCTTAGGTCGGTGGTAATGTGTGGCATCGTCCAGGATCTGATTGCTGCTGGACTAGCAACATCTCCTCTGCTTCAAGGTGTATCAATTCTAGCCGGGGTGCTAAAAGAGGTGCTTCTTCATCATCTTTTTGAGAAATACTTAAATAACGATAAAGATTGCAATTATTATTTGTACCCAGGGGTCTTGTACTGGCTTGCTAGCTAAGCCGTAAGGCGAAACGATTAGGTTTGGTGTTTTTTGGTGACTGGTGAGGCCCTGCTAGTTGCCAAGTGGCTTGAGAGGCTCTATCTATGCGTTGGCGCAAGGGGATTTTTTGTGGCCACCGAACGTTGTGGCAGGATGTTGGCCTCTTGGTGACAGTAACCAGAAAATAGGAAGGGGAGTGACAGGTGAGGCCCTCTTTATGATACAATGCCCGGCTAGTTGCCAAGTGGCTTGAGAGGCTCTATCTATGCGTTGGCGCGATGGGATTTTTTGTGGCTGTAACGGATCACCTGGCACCCCGACTAGGTACCTCCATTGAAGGATGCTCCTAGCCCTTCCTGAGGACTCCAAGCACTGCAGCAGACACCACAACCACCGAACCGGAGAAGCATACGAATGCTCTCAAGCATATGAATGCTGTAAGCAGCTGAACAGGAAGAGCATACAATCAGCTTACACTCCTGGCAATCTGCATACAATCCAATTACCCCAATAACGAGACGACACTTCGTTTTGAGGTCAAGCAGAACTGACTGGACTGGCACATACAGCCTCTTTTATTCACAATCCACAAATATAGTACTGCCCACAGGGTTTTGAAACACAGCCAATCAATCCGTACAATACACACAGACACTCCTACACAAAATCCTCCCCTCTGCCTGTGATACAATTACCTTACACAATGGGTAATATAATTATCACAGACAGAGAAATAATTTAATAAAATACATCACAGGGACCCCAAAACATGCAATAACCCCTTAAGAAGTATATTCTTGGAACCGGGGGATCTGGGTGAACCACATACCGGCGAGATGGCACCGTGTTGAAAAGTCCAAACAGTGTCTGTGAGTTAAAATGGCCGCCATCCATTGTTCTCACCATGTGCTTCATCCATTGTTCTCACCATGTGCCTCTGATACAGGAAATGGTGGCCATCCAGTAACTCCACAGTATGTCCCCAGATGGTTCTTAAAGGGCCAGCAGCAGCACAACACAAATCCATTATGCCCAAATCATGTCTTTAAAGGGCAATACATCCCAGGGGCCATAGTTACATGGCAGGAGGCTGGCAATCAGTCTTCTCTAATGCCCAGTGGCGAGGTCAGTTTCGCCACAGTGGCCACCGAACATTGTGGCAGGATGTTGGCCTCTCGGTGACAGTAACCAGAAAATAGGAAGGGGAGTGACAGGTGAGGCCCTCTTTATGATACAATGCGAGGCGGCTAGCTCACGAGGGTGTATGCCTCCGAGGGTGTATGCCTCCGAGTGTGAGGTGGGGTGTTGGCCTCGCGGGACCACTAACCGAAGTGTAATGTAGAGAAAAAAAAGGGGTAATACCTATTGGGCCCTAAAACCCTAATTGCCAGTACGTTATTACTATCCCAGGGAAGGTAAGAGATGGATAACTACGTGAGCAGGTGTATGTACCTGGTATGGTATTAAACCTGACAGTTACCTGTAGTAACTGTAACCTGAATAGTTAAAACCGTATGGCATAAGGAAATATGGCATATACCAAGCTTATCTTAATACGTACAGTATATGTGAAAAGTAAAGTGCCGTGATGTGTTAATATTAAACATCGTAGCCATACTGGTTGAATATGTATCAATCTTAACCCATTAAGTGCCGTGTGTACAAGTGAAAAAGTGGTCTGTTCCCACCTTATATGTTGTATGTCCCCTTGCTAGGGGAAAGTCTGTTGTGGGAGCAGCGTGCTGTGAAAAATGTATGTGAACTATATTACCAGTTACGTATATACAGATGCGTCTGCTACTGTGCAATAATATGTGTATTTATACCAGATGTTGATATACTACTTGCTATGTGAATTGTTGTATGTCTTATTGTATGGTAGGGGTCAGTGAACATGGTGTTGCAAAATACAAGTGCACTGGAGATCTGCCGAGTGCCCTATAGGTGGCAGTGTAGTTGGATACTGATTGGTATGTCAAATGTTGTTTGTCTGACCTATAGGGGTCAGTGTTTTGGTGTTTGTAAAACCCCATGGAAATTTGTCAATGTACTTGACAGACCTGTAGTTGGCAGTGTTGGTAGAACCACTGTTGGTCTTGATGTGAAATGTAAATTATTGTGAATTAAACCTGAAGTTGAGCCCGTGTGGAAGTTTAATTTATGGTTATGTTTAAAACAATCTTATGTGTAATTTATATTGGCTGGTAAATTGTATATGGCATGTGAAGACAGTTTTGCTGTTGACCAGTAGGGGTCAGAAATGCTGATTGTATGGTAAAAATACTCTTTAATCCAAATGCAAGTTTAACGTGAGATTTTGAGAGTGCCCTGTAGGGGTCAGTGTGGTTTATGGGAAACATTGTTCGTGAGCTATGCCCCAGCATTATAGTTGTATGACAGGGAAACGAACAGTGCCCGTTTGACAATATACGATATGTGAACATAATAGCTTAATAACAGTCACTGTAACAAACCAGTGTTCTGTTCGTGGGTTGTAAATGCACGAAACGTGTGTGTAGTACAGTAGTAATTACATGAACCAGTTCCAGCTTGGTAGAAAATTTCACGAACCGTGAGCCTGGTATGTCAGGGAAACAAAACGAAACGAGCAGTGAGATTCAAAATGCACGCACAGAATTGCCTAGTATGTTAATGCAATTGAAACAGAATGTGTTCCCGTTTGGGAGTATGCTAATGCTTGAAATGAGCCAGTGACAGATAAACAAGTGAGTTTAAATGAATGATATGTATGAACATGCAATGGTTTTAGAACAGACTTAGACAAAATGCAGCCGTAAAGTGAGGACCTGACCCGTGCGTGGTGCCGTGGGACTGATGCCTGGCGTAACGGGTAGGTTGACTTACGGTTTGTGAGTCACTTGGACACCATCCACAGCGATGGATTGAAGAAAGAAGGTGGTAGGCCGGAAAAGCCTGTGGCTGTTTTCCTGACACAGCTCAGATTAGAAAACCTCATGAAGTAATCAGGTAAAATGGCATCTGGATGACCCAGAAGTGGAAATCATTCTGATGCTGACCTCAAGCAATATGGAGTCAGGTAAGGAGTGTCCCTTATATAGGGGAGTGAATTAATTTAAGCCCTTCCCACAAATACAGGCCAAACGGCCTTAATACATGTATTAAGGCAATTTGGCCTGTATTTGTGGGAGGTGCTTGGTATACACTCCTAGCCTACTTACCTTGCTCCTTACTGTTCGAGGTCAGCGTTGAATGAGGATCCACTTCCGGGTTCTCTCAGACGCCATCTTGGTTTTCAGTATCCACAAGTTTTTCCGCGGCAAGCTGTGTCCAGGAATACTGTTCCAGGCCTTTCCGTCCATCCAGCCTCTTATGGCCCCGGTCATCGTCGTATATCGCGTCCCAGGGACTCCTAAACCGTAAGTTAGACCGGTACAATACGGGTCCTCGCTTTACGGTTTTTCCCTGGTATGTGGCAAATGGACAAGCCGTTCGCGGTTTCATTTCGTGCGGTATTCGGCTAATCAGTATATTAGTTAAGGTTGACATTTCGCATAAAACTGTTCCGTGTTACAGTGAAACAAGTTATCCTTTCGGTTGTTTCGCCATTCGGCACTTATTTCTGATATGCTTAAACACGCTTGCACGTTCGCATAAAATTTCATGCGGATAAACGGTTTGTTTCAGTTTCTGTTTCCCTTGCCATAGGGTTTTGGTTTTTCTTGCTAAATGTATTTCGCATAAATCCTTTTGTGGATTACATATATCATTTCATGTATATACCATTCGGTTAACAATTTGCTTTGCTTAAATATATATAGATTAAATCTATTACTGTTTAGAGGTATCAGTATTGTATTGGTTTCCATAACAAACCAGTTCACACATCTGTATGAATCACTTTGACTCCCACACTTTCAGGGGTTTTACACACTTATCCATTTCAGTCAAATTGGTTCAGCCTACAATTACAGGCCTCATTTCTGTGTTTTAAACTACGACACAACATATACATAAGGATACAGTTTCCTTTTCCAAGTCATGTATTCTCGGGTTGAATCACACGTACTGATCCAACCAATCTTACGTCTTTTACATTACACTAATATTATATACAACTTTACATCACTTCAAATAATTGTTTTCATCCCTGCCCCTTTGTTGTTGTCAATTATATATCAGCATAACGCATTCACATATAGGCCACGGCCTCCTCCACCCCATCCTCTTTTTTACTTGACACCCATCATACATCCCCCCTGTTTCTAGCCAGATTTTTGGCATTAAAGACACAGCATCACTTGGCCTTTGTACACATTTATATTGTCATGGTATATCACTACACTTCATTTACCATTAAAACTCCAATCAAACTCTTAAACACCGCTGGTACGGGCTACACAGTCTACATCATTCCCACACAGTCCACACTCACTATATTACCCTTTTCTTTTTTATTTTACCCGTTGCAGGCTGTCCAGGGTTATCTATATTTCACCACACGAATTCACTGTGAGATATTCATACTACCAGCTACGTACACCTGCTCATATGGTATTCTGCCATACATTTCATTTCTTTCCCCTAGGTTAGAGTACTGGCAATAGGATAAAAGGCTCCCCAATAGGTATTTACCCCTTCTTGGCATTTGCCACCAGTTAGTGGTCCCGCAAGGCCAACACCCCGCCTCAACGTTTCGGAGGCAAACACCCATCGGGCCACACGTGAGCTAGTCTCCTCGCATGTCGCATAGAGAAGGCCTCACCTGTCACTCCCTTTCCCTGTTTTTCTGTGTTACAGTCACCGAGAGGCCTACAATCCTGCCACTACGACGAGTGGCCTCAAATCCCCTCGCGCCAACACATAGAGCCTCTCGAGCCACTTGGAAACTAGTAGGGCCTCACCTGTCACCAAACAAGTGTAATGTTTCACCATCTGGCTTAGCTAGCCTACCAGTACAATCTTCGTGGTTTTCATACACTAATTAATTGTTTTATTTTTAGTATGTCTCAGGAAGGGGTAGAGGATTTCTCCCTGCCTAGCACTCCGGCTAGAGCTATCACTCCTACACAAGGAGGAGAGGTAACTAGTCCAGCATCGATCAGATCCTGGACGATCCCTCGTATAACTACGGAATTGAGGACACGGTAAATCCCCTACCCCGCTACAGCAAGGAAAGCAGAACTTTTCAAACTGCTACATACTCCAACTGACAACATGGATGCTGGGGAAGGACCTAGCCAATCCAACCCAGGAGACATACATTCCATGTTGTCATCACTCATGGCGTCCATGAGCAAGGTCAACTCCAGGCTGGAGAAACTTGAGTCGGTCACCACGGCCCTTACTCTAGCAGGGCCACCCGCTGCTGCTTCATAAGCACTAGCCGACTTACTATTAGTTGCTCCAGCCATCACCCAGGTTGACCAGGAAGTTAGCCCTGCTCATATGATCCCTGAGCACATAAAAAGAGATATCCTGGAAGGTAAAGACGTCAACCTAGCTTCCCTGCTGATTGCCTCCCAGGATATTGTGGAGAATAAGACTTATGCTTATGATGATGTGTCTGTTGTTGTCAGATCTAGGGACGCCCGCCTAAACAGGAAACTGACTATTCCCGGAGTTTGTACTGGCTTTTGGTATTTACCGGGATGTCATCTGTGCGGTCTATCCCAATAGACGAGAGGAGTTTGATCTCTATATGCACAAGCTGGTAGACCTGGGCAACAAATATGGTGGATCAGCCTTTTATGACTACCATAGGTCTTTTTCTGCAAAAGTGTCTGGAGCCTTCTCCCAGTATGGAACAAGATCCAACTGGGGAAGGATTGATACCGTCCTATTTTGCAGACACTTTGCAGGTCTAAGAACACCGGCTTGTGCATATTGCTCCTCTACGGCACATACGACAAATTTCTGTCCCAACACGAACATGCCACCACGCAAGGAGCTAGTTCATCTGGTGTTCCAGAGAAATTGACCAGAGACAAACTGGGACGCCCGATCAAGTTTCTGGGCAAGTCCCAGATATGTAATAATTTCAATGTTGGGTGTTGTAATTATAGCGGTTGCAGTTCATTACATATCTGTTTAAAATGTTTTAGGGCACATGCAAAAACCATGTGTCCAAATAAAATGTACTCTAAGCCTTACCTAACGTCCATAAATATTTCGGTATTTACAGCATTTCTGTCACATCACCCGTCACTTGGTAGACTTTATCTCTGGTTTAACAGAAGGCTTCCACACGGGTATTCTACACATACCGTCCGGGATTCTAGAATGCCCTAATCTACAATCAGCACAACACAACCACACAGCTGTTGACACTCTCATAGCCCAAGAAGTTGCTGAGGGTTTCTTATTGGGGCCTTTCAAGGCTCCTCCGTTCAAAGAATGGCGCACTAACCCCATTGGTATTGTCACAGGGAAATCTTCCCTTAAACAGAGACTCATCATTGACCTATCTGCACCACACTCTTCGGCTAACCCCAGTCTTAATTCCCTCATACCCTCCGAAGAATTCTCCCTGCAATACACCACCATAGACCAAGCCATTACAGCTATCATACAAGCAGGGGTCGGAGCATGGCTTAGTAAGACCGATATTACTAATGCCTTTAAATTGTTGCCAATCCACCCCACACTGTGGCACCTGCATGGCATCAAGTGGTCCGGGAACTACTATTTTTTTTTCTCCCATTTAAATTTTGGGTCCAAAAGTAGCCCAGCTATTTTCGACACATTTGCCGAAGTATTGTGCTGGTTACTATTGAACATAGCCAGATGCCCTACTGTATTACACTACCTGGATGATTTCTTACTGGTCGAGGAGAATACTTACCTTCCCAGTAGCCTCAAAGCTACCACCAAGCTATTCGAGCAGCTAGGTGTCCCAATCTCCCCTAAGAAAATGGAGGGACCAGACACGATTATCACATTCCTGGGTATTCAATTAGACTCAACCACAATGCAAGCAAGTCTGCCACATGACAAGATAGAGAACATTCTTACCTACATCGACCACTACCTGCAGCTCGGCACTTGCAACCGCAAAGAACTACAGTCACTGCTGGGTTCACTAAACTTTGCCATGCGTAGCATACCTCAAGGCCACTCCTTCATATCACACCTCCTGTATCTTTTTCCCACTCTTCCTACACGACACACACAGGTTGTCCTTAGATACTCAAGCTACGGCAGACTTAAGCATGTGGAAGGAATTTTTAACCACTTGGAATGGTAAAAGTATGTTCCTCCCTCAACTGAATGACTCATCACCTACCATTTGGTCAGATGCGGCATCTACCACAGGTTTTGCAGCAATTTTTGGGAACGAATGGCTTTGGGGCAGCTGGCCTACAGCAGTTCAGGATTTGGAAGGTTTTTCCACTACCTCAACTCTTTTTGAGATCTAGCCCATCGTGACGGCTACCGTAGCATGGGGTCATTTATGGCCAAACATGCCAGTACGTTGCTACTCAGATAACCAAGCAACCTGTCACATCATCAACAAAGATCATTCCAAATCCCTTACGATCATGAGATTTCTGAGGAAACTCACTTGGTTGGCGGCCTGTCATAATTTCTTTCTGTATTGTTTCCATGTTCCAGGTATATGTAACACAGCTGCTGACAGTTTCTCGTTTTAAATTTCAGGCATTTCATCAAGCACTCCCGTCAGCTGCGTTCACAGCCACCACTACTCCAACATTTCAACAACTAATACTGGACTAGAAACATCATGCATCATAGCAGGGCACTGTTCCAATTGGCACTGTCAAAAAATACACACAAAACATACAACAGGGCTTTTGCATTATTCAAAAGATTCCTTTCGGAATCTTAAAATGTCATACAACACCATCAAACTTTATCTCACAGGCATTCAACACCATATGCTAATCTTACAACTGAACAACACAAGTTTCATGGCATCTCACCAGATCAAGACTATCCTCAGAGGCATTCAGAGATCTGAACCCACACGTACATCACAGAGGCTACCCATAGACAACCATATCTTCAAAGCATTGTCTGACCTGCTTGATTTAAAACCTTTTGACACCAACACAAATTCTGTCATCAAAGCAGCAATATACATAGCTTTCTAAGACCTAGAGAATTCACTACATCCAACGTGACACAATCTACTCCTATTCTCCTCTATTCCCACTTAACAAAACACATGGATCATTACATCCTGACTCTACCTCACTCCAAAACCAGTCAACATGCACCAGTACAAATAACATACTATCCCACGCACAACAGGTGGTGCCCCGTCAAGATTATTGATGCATACATACAACATCATAATTTACTACCATCACAACCATTATTCCTATTACAAAGTTCGGTACTCACCACTAAAACCTTCATGACCTACGTCAGGTCTTTACTCACTCAACTGGGCCTCAACGCAGTTAACTACTCAGGGCACTCCTTCCGCATAGGGGCGGCATCCACAACCTCCAGTCTCAACATTCCAGTTCATGTTCTAAAAACACTGGGGCGCTGAAAATCATCCGCTTACTCACAGTACATACCGAACCCGGTACAAGAATTAAGGGATGCTTTCAAAAACATGTCTGGTTGATATATGTATCTGTATTGGTTGTCTGTAATACATCTGATTACTTAATTTTTGCCCTCTTTTTTCTCTGGCCTACCTCATCGTTGGTTCCAGCACACCACAACCGACTTGCTCTTTTTACTATCCTACATTTCATTATGGTATTTTACTCTGTACTATCATGAGCACCTAACACAAGTGTTAAGGCAATTTGGCCTGTATTTGTGGGAGGTGCTTGGTATCCACTCCTAGCCTACTTAAGGCACACCCCTTACCGTTCGAGGTCAGCGTTGAATGACCCTCCCACCACACCACATTTTAACGTTATTTCCTTTCTATTTCGTTTCCTTGGTAAGCCCTCTTCTTTCTCAGGCCTACCTAATCGTCGGTTCCGGCACACCACAACCGACTTGCTCTTTTTACTATCCTACATTTCATTATGGTATTTTACTCTGTACTATCATGAGCACCTAACATATATATATATATATATATATATATATATATATATATATATATATACATACATACATACACACGATCCAGCGCACTCACTCATGAACTTAACAGCAACTTCGAAGCTCACAGATTTTATTAGTTTTTGGGGGGTTTTAGGCAAAAATAATGGGGGTTTAGTTACAGTATATGATCATACAATGCATAAGCCTGCAACAATGTCAATGTACCCCAACTTTGGCATAAAAACACTCCAAAAGATTGTCAGCCCTCCTGGTACTTATCAATTAGAACTTAACTTTTAACTGAATAATGTTGTTGCCGACATTTAAGCTCATAAGCTACTCTTCCAACCCCCCAACCTCCCCTTACAGCAAACATCCAGCATAGGGATATGGTTAGGGTTCTATAACATCATCAAAAATAAAATACTTTTCAAGGTGACAGGTAAACTTTAGGCCTACTTAAAATGTTGCTTTTGGGTCCTTACAAACACCCATAAAAATGGTATTTCACAAGTTTTATTCAGCACATGTAAACACTGTATATTGTCTAAAGATTTTATTTTTGAAGGATGAACAAATACAGGATCAATAAAAATTCCTTATACGTATCTATAAGAAGGGTATTTTTCTAAATCCCTGCACATTTATTTTGTAGAAAAATACTTATTTTTGAAAAATACTCCTCACTGTCTCATTAGAGATTCACCAAGGTGAATTGTTAGTGTAGGACTCACCGAAGAGGTTTTGCCTTGAAATGGCTGGTGAGCTTACACTTAAATGGCCATTGGACTGGACCTGCAGTTATTTAAATGTGCATAGGGATTTGGAATAGTGCACAAGTAACTTTTTTTCTTTGATTTTTATTGTTTTTTTTATTGGGGCTGATGATTGCTGCCACCCAGGAGTAGATGGAGTTTAAAGGACCACTATAGTGCCAGGAAAACATATTCGTTTTCCTGGCACTATAGTGCCCTGAGGGTGCCCCCACCCTCAGGGTCCCCCTCCCGCCCGGCTCTGGAAAGGGGAAAGGGTTAAAAACTTACCTTTTTCCAGCACTGGGCGGGGAGCTCTCTGCTTCCTCTCCTCCTCTTCTCCTCCTCCTGGACTGAATGCGCACGCGCGGCAAGAGCTGCGCGCGCATTCAGCCCGTCGCATAGGAAAGCATTTACAATGCTTTCCTATGGACGCTGGCGTGCTCTCACTGTGAAAATCACAGTGAGAAGCACGCAAGCGCCTCTAGTGGCTGTCAATGAGACAGCCACTAGAGGAAATAGGGGAAGGCTTAACCCATTCATAAACATAGCAGTTTCTCTGAAACTGCTATGTTTATGAAAAAATGGGTTAACCCTAGCTGGACCTGGCACCCAGACCACTTCATTAAGCTGAAGTGGTCTGGGTGCCTAGAGTGGTCCTTTAAGCATCTGGCTTAATTTTATATTTTTGTATTTGCTTCTGTATTACACAACCCAGTTACAGTGCTGTTGCCCACCCCATGTGTTCCTTATTAAGGGTTAATAAGTGTATAGTGGTTTAGAAAAATACCTCTCTCTGTCTCATTAGAGATTTTACCTTTTAGCTGAAAGCAGCAAGGGGAATTGTTAATGTCGGACTCACCTAAGAAGTTTTCCTTGACGTGACACTTTAATGTCTGTTGGAGTGATACTAAAATACCTCCAGTTATTTAAATGTGAATAGGGATTTGGGATAGTGCACAAGTAACTTTTTTCTTTACTTTTTATTGTATCTATAAGAAGAGTATTTAACCACTTTTATTTCCCGCATGTGCTGCGACAAGATAAGGGACACTATATACTGTTTGAAGCTTTTCATTGCCCAAATATTTCTATGAACGATGAAGAAAGAAATGGTGAATAAAAATTGTGTACATTTATTCAGAAACCTATACACACACTTTCTGTTTTATCATCTATGTGCAAGTTATGAATTACACATTGTTATGCTAATATATATATTTATTTATTTTTAAATTCTAAAATGAATGTGAATGTATGCATAGTATTTCTCTAATTTTATGCCACCCAGTCACACAAAACACCAAAAAACAACAATTGTAAACATCTGTAAACATTTATGGATGGAGTGAGTGCTGCAGCAATGTATGCATTCTAACCTTTTTCAATGTGAATATAATAATACATGAATATATAATTAAGTTTCTATAATAATATAAAGAAGTATTACTTTACTGAGAGGGTAGTGGATGCATGGAATAGCCTTCAAGCTGAAGTGGTAGAGATTAACACAGTAAAGGAGTTTAAGCATGCGTGGGATAGGCATAAGGCTATCCTAACTATAAGATAAGGCTAGGGACTAATGAAAGTATTTAGAAAATTGGGGAGACTAGATGGGCCAAATGGTTCTTATCTGCCGTCACATTCTATGTTTCTAATGTCATGTCTTTCTGCAATGTAGAATGACATATAGGAAATGAGACTATATATGTATATATTTAATATCACTTCATTCTCCACAAGTCCCATCAAAAAATGTTTTCATATGGTTGAAAAGGGCCAACATTTTTACCCAGTCCGGCCCTGATAGGAGGAAACAATCGTTTAAGCAATACATTAAATAACTTCACTTTTGGCATAGACTGTGATACTTGGGCCCAATAGAGTTAACTGAATAACAAAAAATAATAATGAAATAGAACCGTAACAGCAGGTGTGACCTCCTTGGATATTAGAGTATATTTCATAAAGGTAGAAACTCCCAATGGAGTTATCTTGATAACAAAAACTAATAATGAAATAGAATCGTAACAGCCGATATGACTGCCTTGGATATTGGAGTATTTTTCATAAAGGTAGAATCTCCTTGTAACGACTGGTAAAGACCTGACAACAGTTAACTGTTTAGTAGACATACCCTGGAGATCCTAAAGTATAATGCAATTGATAGGGGGTCACAATGGAGGAGGACTGAGCAGCTGGAAAGTTCTGGTGAGGAGTAACTGTAAGCTGCTTATGCCACCCAGTAGAGGTAGCAGAAAAACTTTGGAAATATCAGTTTTTGTCAGAGAAAACAGTCACATGGTAACTCAAACTATTTGGTGCAGTCAGGTTGATATGGTATAAAACACCATATGTTCAACATTCTGATCATGAAGAGAAATTGGTAAGAGTTCTCGTTTGAATGCTTTTTGGAACTGATTCAAGAGGTGTTACATCAAATAACACAATGTTATTTAGGCGTTCTTTAGATTGTGTAGGAAAAATATGGTTTGAAACTCATTGTTGAGGAGGTCTTCCCATTGTTGGCCATTTTGAGCAGAGACTGTTGGAAACATATAGGGTTATTCACTTAAGGGGTTATTCACTAAAGTAAGAATTACTGGGATTAAAATAGAATTCAAAGTACATTTAAAATTTAAAGGGACACTATAGTTACCACAACAACTCCATCTTAATGAAGCAGTTTTAGTGTATAGATTATGCCCCTGCAGGCCCACTGCTCAATTCACTGCCATTTAGGAATCAATGTTTCTGTTTATGCAGCCCTAGCCACACCTATCTGGCTGGGACTGACACAGCCTGCATGAAAACAAAATGAATTAATTTTCAATCAGATGTAACTTACTTTAAAACGTTTTATCTCATGTATATACATCGAATTTTAATTACATACAGGAAGCTAACAGATCAGGAGATAAGAAATTCTGAATTAAGCTGACTGTGCAATAAAGGAAGTGTAAACGTTAGATGACTCTTTACAGGGAGTGTTTAGGAAGGCTGTGCAAGTCACAGGTAGGGAGGTGTGACTAAGGCTGCATAAACAAAGTGATTTAACTCCTAAATGGCAGAGAATTGCGCAGTAAGACTGCAGGTGCATTTTCTATGCAACAAAACTGCTTCATTTAGTGTCCCTTTAACCCCTTAAGGACCAAACTTCTGGAATAAAAGGGAATCATGACATGTCACACATGTCATGTGTCCTTAAGGGGTTAAAGCCAAAATAGCAGAACTGGAAAACTGAGAGGTTTACTGTGGAGGAGCAATTAAGCCAAAGTCTACAAGTAATATAGAGTCTTTTAATGAATAGGTATGACTGTAAAGTAATAAAAGAGATTTCCCTGAGTTGAGCCTTTGGTAATAAAGTCCATAGCAATAGGACAATGGTTGAATGGATAATCCAAGAAGACGATTGTTATTTGTGAGATGGGGTCTGATACCAATGTTGGGAGGAAGCACAGGCATAAACCAAAAAAGTAAACAAGTAGTCTAGGCTGATGTCTGCAGTAGAACAGTAGACATAAAGAGGTGAATTGAGAGTAGTCCGGAATAAAAGCCAATGTTAGGAGCCAGTATTGAAGAACATCCAAGAGAATAGTCGGGAAAACAAATATTTTTGAAGCCAATGTTGAATGGAGTAACAGGGTAGAGCAAAAGGTTCACAGATGCGTAACTGTCTTCCTGTAACTGTATGTGTGTATTACTGTCTGCCTGTAAATGTTTGTGTGTGACTGTCTGTAACTGTGTGTGTGTATGTGTGTAACTGTCTGCCTGTAAATATGTGTGTATGTGTGACTGTAACTGTCTGCCTGTAACTGTGTGTGTGTGTGTGTGTGACTGTCTGTAACTGTGTGTGTGTGTGTGTGTGCGGACGTCTGTAACTGTGTGTGTGTGTGTGTGTGTGTGTGACCGCTCCCAACTGTGTGTGCGTATGTGTGTGTAACTGTTCGCCCGTAACGCGTGCGTCTGTGTATAACCGTCTGCCTGCAAATATGTGTGTGTGTGTGTGTGTGATTGTAACTGGTTCGTCTGTAAACGTGCGTATGTGTGTAAACGTCCGCCTGTAACTGTGTGTGTATGTAACGGTCTGCCTGTAACTGTGTGTGCGTGTGTGTGTGTGTGTGATTGTAACTGTCTGCCTGTAACTGTGTGTATGTGTGTAACTGTCTGCCTGTAACTGTGTGTGTGTGTGTGTGTGTGTGTGCATAACTGTCTGCCTGTAACTGTGTGTGTGTGCATAACTGTTTACCTGTAACTGTGTGTGTGTGTGTGTGTGTGTGTGTAATGGTCTGCCTGTAACTGCGTGTGTGTGTGTAACTGTCTTTGTGTAAGCCCTCTTCTTTCTCAGGCCTACCTCATCGTCAGTTCCGGCACACCACAACCAACTTGCTCTTTTTACTATCCTACATTTCATTATGGTATTTTACTCTGTACTATCATGAGGACCTAACACACTTTGTGTATATATTTGTGGTTATTTGTATATATATATATGTACTTATATTAGTATTAAAATACACTTTGTATGATATTACATATACATAATATGTGTATATATGTGTGTGTGTGTGTGTGTGTGTATATATATATATATATATATATATATATATATATATATATATATAAATAAATTCATTTCTAATTAAATTTTACACATGTCTAATTATTATTTTTTTTATTCTTGCCACCAGCAGGGGGACTGTCTGACATTTTAGACAGTCCCCCTGGTGGCAGATCCACAGCCAGCTATAGGGGGCAATGTGATCGTTCTTTGAGGGCCTCATTTGCCGGGGAGGGCGCCCTCCAGAAGAGGATCATGGCGGAGGTAAGTCCACCGGACCTCCAGAGGCAGAAAGCCCCTTTAAAGCCCTTTTAATGCGGGACAGCATAGAACGCCGTAACGGCGTTAAGGGGTTAAACAGGTAGTGAAATATGACTTATCTTTACTTCAGCACACACACATAATAATATAACACAAGAGATACTAACACAAACAGAACAAGTGCATTTCTTCACTATGCTGCCATCTGCTGGAAGGTGCACTGCATAACATAGAAACATAGAAACATAGAATGTGATGGCAGATAAGAACCATTCGGCCCATCTAGTCTGCCCAATTTTCTAAATACTTTCATTAGTCCCTAGCCTTATCTTATAGTTAGGATAGCCTTATGCCTATCCTACGCATGCTTAAACTCCTTTACTGTGTTAACCTCTACCACTTCAGCTGGAAGGTTATTCCATGCATCCACTACCCTCTCAGTAAAGTAATACTTCCGGATATTATTTTTAAACCTTTGTCCCTCTAATTTAAGACTATGTCCTCTTGTTGTGGTAGTTTTTCTTCTTTTAAATATAGTCTCCTCCTTTATTGTGTTGATTCCCTTTTATATATTTAAATGTTTCTATCATATCCCCCCTGTCTCGTCTTTCCTCCAAGCTATACATGTTAAGATCCTTTAACCTTTCCTGGTAAGTTTTAAGCCGCAATCCATGAACCAGTTTAGTAGCCCTTCTCTGAACCCTCTCTAAGGTATCAATATCCTACTGTGTACAATACTCCATGTGAGTTCTCACCAGTGTTCTGTACAATGACATGAGCACTTCCCTCTTTCTACTGCTAATACCTCTCCCTATACAACCAAGCATTCTGCTAGCATTTTAAGTCATCAGAAATAATCACCCCTAAATCCCTTTCCTCATATGTTGAGGTTAGGACTCTATCAAATATTCTGTACTCTGCCCTTGGGTTTTTACGTCCAAGATGCATTATCTTGCACTTATCCACATTAAATGTCAGTTGCCACAATTCTGACCATTTTTCAAGTTTACCTAAATCATTTGCCATTTGGCTTATCCCTCCTGGAACATCAACCCTGTTACATATCTTGGTATCATCAGCAAAAAGACATACCTTACCATCAAGACCTTCTGCAATATCACTAATATCCCTGAGGTACCCCACTGGTGACAAGTCCAAGCTTCGAATATATTCCATTAATTACAACCCTCTGGTGTTTGTCACTCAGCCACTGCCTTACCCATTCAACAATATTGGAATCCAAACTTAAAGATTGCAGTTTATTGATAAGCCTTCTATGTGCAACAGTGTCAAAAGCCTTACTGAAATCTAGGTAAGCAATGTCTACTGCACCACCCTGATCTATAATTTTAGTTACCCAATCAAAAAAATCAATAAGATTAGTTTGGCATGATCTCCCTGAAGTAAACCCATGTTGTCTCTGATCTTGAAATCCATGTGTTTTAGATGTTCATCAATCCTATCCTTTAACATGGTTTCCATCACTTTCCACACTACTGAAGTAAGGCTTACTGGCCTATAGTTGCCCGACTCCTCCCTATTACCTTTCTTGTAAATGGGCACAACATTCGCTAACTTCCAATCTTCTGGGACTACTCCTGTTAACAATGATTGGTTAAATAAATCTGTTAATGGTTTTGCTAGTACACCACTAAGCTCTTTTAATAGCTTTGGGTGTATTCCATCAGGTCCCATTGACTTATTTGTCTTTACTTTTGACAGTTGAAATAGAACCTCTTCCTCTGTAAACTCACGTGTAATAAATGACTCATGTATCCTTTTTCTCAACTGAGGTCCTTTTCCTTCATTTTCATCTGTAAATACAGAACAAAAATATTCATTGAGGCAGCCAGTTAGACCTTTATCCTCTTCTACATACCTTCCTTCTTTTGTTTTTAATCTAACTAATCCTTGCTTTTATTTTTCTTTTCTCATTTATGTATCTAAAAAATGTTTTGTCCCCCTTTTTTACTTACTGTGCTATTTTCTCTTCTGTGTGTGATTTGGAAGCTCTTACTGCCTCTTTCTGCCTAATCTTATAGATCATTTTGTCTTCCTCACTCTGTTTTTTTTTTATAATTCCTAAATGCTAACTTTTTGTTTTTAACTATTTTGGCCACATCTGCGGAGTACCACAGTGGTTTCTTGAATGTTTTGCTTTTACTGACAAGCCTAATGCAATTTTCTGTTGCCTTCAATAGTGCAACTTTTAAATAATCCCATTTCTCTTGGACTCCATTTAAATTGCTCCAGTCTGATAATGACTCCTCTGCACATATTCTAATTTTAGAAAAGTCTGTTTTTCTAAAGTCTAAAACTTTTGTTTTTGTGTGGTTTGACTCAGTCACTGTTCTTATATTAAACCACACTGACTGATGATCACTGGATCCTAAACTTTCACCTACAGTAATATCTGATACCAAATATCCATTTGTTAACACTAAATCTAGTATGGCCTCTTTACGAGTTGGCTCCTCAACAACTTGTTTTAGAGACAATCCCAGTAGGAGTTTAGAATATGTGTGCTCCTGGCACAAGTAGCTAATTTTGTTTTCCAATTTACATCAGGAAGATTAAAGTCACCCATGATGATAACTTCCCCCTTCATTGTCATTTTAGCTAACTCTTCAATTTGTCCTGGGAGCCTATAAATAACACCTACACGAGTTACTGTGTGATTACCAAATTCTAACGTAACCCAAACGGACTCTGTTTGCCTCACTAACTTTTATTAGGCTAGATTTTATGCTATCCTTCACATACAGGGCCATCCCTCACCCTTTCTTGCCTTCCCTATCTTTTCGATATAAAGAGTACCCTGGTATTGCAATGTCCAAGTCATTTTTCTCATTATACCATGTCTCTGTAACAGCGACTAAATCTACACTATCAGTTGCCATTATTGCCAAAAGTTCATGGATCTTTTTCCCTAAACTGCGAGCATTTGTAGACATGACTCTAAGCTTATCATTTTTTAACACACTTGCTTGCTAAGCTTATCATTTTTTAACACCCCAAATACATAATTTTCATAGAAACTATTTTACCATGACACTAATACATGGGTCGTCAATCTGGTCCCTACCATCCACTAGTGGGCGTTTCAGGATTCCAGGTGGGCGGTAGGGATTTCGGCGGCTAAATCCTCTTTTTAAGAGGATTTCTCATTTTGGGCGGGCGCTGCGGCTCTGCGGGCGCAAGTTTTCAGTGACCGGCAGGAGGAAGTGCTCCCTCCTGCCAGACCACCTTCTGGACCCCCAGGTGCGGCAGCGTTCTAATCCGAGGCGGCGAGGGAGCTCTAACCTCTCTGCACTGCTCCCTCGCGCGATATTTGCTGATGCCGCGGGAGCCGGAATATGACGTCATATTCTGGCTCCCGGCATCAGCAGACAGCCCGCGGGGGAGCAGAGCAGAGAGGTTAGAGGTCCCTCGCCGCGTCTGATTAGCACACAGCCGCCCGCCGAAGTGAAGCCCCACTGGACCCCAGGGACAGATCCACACCAGCTATCCAGGTAGGGAGGCTGGGTGGACATTTAATAGCAATAATTTGTGTGTGTGTGTGTGTCTGTAAGTGTATGTGTGTGTGTCTGTAAGTGTGTGTGTGTATGTATCTGTGTGTCTGTGTATGTTTGTGTGTATGTGTGAGTATGTGTATGTTTGTGTGTATGTGTTTCTATGTGAGAGTGTGTGTGTCTGTAAATGTATGTGTGAGTGTGTGTGTTTGTGAGCAGAGTACTTGTAGAATAGGAGAAAGGAGTAGAGTACTTGTAGAATAGGAGAAAGAAGTAGTAGAGTACTTGTAAAAAAGGAGAAAGAAAGAAAAGGAAAAGGAGAGAATTGTTGTTGACTAATAATAGTAAGTGGGCTAGCTAGCTCAGCCTTCCTACTAGGCATTGCTATAAGGAAGGTTAAAAAATAGAAAAAAGGAAGAAAGAAAAGGTGGGGAGGGGAATTGAGAAGGGAAAGGAGGGGAACTGACGCATAGATGAGAAATCATTTTATGAGCAAACAGAGAAGTCTTCTGAATATCACCGAAAGAGGAGACCTTTGTTTGTTCCTTACGAAAATCGAACCAGATATCAAATATTTAGTCTCGCAGCATCAACCTCAAGGATCTCATTAATCACTAGTAAAGGTAATTTCAATTTACTTTATTGCTTCCTCATTAAACTTTATAAAGTTAAAAACATTATAAACATGCATAAAGTAGAAATAAAAAGATAAATGTACGTACATTTATTTTATTTTTTTTAAACTCCCTCCTTTCTAAAAAATATTCTGCGCTTGCGCGAAAACTGGTGGGCGGTAAGGAAATTTTTCCATCAAGAAAGATGCATTAGTGGGCGGTAAGTGGAAAAAAGTTGACTACCACTGCACTAATAGAATAAGAGAGATAAACAGGGCACACAAAGCAGTGTCATGTCTGTTTATTTCTTATATAGTAAATAAGTGTAAATAAATTGTAATAGGATGTATGAGCATCCTCGGTTCAAACGGTCCAAAGCAACAATAAAATGTTTTGAAAAAAACAACAAACTAATGCACATATAAATAAAATGCATATCAAGAAATATCTAAAAATATGCACACTCATAGTCAGAGTTTGTCCTTCTAGGTATTATCTTGGTTCCTAGATGATAAATGTTTGTAGGGAGCTGCCTATTGGTAAATCTAGTCCAATGCAGGCTATTATTAAAGGATCACTATAGTGTCAGGAAAACAAACTTGTTTTCCTGACACTATATTACCCTAGGGTCCCCCCAACCTCAGGGCCCCCCTTCCGTTGGGCTGAAGGGGTTAAAACCCCTTCAGCTAATTACTTTAATCTAGCGCCGGGCTCCCTCGGCGCTGGTGACCTCTCCTCCCCCTCCGACGTCCGCTCCCGAGTGGAGCGGAATGCACACATGTAAAAAACGCCCATAAGAAAGCATTTCTCAATGCTTTCCTATGAACGTTCTGCATGCTCAATGCAATTTTCGCAGAAGCACCTGTCAGGAAGACAGCCACTAGAGGCTGGATTAACCATGCAATGTAAACATAGCAGTTTCTCTGAAGTGGTCTGTGTGACTATAGTGGTCCTTTAAGTGTTAGCATTTTTGGAAGGGCATGGAGTTGCCACCTCTTGCAAAAATATATATTTTCTCCATTTTCTGTTTTTTCACAGTATTTATTGCACTACAAGGATTCATGTAAACCTGGTTGAGGTCCTATAATGCAAAAGTAAAAGGTAGAATTTTTGACATGAGAGAAAATAATAATTTAGTATACACTATTTGCATAGTACCATTGCAATATTTACCCTCACCCAGGCTCTCTGTATATCATTGCCCTAATTCTTGTCAAACTGCTCCAAAAAGGTTTGACACAAACCAGGTAGACAGCACTCACAGGCTTATGCAATATAACCAAAACAATAAGCTATAGTGTTTATGGTGTTTATGGTGCTTAGAGTGTTTTTTTAAATTAAAAATATACCTAATTTATACAGCGCATATAGCACAGAAATCAGAAACACAAGCAAGGATTTATAATGGATTGGGAAAGAATAACATTGACTCAATAAAATACAGAAACACAACCCTAAGGTCATAAGCTAGTGTTGGTATAATTCCTTGGAATGCATGAACAATAAAATGTACAGTATATCACAAACAATATTAATAAATATAGAATCCATACCTGGAAATCACCTTTATCATTTATCATAAATTTAAAGGAAGTTGTTAGTTATAATACCTGCATAAATTTTTTTGTGCAGTCATTAATTATATTTACATCATTGTTTCATATCGTTCAGCAATTCCAGTATTAATTTATTATGTAAAAATTGGTAGGCGTGTAAGTATTAAGAAACTTAATTTACATTTATGATGGACAAACCTACTCCATCTCAAGAATGTCAACATTTAGCTCTTTTTTTGTCACAATTTCTGGTAGTGTTGGAGTAATAATGAGTAATAATTGGAGGAAAGAATAGTTTAAGCATTAAATGAAATTACTTTACTCTATCACTCATGGAATAGACTGTGACCCTTGAGCCCATACATGATGAATTTAACTCGGTTAGAAACAAAACAATAATGCAGATAATGACATTTACAATATTTACATAAAATAACCTCCTATGATAACTTTGTTGAATTTTAGAAAAGTTAAGTTGAAACCCCTTATATTACTTCTAGAGAAACTGCAATGTTTACATTGTAGGGTTAAGACTGCCTCTATCAGGGCCGCCATCAGAAATTTTGGAGCCCATAATACAGCTCAAGATCTGGGCCCCCATGGTCCGCCTCCAGGCCCGCCCCCAGATCCCACCAACAGGAATACACACACAGACACACACAAACAAAGATACACACATACTGACACACACACATACATACTAACAGACACACATACTGAAACAGACACACACACATGCAGGCATACATACTGACACACACATACTAAAACAGACATACAGACATATACAGACACACAGACACATACAAATATACATACATATACACACACGCATAAAGACATACATACTGACATACATACATATTACATACTGACATACAGACATAACATACATAAATACTGACAGATATGCATACATACAGACTGACATTCATACATACATATATATACACATAGATACTGACATACATACACATACTGACATACATGCATATATTCTGACACATACATTCATACACATACACATTGAAATATATACACATACACACATACATACTGACATACATACACATACATACTGACATACTGACATACATACATACAGATACATATACATACATACATACACACATGCATACTGACATACATACCGACATACATACACATACATACATACACACACACACACACACACACACACAGACATACTGACATACATACACATACATACTGACATACACAGCTAATTTTTCAGTCACCCTCCTGTTTCTTACTTTTTTTTTGCAGAAGGGGACTGTGGCTGATGGGAGTCGGCTGGCTCTCCCCTCCTCATGGCCTGTCTCTCCTCCTTCCTGCGTGGAGTAAGCTGGGAGGAAGTGACTGGCCGTCACTTCCTCCCAGCACTACTTGCAGTGCAGCTGCAATTCTTTAAATTATTATACAGCCACATCGCAAACCGGGCCCCTGAAGATATATGGCCCATCGGGAGTCCCTGAAAGCAGGGTTCCGCCCCACAGGACCACCGGGCCAGTGACAACAATCATGGTTGTCTCCCCCTGATTCTAAAGGTTTTTATTACATAGATCAATAAGATCATTAAAAAATATTTCAGTAGTGTTTTACATTTTTTTACAAGAGTTAATAAAGAACATATAAATAATTAATGCTGAAAATCAACATCTAGGCAAGGGGTAGTCAACCTGGTCCCTACCTCCCATTAGAACCTGCAGACCGTGGACCAAGGCCAGCAGGGGAGATCCTTTCATTTCCCCTGCCGGCCAATGCAGAGCCAGCCTTGCTGTAACTCCTCTCAGGCTGGTGAGGAGATCAACGTTCTCCCTCACCGGCCCGCTGGCAGAGGAAGGGAAGGGCCTTGGAGGCTGTGTATTCCTCCCTGGTAAAAGTTAAGAAGAAAGGAGGGGGAGACATTAAGATTTTCACATCTCACCCACCTACATACAGCATAGACCCTGTGCACCCCTCACACACAAACACACACCTCACCCCTCACTCACACACACTACACCACTCACACACACTGCCCCCTCACACACACTAAACCCCTCACACATTGCCCCCTCACACACACACTGCACCCATCACACACATTACACCTCTCACACACAATGCTTCATCACACACACTACACCCCTCACACACACGCTGCCCCCTCACACACACACACACACTGCCACCTCACACACACACTGCCACCTCACACACACACACTGCACCCCTCACACACATTGCACTCCTCACACACACACACTACCCCAAACTGCACCCATTACACACACAGCACCCTTCACAGATACACAGCAGCTCTCACACACAAATCACCTCTAACACATGCACAGCACCCGTCACACACACTCCCCTCTCAGACACACTGCCCCCACACACACGCTGCCAACCACACACTCACTGCCCCCTCACACACACTGCACACTTCACACACACACACACTGCACCCCTCACACACATACGCCCCCTCACACAAACACACTGTTACCCTCACACAAACACAGCACCCTTCACACACACACAGCAACCCTCACACACACACACACACAGCACCTCTCACACAGCACCCTTCACACACATTATCCCCTCACACACTACACCCATTAAATACAAACACACACTGCACCTTTTGCATCCTACACACACACTTCACGATTCACTCACAAAGAGCATCCCTCACATACACATAGAACCACTCACACACATCACCATTCACACACACAGCACCTTTCACACACACACTGCACCCTTCACACACATTATCCCCTCACACACACTACACCCATTACATACAAACACACAGCACCCTTCATACACATACAGCACCCCTCTCACACACACACACTACTCCCTCACACACTGCACCTCTTACACACACACACACTGCACCCCTCAACCACGCACTTCACGATTCACTCACAAAGAGCATCCCTCACATACACACAGAACCACTCACACACATTACCCTTCACACACACTGCACCCTTCACACACACACAGCACCTCTCACATTCACACAGCACCTTTCACACACACACTGCACACTTCACACACATCATCCCCTCACACACACTACACCCATTATATACAAACACACACACACACACACACAGCACCCTTCAAACACACCTCACCCTTTATACACATACAGCACTCCTCACATGCACACACACTACTCCCTCACACACACTGCACCTTACACACACTGCACCCTTCACACACACACAGCACCTTTCACACACACACTGCACCCCTCACCCACACACTTCACGATTCACTCACAAAGAGCATCCCTCATATAAACACAGAACCACTCACACACACAACATAGGGAAAACATAGATAAATCTAAGTACATATTTAAAAAAAAAAAAATCCTTTAAAAAAAAAAACACACAAATTGCACTTCACTATAAAATTAGTTACTGTGGCACTGGTGGGCGGTAAGGAAATTTTACCCTCAACAAAGATACAAAATTGGGTGGTAGGTATTAAAAGGTTGACTACCCCTGATCTAGAGACGTTTTAGGCTGGGAAACTCTAGTCAGCCTCTGCCAGGAATAAATTAATCAGGAGCTTCTAGCAAAACTTCAAAAACACATAGTGAATTGCGCATTTCATACATGCGAGATTGCAACTTACAAGACATCAGCCCACTTCAGGGCGCTGGCCAGACGCCAAGAGTGTCCTGAGTCATGTGATAGGACACCTGCACTTTGTTTGGAAGATTCTGAAACTCTGAGCTTACTCCAACTAAATACAAGTGTATGCATAAAACACAATTTTTTGTTAGAGTAAACCTTTGTGAGGTGGAACACTCCCATCTCAAACATTAAAATATATCAAATAAAGCATAAAAGTTACCTCCATTCCTTCTCTGAGTTCAAGTTCTCCCCTTCACCTGATTCTTCTTGCCTGATGACACTTTTCCTTATCAGATGTTGTGGAGGGTGGAGGGTGGTGGGTGGGGAGGACAAATTGAGGCAAAAGAGGAAAGCCACAGAGGGTTGATGTGTGCTGCCATTGGCTGTCTGGCACTCAATGCATGCTGGCATCACACACCAATTTTGCACAGAATTTACATTAGCTAGCATGGAATTTTGTTATGGGCTGGCTATGATGCTGCCAGAGGTGAAAATACACCTCCGTTAGCTAAGGGGTTAATCTTTATGTTTGCATTATTTCATAGTGAAACGCTGACCATACAGATTTCAAGCACCATGACCACTTCCAATTACGGAAATAACCTCCTGAAATTGGCTACATATGTAGCAGACTGAACTGACTTCTTTCAGCAGCTTTGATCTAAATGGACGTTAACAATGGTCTGTGCTTGCACTAGCATTCGGCACTCTAAGGGTGCAGTTTGTTTAGCAGTTTTTCGTCACATCAGGGAGGATATATCTAATGTATATGATATACCAATGGTAATTACAATATTTCAAATTCCATAGAGGTAAATCTGGGAGCAGTACTTATTATGCTATGATTAATTTAAATAAGCATTGTTTTGAGAACATGCCTTGCTTTTCAGGTGAATATGTGTGTGTGCTAGGCCTAGGCTTCAAAGTTACACACATAGTTATAAGTTATTTTCCCAATATTTGGGTAACTAAACACAGAAAATAAAGCTGCTGTCATTTGTGTTGCATAAGTTACTGTCCATTTACTTGCTACTTTGCCAAATAATCGTATAAGCGTGTCTCACTGATGTCAGTTATTTAGGGAAATCATGTGTTTCAATATAGAATAAATTATCTCTTCAAATCAGCATTACATTCCACTGGCAGGCACCTCAGTATCCACTAAACTCTCCATCGAGTCACACAAAATTTATTTTGACCTGGTGTCTCCTGTGAAGTCCGGCAGTAACATGTGCCAAACATGTGATACACACACAATGCATTCACTACACGCACAGAATACAATACACACACTACATGCACTGCACAATAGAGATGTCGCGAACCGTTCACGAACTTCCCGCGAACGGCTCGCCACGGTTCGCCACGAACCGTTCGCGGCGAGCTCCGGTCAGCTGACACATCCTGGCCAATCTCCAGCAGACCCTCCCTCCCAGACCCTCCCACCTCCTGGACAGCATCCATGTTGAAGCTGCCTTCAACATGGATGCTGTCCAGGAGGTGTGAGGGTCTGGGAGGGAGGGTCTGCTGGAGATTGGCCGGGATGTGTCAGCTGACTGGAGCTCGTGGCGAACCGCGGTGAGCCATTCGCGGGAAGTTCGCGAACGGTTCGCGACATCTCTACTGCTCAAACACACACACTGCATCCACTACATAAACACAGGCACTACATCCACTACAGTAAACAAACAACAAATGGATCAGCGCTAAGTGACTAGCCAGAAAGTTATTTTGAAAACAGGCAGCAAACCAATTTGTTTTTAAATATCATTGCATTATTAAAGGAACATTGACCAGTTTACCTTTGTGCCATAGACCTTTTTTACTTTTATTTATTTATTTTAACTTGGTCACACAGAACTTTGGAGAACAACTCACCAAAGAATTCCAGGTGGGGATTATACCACATATGCCTAGAAAATTGAGAAATAGTTCCTGCTCAAATAAATGTGATTAGTCACTAATTATCCTATACCAATTTTATACAGAGAGCACTATTTTTCCCTTGTCTTTTTCTTTTTGTGACACCTCTACTCTGAAACTTTAAATCTGTTAAAAGATATCGCCACCTACATCCTACCAGTGGGGGATCAACACAACCTAATGTAAATTACACCTGAGCTTGTACTATTTCTACAATATGTGAGTAGGAATATTACGTACTGTATATTGCACATCATTTGTTTGTGACGTATGACACTATTCCAGCTTCTTTTTTTTTTCTATGGTCAAACCAGACTAAAAAAAAGCAGTGAACCCCAGATTCCCACAAGAAAATCAACTACAAAAAGGTCCTGTCTTAATCATTTATGTACCTCATATACTGGACTTTTGATTATTTTTATTATCTCATATATTGGACTTTTATTGTTTCTGATTGTTGTTTTACTGTTTTTAATCATTATTTTAATATATCTTTTATTTGTGGCGCAACCTAACCTTTGTTCTACTGTATCCACTACACACACTACATCCACTATACCAGGGCTTGACAAATCCCAGGTGTAGCAAAGCTCTAGTCCTGACAAGGACTTTTCCCGCTGGATCCGAGATACAGGAACTCTAGAACAAGGTGCTGTGAAGTGAATAGCTCTATCCCTCCCCAGTAACTGGACCACACACAGTTCTGGGAGTACAACTGATTTTATTCAGCTCAAACTCAGCCTTTTATGCACAGACCCCCAGCTGGGTGTACCTAAATGTATGTATGTATGTATATATATATATATATATATATATATATATATATATATATATATATATATACATAAAACTTAGTGCATTCATTTGTTCCCGTCCCCTCCAGCACAAGGGTGGCTAAAAAATAGACCATCAGCTGTCTTACAACTCCCACAGTGCATTGACAAATGGGTATCTACCATTTGCCCATCATTGCATGGTTATATTTATCAGCAATGTTTCTGTGTTTGAATGTTTTTGTATGGAGTATTTGTGTGTAAATGTTGGGGGGTATTTGTGTGTTGATATTGCAGTGGTGTGTTTGTATGTCTTGTTGGCAGTTTGAATGCAGAGCTGTGTTTGTATGTATTGTTGGTGTTCAAAGCTGATGTATATATGTTTTAGTGTTGGTGTTTGAATGCTGAGGTGTGTTTGTATATAATTTTGGCGTTTGAATAAGATGTGTTTGTATGTAGGGTTGGCATTTAAATTGCAGGGGTGTGTTTGTATGTATTGTTTGCATTTGATTGTGATGTGTTTTTGTATGTAGTATTGGCATTTCAACACAAGGGTGGTTTTGGCATTCTAGTGAAGGGATGTATTTATGTGTAGTCTTGGTATTTGAACGTAAGGATATATGCACATATACACATACACTGAAACACACACATACTGACACACACATAAACACACATACTGATACAGATATACATTTACACACACTGACACACAAACACAGATACAGATAAACACACATAAATACACACACACAAGTCATAATTTTCCAATGTTTAGCCACCCTTCTATTTCCATATCTTTTCGGTGTAGGAAGATGCTTTCCTCTAGGGCATTCATGGTGTCGACATGTATATGTTATTTAGGAAGAAGTGGGGTATAGAAAGGAAAAGAAGGAACTAAGACGATAGTGGTAATAACTAACAGTTTTTGCTTAGTCAAAGGAAATCTACCTGTCTCGCTCATGGTTTAATGGTCTCTTGTGGATTTTATTTTTGTTCTGTTTGTTGACTATCAGAACATGTTTTTTTTTGTTTTGTTTTTTATGAATTCATTGGGTAAATACAATCCATGGTTGCCAAGTGTCGATAAAGGACCCGTGTTTCAAGGTTGTACCTATAGACATACATTCATAGATATAATATAGATTTATATTGAGATAAAAGACTTACTGCGGTAACACCTTTAGCATTCATTCCACAAATGGCATGCTCTACTGAGTTTCCTACTGCACCAATTTCATTGTATTGTTCTGTCTGGCTATGTCATTATGGAATAAAATCCTCTGATATTTACAAGAGTTCATTTTAAGCCTCTCTTCACTATATGCTCAACAAGCTTGTTTAGAAGCTTGTTAAAGGGAAACTACACCTGGACCACTGCATCTCATTTAAGTAGTCTGAGTCCAGTGTGCCTCTTCCCTTAACCCTGCAATGTAAAACATTGCAGTTTTAGAGAAACCTCAACGTTTACATTGCAGTGTTAAGACTACCTCTAGAGGTGCTGTCTACCAGACATTTACTAGAGGCACGTCTTGCAGTTTCATGGAGTTTGACTCTGTGAAACGACACTGCACGACCTCACACTTTGAATCTGGAGGCCTAATGGACGTACGGCATTAAGGTGCAGAAGTGCTGCAAGTGATGTAAATCCTATCACTGCCTAGTGCCAATTCATAGCACCTAGAATTACTTTGTATTTCTATCAGAAAGAAACACAATCATTTTTAAATATAAGGTGTATTTTATTGTAACAATGTGTTTAATGGATTTTATAAACCAAGTTTATGGTCATCGCAAAGTTTACTGCTTAATTTATTTATAAAAGGTACAAGTTTATCATATTCAATGAACAAGTAAAAGAAATATTGACATTTATAAGGCAAATATTCCCATTTTATTCAATATTATCTTGGTTAAATTTACTCCTGAATATTTTAGGTACACGTCAACATAAACGTACTAGAATTTTGCAATTTTGAAGGTTGAACTACAGTTATGTAAAAAGCAAAACATCTAAAGTCCACATGGTCTCCTTTCCTTCAAAACTGTCTCTACAATTATCATGAGTCACCTGTAAGCTTTCTAGCATGACATTCTACAGAATATTCTTTGTAATTGCTTACACTATGAATCTATCAATTATTTCCAATGTACTTTTCAAAACTAAGAATCCATTTTATTTTATTTGTTAAACTTGCAAGCAGGGCTTACACAACCAGCTGTGTCTATTTATGTCTGCACAGAGTGCTCTAAAACAACTGTTAAATAAATTTTTAAAAAAAGTTTAAAAAATTCTTTGTCACATAATGGACCTGCAGATGTTTTACATAGTTTTTCAAGAAATACGTTGACATTACAGTTATATTGTCACTGGTGGTTTACATTATTTTCCCCTCATCTTCTTTGATTGGTGACATGTTTTCTCTATTTGATTTATAAAATACAAATACAAGTATTGAATAGTACTATTTAGTGCAGTGCTAAACACACTGGCATAGTACACACTGACATACTGAGTATCTAAACTCAAAACCTGAAATACATTATAATATATACAGAGTTTAATAGAATGACAAACAGTAAATAGATTAAAAAAACTGCAATGAAGGTAAGTATATAAAGCTCTAGTGAAATCTTTCTAAAATTCTTTTTTTTAGCATGGTTTGAAGAAATATTCAGAATTGTAGTATTCTTTTATGAGCCTCCACATTCTATTCATTCTCTCCTGTTCACGCAAGTTTTGCTGTTCGATTGCTCTCAAAATTACAGAGAGACAGATAGCTATAGCCAGAACATATGCTATAGTTAAGTCTATATATGCATACAGACTATAACCACCATCGCCATGCGTAGTATTATTCAGATCAGTCATGTTTGTTTCATTGAAATCCAAGGTTCCTGCTTAACTGTCACCTCTGAGTCTAGTTTTATAACAATCCACCTATTTTTAAAAAAAACAACAAGTTTAAGCAAAGAGAAAAGTGATAAAAAATAAAATATAAAAAAGTGATAAAAATAAAATATAAACAATTAAAAACAAATCAAGTTAAAATAAGACAACAAGGTATTCTTCAGTTAGATGCAATTTTAATCCATTCAATCTTAAAATCAATTTCAATCTAGACGTTATTGCAAAATTTTATATATGCAGCAGAGTATGATTTTCATTATTACTAAATTGTTTCAAACCATCCCTTCTAGTTAATATAGCTGTTTCCCATGAGAGATAATTCAGTGAAAGTGACTGTTTTACCTAATCATTTCCTGCACTTTATAGTACATTTAACTTTGCCTTCTTTTACTATTCTTTTTTTTTATTTGATCATTCTTATTAATAAAGTATAGTCGAAGCTGCTGGCAGTGGCGGATCCAGAGCCTGATCTCGGGAGGGGCACTTGTAGATTATTTAAAGAAATAATCCAGACACAATAACTACTACAGCTCAGTGTAGTGGTTATGGTGTCAATAGTGCCGGGACCCGCTCCTAGAGTAAGTAGTCAAACCGTTTAAGAGCAGTTTGACAACTTATCTGAGGTCTGCTGGGAAATGGGGCGGTAGTAGGGCATAGGAGCAGTGGTGTGTGTGAGTGGTGCAATGTGTAAGGGGTGCAGTGTGTGTGAGGGGGACAGTGTGTGAGCAGTGTGTGTGTGTGAGGGGGACAGTGTGTGAGCAGTGTGTGTGTGTGTGTGTGTGAAGGTTGTAGTGTGTGAGTAGGGGGGGCAGTGTATGTCAGGGATGCAGTGTATGTGTGAACAGTGTGTGTAACAGTTGCAGTGTGTGTGTGAATGTGGGCAATGTGTGTGTATGGGGCGGCAGTGTATGGGGCAGTGTGTGTGTATGGGGGGCAGTATGTGTGTATGAGGGCAGTATGTGTGCATGAGGGCAGTATGTGTGCATGGGGGGCAGTATGTGTGTATGG
>OW240915.1:192096847-192141847 GCA_933207985.1 Pelobates cultripes
TTTTGATTAAAAAGGCCAGCTCACCAAATTGGCTGTTATTTAAACCCTTATTCTCCTCCCCCCCCGTCCAGACATTACTTTTCCACACCCCTTGACCTTAACTTCACCTGCCAACTCTCTGGCCCTGTCAAGGCCCACTCCCCTCCTGTGTTGCTCCATGGGCTTCATAAAGGTAGAAACTCCCAATGGAGTTATCTTGATAACAAAAACTAATAATGAAATAGAATCGTAACAGCCGATATGACTGCCTTGGATATTGGAGTATTTTTCATAAAGGTAGAATCTCCTTGTAACGACTGGTAAAGACCTGACAACAGTTAACTGTTTAGTAGACATACCCTGGAGATCCTAAAGTATAATGCAATTGATAGGGGGTCACAATGGAGGAGGACTGAGCAGCTGGAAAGTTCTGGTGAGGAGTAACTGTAAGCTGCTTATGCCACCCAGTAGAGGTAGCAGAAAAACTTTGGAAATATCAGTTTTTGTCAGAGAAAACAGTCACATGGTAACTCAAACTATTTGGTGCAGTCAGGTTGATATGGTATCAAACACCATATGTTCAACATTCTGATCATGAAGAGAAATTGGTAAGAGTTCTCGTTTGAATGCTTTTTGGAACTGATTCAAGAGGTGTTACATCAAATAACACAATGTTATTTAGGCGTTCTTTAGATTGTGTAGGAAAAATATGGTTTGAAACTCATTGTTGAGGAGGTCTTCCCATTGTTGGCCATTTTGAGCAGAGACTGTTGGAAACATATAGGGTTATTCACTTAAGGGGTTATTCACTAATGTAAGAATTACTGGGATTAAAATAGAATTCAAAGTACATTTAAAATTTAAAGGGACACTATAGTCACCACAACAACTCCATCTTAATGAAGCAGTTCTAGTGTATAGATTATGCCCCTGCAGGCCCACTGCTCAATTCACTGCCATTTAGGAATCAATGTTTCTGTTTATGCAGCCCTAGCCACACCTATCTGGCTGGGACTGACACAGCCTGCATGAAAACAAAATGAATTAATTTTCAATCAGATGTAACTTACTTTAAAACGTTTTATCACATGTATATACATCGAATTTTAATTACATACAGGAAGCTAACAGATCAGGAGATAAGAAATTCTGAATTAAGCTGACTGTGCAATAAAAGAAGTGTAAACGTTAGATGACTCTCTACAGGGAGTGTTTAGGAAGGCTGTGCAAGTCACAGGTAGGGAGGTGTGACTAAGGCTGCATAAACAAAGTGATTTAACTCCTAAATGGCAGAGAATTGCGCAGTAAGACTGCAGGTGCATTTTCTATGCAACAAAACTGCTTCATTTAGTGTCCCTTTAACCCCTTAAGGACCAAACTTCTGGAATAAAAGGGAATCATGACATGTCACACATGTCATGTGTCCTTAAGGGGTTAAAGCCAAAATAGCAGAACTGGAAAACTGAGAGGTTTACTGTGGAGGAGCAATTAAGCCAAAGTCTACAAGTAATATAGAGTCTTTGAATGAATAGGTATAACTGTAAAGTAATAAAAGAGATTTCCCTGAGTTGAGCCTTTGGTAATAAAGTCCATAGCAATAGGACAATGGTTGAATGGATAATCCAAGAAGACGATTGTGATTTGTGAGATGGGGTCTGATACCAATGTTGGGAGGAAGCACAGGCATAAACCAAAAAAAGTAAACAAGTAGTCTAGGCTGATGTCTGCAGTAGAACAGTAGACATAAAGAGGTGAATTGAGAGTAGTCCGGAATAAAAGCCAATGTTAGGAGCCAGTATTGAAGAACATCCAAGAGAATAGTCAGGAAAACAAATAGATTTTTGAAGCCAATGTTGAATAGAGCAAAAGGTTCACAGATGCGTAACTGTCTTCCTGTAACTGTATGTGTGTATTACTGTCTGCCTGTAAATGTTTGTGTGTGACTGTCTGTAACGGTGTGTGTGTGTGTGTGTGTGTGTGTAACTGTCTGCCTGTAAGTATGTGTGACTGTAACTGTCTGCCTGTAACTGTGTGTGTGTGTGTGACTGTCTGTAACTGTGTGTGTGTAACTGTCTGCCTGTAACTGCGTGTGTGTGTCTGTGTGTATAACTGTCTGCCTGTAACTGCGTGTGTGTGTGTGTGTCTGTGTGTATAACTGTCTGCCTGTAAATATGTGTGTGTGTGTGTGTGATTGTAACTGTCTGCCTGTAACTATGTGTATGTGTGTAACTGTGTGTGTATGTAACGGTCTGCCTGTAACTGTGTGTGTGTGTGTGCATAACTGTCTGCCTGTAACTGTGTTTGTGTGTGCATAACTGTTTGCCTGTAACTGTGTGTGTGTGTAATGGTCTGCCTGTAACTGTGTGTGTGTGTGTGTGTGTGTGTGTAATGGTCTGCCTGTAACTGCGTGTGTGTGTGTAACTGTCTTTGTGTAAGCCCTCTTCTTTCTCAGGCCTACCTCATCGTCAGTTCCGGCACACCACAACCAACTTGCTCTTTTTACTATCCTACATTTCATTATGGTATTTTACTCTGTACTATCATGAGGACCTAACACACTTTGTGTATATATTTGTGGTTATTTGTATATATATATATGTACTTATATTAGTATTAAAATACACTTTGTATGATATTACATATACATAATATGTGTATATATGTGTGTGTGTGTGTGTGTGTGTATATATATATATATATATATATATATATATATATATATATATATAAATAAATTCATTTCTAATTAAATTTTACACATGTCTAATTATTATTTTTTTTATTCTTGCCACCAGCAGGGGGACTGTCTGACATTTTAGACAGTCCCCCTGGTGGCAGATCCACAGCCAGCTATAGGGGGCAATGTGATCGTTCTTTGAGGGCCTCATTTGCCGGGGAGGGCGCCCTCCAGAAGAGGATCATGGCGGAGGTAAGTCCACCGGACCTCCAGAGGCAGAAAGCCCCTTTAAAGCCCTTTTAATGCGGGACAGCATAGAACGCCGTAACGGCGTTAAGGGGTTAAACAGGTAGTGAAATATGACTTATCTTTACTTCAGCACACACACATAATAATATAACACAAGAGATACTAACACAAACAGAACAAGTGCATTTCTTCACTATGCTGCCATCTGCTGGAAGGTGCACTGCATAACATAGAAACATAGAAACATAGAATGTGATGGCAGATAAGAACCATTCGGCCCATCTAGTCTGCCCAATTTTCTAAATACTTTCATTAGTCCCTAGCCTTATCTTATAGTTAGGATAGCCTTATGCCTATCCCACGCATGCTTAAACTCCTTTACTGTGGTAACCTCTACCACTTCAGCTGGAAGGCTATTCCATGCATCCACTACCCTCTCAGTAAAGTAATACTTCCTAATATTATTTTTAAACCTTTGTCCCTCTAATTTAAGACTATGTCCTCTTGTTGTAGTAGTTTTTCTTCTTTTAAATATAGTCTCCTCCTTTACTGTGTTGATTCCCTTTATATATTTAAATGTTTCTATCATATCCCCCCTGTCTCGTCTTTCCTCCAAGCTATACATGTTAAGATCCTTTAACCTTTCCTGGTAAGTTTTATCCCGCAATCCAAGAACCAGTTTAGTAGCACTTCTCTGAACCCTCTCTAAGGTATCAATATCCTTCTGAAGATACGGTCTCCATTACTGTGTACAATACTCCAAGTGAGGTCTCACCAGTGTTCTGTACAATGGCATGAGCACTTCCCTCTTTCTACTGCTAATACCTCTCCCTATACAACCAAACATTCTGCTAGCATTTCCTGCTGCTCTATTACATTGTCTGCCTACCTTTAAGTCATCAGAAATAATTACCCCTAAATCCCTTTTCTCAGATGTTGAGGTTAAGACCATATCAAATATTCTCTACTCTGCCCTTGGGTTTTTACACCCAAGATGCATTATCTTGCACTTATCCACATTAAATGTCAGTTGCCACAATTCTGACCATTTTTCTAGTTTACCTAAATCATTTGCCATTTGGCTTATCCCTCCTGGAACATCAACCGTTACATATCTTGGTATCATCAGCAAAAAGACATACCTTACCATCAAGACCTTCTGCAATATCACTAATATCCCTGAGGTACCCCACTGATGACAAGTCCAAGCTTCGAATATATTCCATTAATTACAACCCTCTGGTGTTTGTCACTCAGCCACTGCCTTACCCATTCAACAATATTGGAATCCAAACTTAAAGATTGCAGTTTATTGATAAGCCTTCTATGTGCAACAGTGTCAAAAGCCTTACTGAAATCTAGGTAAGCAATGTCTACTGCACCACCCTGATCTATAATTTTTAGTTACCCAATCAAAAAAATCAATAAGATTAGTTTGGCATGATCTCCCTGAAGTAAACCCATGTTGTCTCTGATCTTGAAATCCATGTGTTTTAGATGTTCAACAATCCTATCCTTTAACATGGTTTCCATCACTTTCCCCACTACTGAAGTAAGACTTACTGGCCTATAGTTGCCCGACTCCTCCCTACTACCTTTCTTGTGAATGGGCACAACATTCGCTAACTTCCAATCTTCTGGGACTACTCCTGTTAACAATGATTGGTTAAATAAATCTGTTAATGGTTTTGCTAGTACACCACTAAGCTCTTTTAATAGCTTTGGGTGTATTCCATTAGGTCACATTGACTTATTTGTCTTTACTTTTGACAGTTGAAATAGAACCTCTTCCTCTGTAAACTCACGTGTAATAAATGACTCATGTATCCTTTTTCTCAACTGAGGTCCTTTTCCTTCATTTTCATCTGTAAATACAGAACAAAAATATTCATTGAGGCAGTCAGTTAGACCTTTATCCTCTTCTACATACCTTCCTTCTTTTGTTTTTAATCTAACTAATCCTTGCTTTACTTTTCTTTTCTCATTTATGTATCTAAAAAATGTTTTGTCCCCCTTTTTTACTGACTGTGCTATTTTCTCTTCTGTGTGTGATTTGGAAGCTCTTACAACTTGCTTAGCCTCTTTCTGCCTAATCTTATAGATCATTTTGTCTTCCTCACTCTGTTTTTTTTTAATAATTCCTAAATGCTAACTTTTTGTTTTTAACTATTTTGGCCACATCTGCGGAGTACCACAGTGGTTTCTTGAATTTTTGCTTTTACTGACAAGCCTAATGCAATTTTCTGTTGCCTTCAATAGTGCAACTTTTAAATAATCCCATTTCTCTTGGACTCCATTTAAATTGCTCCAGTCTGATAATGACTCCTCTGCACATATTCTAATTTTAGAAAAGTCTGTTTTTCTAAAGTCTAAAACTTTTGTTTTTGTGTGGTTTGACTCAGTCACTGTTCTTATATTAAACCACACTGACTGATGATCACTGGATCCTAAACTTTCACCTACAGTAATATCTGATACCAAATATCCATTTGTTAACACTAAATCTAGTATGGCCTCTTTATGAGTTGGCTCCTCAACAACTTGTTTTAGAGACAATCCCAGTAAAGAGTTTAGAATATGTGTGCTCCTGGCACAAGTAGCTAATTTTGTTTTCCAATTTACATCAGGAAGATTAAAGTCACCCATGATGATAACTTCCCCCTTCATTGTCATTTAGCTAACTCTTCAATTTGTCCTGGGAGCCTATAAATAACACCTACACGAGTTACTGTGTGATTACCAAATTCTTACGTAACCCAAACGGACTCTGTTTGCCTCACTAACTTTTATTAGGCTAGATTTTATGCTATCCTTCACATACAGGGCCATCCCTCACCCTTTCTTGCCTTCCCTATCTTTTCGATATAAAGAGTACCCTGGTATTGCTATGTCCAAGTCATTTTTCTCATTATACCATGTCTCCGTAACAGCGACTAAATCTACACTATCAGTTGCCATTATTGCCAAAAGTTCATGGATCTTTTTCCTTAAACTGCGAGCATTTGTAGACATGACTCTAAGCTTATCATTTTTTAACACACTTGCTTGCTAAGCTTATCATTTTTTAACACCCCAAATACATAATTTACATAGAAACTATTTTACCATGACACTAATACATGGGTCGTCAATCTGGTCCCTACCATCCACTAGTGGGCGTTTCAGGATTCCAGGTGGGCGGTAGGGATTTCGGCAGCTAAATCCTCTTTTTAAGAGGATTTCTCATTTTGGGCGGGCGCTGCGGCTCTGCGGGCGCAAGTTTTCAGTGACCGGCAGGAGGAAGTGCTCCCTCCTGCCAGACCACCTTCTGGACCCCCAGGTGCGGCAGAGTTCTAATCCGAGGCGGCGAGGGAACTCTAACCTCTCTGTACTGCTCCCTCGCGCGATATTTGCTGATGCCGCGGGAGCCGGAATATGACGTCATATTTTGGCTCCCGGCATCAGCAGACAGCCCGCGGGGGAGCAGAGCAGAGAGGTTAGAGCTCCCTCGCCGCGTCTGATTAGCACACAGCCGCCCGCCGAAGTGAAGGCCCACTGGACCCCAGGGACAGATCCACACCAGCTCTCCAGGTAGGGAGGCTGGGTGGACATTTAATATCAATAATTTGTGTGTGTGTGTGTGTCTGTATGTGTGTGTGTGTCTGTAAGTGTATGTGTGTGTGTATCTGTGTGTATGTGTATGTTTGTGTGTGAGTATGTGTATGTTTGTGTGTATGTGTTTCTATGTGAGTGAGTGTGTGTGTATCTGTAAGTGTGTTTGTCTGTGAGTGTGTGTGTCTGTAAATGTATGTGTGAGTGTGTGTGTGTGTTTGTGAGCAGAGTACTTGTAGAATAGGAGAAAGGAGTAGAGTACTTGTAAAAAAGGAGAAAGAAAAGGAAAAGGAGAGAATTGTTGTTGACTAATAATAGGAAGTGGGCTACCTAGCTCAGCCTTCCCACTAGGCATTGCTATAAGGAAGGTTAAAAAATAGAAAAAAAGGAAGAAAGAAAAGGTGGGGAGGGGAATTGAGAAGGGAAAGGAGGGGAGCTGACGCATAGATGAGAAATCATTTTATGAGCAAACAGAGAAGTCTTCTGAATATCACCGAAAGAGGAGACCTTTGTTTGTTCCTTACGAAAATCGAACCAGATATCAAATATTTAGTCTCGTAGCATCAACCTCAAGGATCTCATTAATCACTAGCAGAGGTAATTTCAATTTACTTTATTGCTTCCTCATTAAACTTTATAAAGTTAAAAACATTATAAACATGCATAAAGTAGAAATAAAAAGATAAATGTACGTACATTTATTTTTTTTTTAAAACTCCCTCCTTTCTAAAAAATATTCTGCGCTTGCGCGAAAACTGGTGGGCGGTAAGGAAATTTTTCCATCAAGAAAGATGCATTAGTGGGCGGTAAGTGAAAAAAGGTTGACTACCACTGCACTAATAGAATAAGAGAGATAAACAGGGCACACAAAGCAGTGTCATGTCTGTTTATTTCTTATATAGTAAATAAGTGTAAATAAATTGTAATAGGATGTATGAGCATCCTCGGTTCAAACGGTCCAAAGCAACAATAAAATGTTTTGAAAAAAACAACAAACTAATGCACATATAAATAAAATGCATATCAAGAAATATCTAAAAATATGCACACTCATAGTCAGAGTTTGTCCTTCTAGGTATTATCTTGGTTCCTAGATGATAAATGTTTGTAGGGAGCTGCCTATTGGTAAATCTAGTCCAATGCAGGCTATTATTAAAGGATCACTATAGTGTCAGGAAAACAAACTTGTTTTCCTGACACTATATTACCCTAGGGTCCCCCCAACCTCAGGGCCCCCCTTCCGTTGGGCTGAAGGGGTTAAAACCCCTTCAGCTAATTACTTTAATCTAGCGCCGGGCTCCCTCGGCGCTGGTGACCTCTCCTCCCCCTCCGACGTCCGCTCCCGAGTGGAGCGGAATGCACACATGTAAAAAACGCCCATAAGAAAGCATTTCTCAATGCTTTCCTATGAACGTTCTGCATGCTCAATGCAATTTTCGCAGAAGCACCTGTCAGGAAGACAGCCACTAGAGGCTGGATTAACCATGCAATGTAAACATAGCAGTTTCTCTGAAGTGGTCTGTGTGACTATAGTGGTCCTTTAAGTGTTAACATTTTTGGAAGGGCATGGAGTTGCCACCTCTTGCAAAAATATATATTTCCCCCATTTTCTGTTTTTTCACAGTATTTATTGCACTACAAGGATTCACGTAAACCTGGTTGAGGTCCTATAATGCAAAAGTAAAAGGTAGATTTTTGACATGAGAGAAAATAATAATTTAGTATACACTATTTGCATAGTACCATTGCAATATTTACCCTCACCCAGGCTCTCTGTATATCATTGCCCCAATTCTTGTCAAACTGCTCCAAAAAGGTTTGACACAAACCAGGTAGACAGCACTCACAGGCTTATGCAATATAACCAAAACAATAAGCTATAGTGTTTATGGTGTTTATGGTGCTTAGAGTGTTTTTTTAAATTAAAAATATACCTAATTTATACAGCACATATAGCACAAAAATCAGAAACACAAGCAAGGATTTATAATGGATTGGGAAAGAATAACATTGACTCAATAAAATACAGAAACACAACCCTAAGGTCATAAGCTAGTGCTGGCTCTCCTGGTATAATTCCTTGGAATGCATGAACAATAAAATGTACAGTATATCACAAACAATATTAATAAATATAGAATCCATACCTGGAAATCACCTTTATCATTTATCATAAATTTAAAGGAAGTTGTTAGTTATAATACCTGCATAAATTTTTTTGTGCAGTCATTAATTATATTTACATCATTGTTTCATATCGTTCAGCAATTCCAGTATTAATTTATTATGTAAAAATTGGTAGGCGTGTAAGTATTAAGAAACTTAATTTACATTTATGATGGACAAACCTACTCCATCTCAAGAATGTCAACATTTAGCTCTTTTTTTGTCACAATTTCTGGTAGTGTTGGAGTAATAATGAGTAATAATTGGAGGAAAGAATAGTTTAAGCATTAAATGAAATTACTTTACTCTATCACTCATGGAATAGACTGTGACCCTTGAGCCCATACATGATGAATTTAACTCGGTTAGAAACAAAACAATAATGCAGATAATGACATTTACAATATTTACATAAAATAACCTCCTATGATAACTTTGTTGAATTTTAGAAAAGTTAAGTTGAAACCCCTTATATTACTTCTAGAGAAACTGCAATGTTTACATTGTAGGGTTAAGACTGCCTCTTTCAGGGCCGCCATCAGAAATTTTGGAGCCCATAACACAGCTCAAGACCTGGGCCCCCATGGTCCGCCTCCAGGCCCGCCCCCAGATCCCACCAACAGGAATACACACACAGACACACACAAACAAAGATACACACATACTGACACACACACACATACATACTAACAGACACACATACTGAAACAGACACACACACATGCAGGCATACATACTGACACACACATACTAAAACAGACATACAGACATATACAGACACACAGACACATACAAATATACATACATATACACACACGCATAAAGACATACATACTGACATACATAAATATTACATACTGACATACAGACATAACATACATAAATACTGAAAGATATGCATACATACAGACTGACATTCATACATACATATATATACACATAGATACTGACATACATACACATACTGACATACATGCATATATTCTGACACATACATTCATACACATACACATTGAAATATATACACATACACACATACATACTGACATACATACAGATACATATGCATACATACATACATACACACATGCATACTGACATACATACCGACATACATGCACATACATACATACACACACAGACATACTGACATACATACACATACATACTGACATACACAGCTAATTTTTCAGTTTCTTACTTTTTTTTTTGCAGAAGGGGACTGTGGCTGATGGGAGTCGGCTGGCTCTCCCCTCCTCACGGCCTGTCTCTCCTCCTTCCTGCGTGGAGTAAGCTGGGAGGAAGTGACCGGCCGTCACTTCCTCCCAGCACTACTTGCAGTGCAGCTGCAATTCTTTAAATTATTATACAGCCACATCGCAAACCGGGCCCCTGAAGATATATGGCCCATCGGGAGTCCCTGAAAGCAGGGTTCCGCCCCACAGGACCACCGGGCCAGTGACAACAATCATGGTTGTCGCCCCCTGATGGCGGCCCTGTCCTCTATTGGCTGTCAGCCAGACAGCCACTAGATGTGCTTCCTGCAGTTTCACAGAGTTTGATTCAGTGCATGATGCTTAACACAGAAGAAAGTTTAGATGTCCCACTACTTAGTGCACTCACATACACCAGAGCGGGGTAAAAACTCCACACAAATACTGTTATGTTTTTTTTACCTGATTTTTGTATTGGCACTGGAGCAACAGAATAAAAAAAGAAAGAAACCGTGAGTGAGGGGTGTTTTGCTAAATATTTATAAGGTTCAAGAATGCAGGATATGACACAAATTAAATGGGTCAATTCTAAAGGTTTTTAATACATAGATAATTAAGATCATTAAAAAATATTTCAATAGTGTTTTACATTTTTTTACAAGAGTTAATAAAGAACATATAAATAATTAATGCTGAAAATCAACATCTAGGCAAGGGGTAGTCAACCTGGTCCCTACCTCCCATTAGAACCTGCAGACCGTGGACCAAGGCCAGCAGGGGAGATCCTTTCATTTCCCCTGCCGGCCAATGCAGAGCCAGCCTTGCTGTAACTCCTCTCAGGCTGGTGAGGAGATCAACGTTCTCCCTCACCGGCCCGCTGGCAGAGGAAGGGAAGGGCCTTGGAGGCTGTGTATTCCTCCCTGGTAAAAGTTAAGAAGAAAGGAGGGGGAGACATTAAGATTTTCACATCTCACCCACCTACATACAGCATAGACCCTGTGCACCCCTCACACACAAACACACACCTCACCCCTCACTCACACACACTACACCACTCACACACACTGCCCCCTCACACACACTAAACCCCTCACACATTGCCCCCTCACACACACACTGCACCCATCACACACATTACACCTCTCACACACAATGCTTCATCACACACACTACACCCCTCACACACACGCTGCCCCCTCACACACACACACACACTGCCACCTCACACACACACTGCCACCTCACACACACACACTGCACCCCTCACACACATTGCACTCCTCACACACACACACTACCCCAAACTGCACCCATTACACACACAGCACCCTTCACAGATACACAGCAGCTCTCACACACAAATCACCTCTAACACATGCACAGCACCCGTCACACACACTCCCCTCTCAGACACACTGCCCCCACACACACGCTGCCAACCACACACTCACTGCCCCCTCACACACACTGCACACTTCACACACACACACACTGCACCCCTCACACACATACGCCCCCTCACACAAACACACTGTTACCCTCACACAAACACAGCACCCTTCACACACACACAGCAACCCTCACACACACACACACACAGCACCTCTCACACAGCACCCTTCACACACATTATCCCCTCACACACTACACCCATTAAATACAAACACACACTGCACCTTTTGCATCCTACACACACACTTCACGATTCACTCACAAAGAGCATCCCTCACATACACATAGAACCACTCACACACATCACCATTCACACACACAGCACCTTTCACACACACACTGCACCCTTCACACACATTATCCCCTCACACACACTACACCCATTACATACAAACACACAGCACCCTTCATACACATACAGCACCCCTCTCACACACACACACTACTCCCTCACACACTGCACCTCTTACACACACACACACTGCACCCCTCAACCACGCACTTCACGATTCACTCACAAAGAGCATCCCTCACATACACACAGAACCACTCACACACATTACCCTTCACACACACTGCACCCTTCACACACACACAGCACCTTTCACACACATCATCCCCTCACACACACTACACCCATTATATACAAACACACACACACACACACAGCACCCTTCAAACACACCTCACCCTTTATACACATACAGCACTCCTCACATGCACACACACTATTCCCTCACACACACTGCACCTCTTACACACACTGCACCCTTCACACACAAACACACACACACAGCACCTTTCACACACACACACTGCACCCCTCAACCACACACTTCACGATTCACTCACAAAGAGCATCCCTCATATAAACACAGAACCACTCACACACACAACATAGGGAAAACATAGATAAATCTAAGTACATATTTTAAAAAAAAAATCCTTTAAAAAAAAAACACACAAATTGCACTTCACTATAAAATTAGTTACTGTGGCACTGGTGGGCGGTAAGGAAATTTTACCCTCAACAAAGATACAAAATTGGGTGGTAGGTATTAAAAGGTTGACTACCCTTGATCTAGAGACGTTTTAGGCTGGGAAACTCTAGTCAGCCTCTGCCAGGAATAAATTAATCAGGAGCTTCTAGCAAAACTTCAAAAACACATAGTGAATTGCGCATTTCATACATGCGAGATTGCAACTTACAAGACATCAGCCCACTTCAGGGCGCTGGCCAGACGCCAAGAGTGTCCTGAGTCATGTGATAGGACACCTGCACTTTGTTTGGAAGATTCTGAAACTCTGAGCTTACTCCAACTAAATACAAGTGTATGCATAAAACACAGTTTTTTGTTAGAGTAAACCTTTGTGAGGTGGAACACTCCCATCTCAAACATTAAAATATATCAAATAAAGCATAAAAGTTACCTCCATTCCTTCTCTGAGTTCAAGTTCTCCCCTTCACCTGATTCTTCTTGCCTGATGACACTTTTCCTTGTCAGATGGGGTGGAGGGTGGAGGGTGGAGGGTGGTGGGTGGGGAGGACAAATTGAGGCAAAAGAGGAAAGCCACAGAGGGTTGATGTGTGCTGCCATTGGCTGTCTGGCACTCAATGCATGCTGGCATCACACACCAATTTTGCACAGAATTTACATTAGCTAGCATGGAATTTTGTTATGGGCTGGCTATGATGCTGCCAGAGGTGAAAATACACCTCCGTTAGTTAAGGGGTTAATCTTTATGTTTGCATTATTTCATAGTGAAACGCTGACCATACAGATTTCAAGCACCATGACCACTTCCAATTATGGAAATAACCTCCTGAAATTGGCTACATATGTAGCAGACTGAACTGACCTTCTTTCAGCAGCTTTGATCTAAATGGACGTTAACAATGGTCTGTGCTTGCACTAGCATTCGGCACTCTAAGGGTGCAGTTTGTTTAGCAGTTTTTCGTCACATCAGGGAGGATATATCTAATGTATATGATATACCAATGGTAATTACAATATTTCAAATTCCATAGAGGTAAATCTGGGAGCAGTACTTATTATGCTATGATTAATTTAAATAAGCATTGTTTTGAGAACATGCCTTGCTTTTCAGGTGAATATGTGTGTGTGCTAGGCCTAGGCTTCAAAGTTACACACATAGTTATAAGTTATTTTCCCAATATTTGGGTAACTAAACACAGAAAATAAAGCTGCTGTCATTTGTGTTGCATAAGTTACTGTCCATTTACTTGCTACTTTGCCAAATAATCGTATAAGCGTGTCTCACTGATGTCAGTTATTTAGGGAAATCATGTGTTTCAATATAGAATAAATTATCTCTTCAAATCAGCATTACATTCCACTGGCAGGCACCTCAGTATCCACTAAACTCTCCATCGAGTCACACAAAATTTATTTTGACCTGGTGTCTCCTGTGAAGTCCGGCAGTATTGCCAAACATGTGATACACATACAATGCATTCACTACACGCACAGAATACAATACACACACTACATGCACTGCACAATAGAGATGTCGCGAACCGTTCACGAACGGCTCGCCACGGTTCGCCACGAACCGTTCGCGGCGAGCTCCGGTCAGCTGACACATCCTGGCCAATCTCCAGCAGACCCTCCCTCCCAGACCCTCCCACCTCCTGGACAGCATCCATGTTGAAGCTGCCTTCAACATGGATGCTGTCCAGGAGGTGGGAGGGTCTGGGATGGAGGGTCTGCTGGAGATTGGCCGGGATGTGTCAGCTGACTGGAGCTCGTGGCGAACCGCGGCGAGCCATTCGCAGGAAGTTCGCGAACGGTTCGCGACATCTCTACTGCACAAACACACTACATAAACACAGGCACTACATCCACTACAGTAAACAAACAACAAATGGATCAGCGCTAAGTGACTAGCCAGAAAGTTATTTTGAAAACAGGCAGCAAACCAATTTGTTTTTAAATATCATTGCATTATTAAAGGAACATTGACCAGTTTACCTTTGTGCCGTAGACCTTTTTTACTTTTATTTATTTATTTTAACTTGGTCACACAGAACTTTGGAGAACAACTTCTTATTAATAAAGTATAGTCGAAGCTGCTGGATGTAAGGTTAGTGCAAGTAGAGATGACGATTAGGCAAATAAATTTTTCCCATATTATGCAAACAAGGTGTGAACACAATAAAAAATACTATTTCTTGCACAGAAAACTAAACTGGCATCAAAAGCATTATGAAATGTTAATAGAAAAATGTATATGTTATAACAAGATCATATGCAGTAATAGTAATAAAAGTGCAGTGGAGACATAGGCGTGCACAGCCTATTGCATTAGGGTGTGCACCCTAAAGCACAAGCACACACCGCGTGTATATGTGTATGTATATACACACACACACACACATACATACACACACACACTGCTGTGTGTGTGTGCTCTGTGAGGGTGGTGTGAGGGTGCTGGTAGTGTGATGTGTGTGTGTGTGTGTGTGTGTGTGTGTGTGAGGGTCCTGGTAGTGTGCTATGTGGGTGATGGTGTTTGTGAGGGTGCTGTTAGTGTACTGTGTGTGAGGGTACTGGTAGTGTGCTGTGTGTGTTTGTTAGGGTCCTACTAGTGTGCTTTGTGAAGGTGCTGTGTGTGTGGGTGCTGTGTGTGTGTGTGTGTGTGTGAGGGTACTGTTAGTGTGCTGTGTGTGAGGGTGCTGTGTGAGGGTGCTGTGTGTGTGTGCTGTATGTTTGGGTGATTTTTGGGAGTCGAGGTGGGGGCCGATTAGTTAATAAAGATCCCCCCTCCCTTCTTACCTTATGTAGGGAGGGGGGACCTTGCTGCTGCTTCCTTCCCTGGTGGTCCAGTGGAGAGTGAACTCTAGCCTGCGGGGCTAGAGTTCACTCTCGCGAGATCTGAGCATTGCCGCGGCAATGCTCAGATCTCTCGAGAGGAACCCGGCGGAACTGCTGGATAGAGCTCCCCTGGTCCTCTCCTGCCTCCCTCCCTGAATGTGGGTCGCTGGAGAGGGAGGCTTAGAGTAGAGCCGGCGCTCAGATAGCGCTGGCTCTGCATGAGAAGAAATAGTATTTTTTATTGTGTTCACACCTTGTTTGCATAATATGGGAAAAATTTCTTTGCCTAATCGTCATCTCTATGAGTGGAGATAGTAGATAACAAAGGGCAGATAAGAAAGTAAAGTAAACATAGCATTAGTGAAACTAACCAATGGGTTCTCTGATATCAGTTTTGTTCTTAGACCATAGTAGAACCATTCCTCAGTAGGTTTTCTAGTCCAAATGAGTAATTCTCATGGAAAATACTATATATAGCAGATGTTCTTTCCAAAGCTAAATTTAGAATAAACATAAGAGGAAGTTTCTTCATTTGCATACCAAGTATCCTGCTACGTGATATTGACTCATATGTGCATCATACCTGGAAAACCAATTTCATAAAACTTGATATATATAGGTCAAGGTGTTCCGATTTGCATCTCCTTTTAACCTCTTAAGGATGGAGGCAATTGTACATGTTCTGATCAAAAACAAAATATAAACAAAACCTGGAATTTGAATGTCTGTTCAACCATAAATAACCACACATATTATATATCATTTTGATCATGAGAAACATTGCTTTCACTTCACATCAAATATTTAGATATGAAAAATAATGTAATATTAATAAAATATAAAGAAATGTGAGAAATTAAGAAATGTTAGGTTTTTTGTTTTTTTTTAGTTCTGCCTGGCATTTTAAGCCCTTAAGGGCTGAGCCAAATGTACACGTTTTGATCAAAATAAAATGTAAACAAAACTTGGAATCTGACTGTCTGTTCAACCGTAATTCACCTCTTTCATATTAAATGCACCCACACTTATTATATATCATTCTATTCAGGAGAAACAGGACTTTCAATTAAAATCAAATATTTAGCTATGAAACATAATTTAATATAAAAAAAAGTGAGAAATTAAGAAATGTTATTTTTTTTTAGTTCTGCATGACATTTTAACTGTGAATCTCATAATACCATTAGCTTTTACCGCAATAAAATACACATATTTGTATTCAGCTATGTCTCGTGTAAAACAGTGCCCCCCATGTACAGGTTTTATGGTGTTTTGGGAAGTTCTAGGGTCAAATATAGCATGTTACATTTTTTATTTTTTTCACATTGAAACAGTTACCTATCCACATCCAAACAATAATATCTCTTTTCCTTTCCACTTATGCCATTAACCCCTTAAGACCGGAGGGCGTACTATTACGCCGTATTCTAAGCGGCACTAAACGCCGCCGGGCGTAATAGTACGCCCTCCGGTCTTTCGGTACTTATCCGGTCGCCGGCGATCCCACGCCGGCGATCGCGGTTCGGGGGACTCCCAGGGAGCCCCCCGTGGCACCTCCGTCCTCCTGGAAGCCCCCCGGCCATGTGAGAGTGGGGTCCTTGCGAGGACCCCACAATCACATGGCCGGGGGTAGCTGGCTGCAGCATTGCCAGCAGGGGGGCTGCCTGTAATGACAGGTGGTCCCCCTGCTGGCTGAAAATAAAAATGAATAAAATAAATAGTGTAAAAAAGAAAATAAAATATACTTAGATTATATATATATATATATATATGATCTAAGTATATATATACACATATACATACACACACGTACACCGTCTAGGTGTATTTTACTATTAATATATATATAATTATATATATATATTAATATCAAATTACACGTAGACTGATACTGATTAAATATATATATAATTATTGTTATATATATATTTATATATATTATAAAAAAAATTAAAATGTAAATACGTTAAAAAATAAAATTATAAAAATAATTAAAAATAAATAATTAAAAATATATAGATGTGTGTTATTTCGTTCTAACTGTATTGTGAAATTAATATATATATATATATATATATATATATCAAAATACACGTAGAACGAAATAATATATATATCTATATACATAAATATATACGTATATATCACTATATATACCTATATATAAATAAAAATATTTTAAAAAAATTATATAGATATATACATATATATATATATACACATACGTATATATACATATATTAATTCTACATATATATTTATGTAATATTTTTACATAAATAGTTATCTTAATTAATTACAATTAGCAGGACCTGCCTGACAACCCATGCCGAAAGTAAAGGGAATTTAATTTGCTAGCACTATATTTAACCCTATAACTTTCAGAGACACCATAAAACCTGTACATGGGGGGTACTGCTCTACTCGGGAGACTTCGTTGAACACAAATATTAGTGTTTCAAAACAGTAAAGTGTATTACAACGATGATATCGCCAGTAAAAGTGACGTTTTTTGCATTTTTCACGCACAAACAGCATTACACGGACAATATTATTGCTGTGATACTTTTTACTGTTTTGAAACACAAATATTTGTCCCGAGTACAACAGTACCCCTCATGTACAGGTTTTATGGTGTTTTCAAAAGTTACAGCGTCAAATGTAAGGCTTGCGTTTCATTTTGTTCACATTAAAATTCGCCAGATTGGTTACGTTGCCTTTGAGACCCTATGGTAGCCCAAGAAGGAAAATTACCCCTATGATGGCATACCTTTTGCAATAGTAGACAACCTAAGGTATTGCAAACAGGGTATGTCCAGTCTTTTTTAGTAGCCACTTAGTCACAAACACTGGCCAAAATTGGCGGTTTTTTGCATTTTTCACACACAAACAAATACTAACGCTAACTTTGGCCAGTGTTTGTGACCAAATGGCTACTAAAAAAGACTGGACATACCCCATTTGCAATACCTTGGGTTGTCTACTATTGCAAATGGTATGCCATTATGGGTGTAAATTTCATTCCCGGGCTACTATACAGTCTCAAAGGCAACGTAACCAATCTGGCGAATTTCAATTTCAAATGTAACGTGCTATATTTGACCCTGTAACTTCCCAAAACGCCATAAAACCTGTACATAGGGGGTACTGTCTTACACATGAGACTTTACTGAATACAAATATGTGTATTTTATTGCAGTAAAAGCAAACAGTATTATGACATTGACCGTTAAAATGTCATGTAGAACTAAAAAAATTTAAAAAAATCTTATTTTCTCCCATTTTTTTCATATTAAATTATGTTTCCTAGCTAAATATTTGATATTAAATGAAAGCCCTGTTTCCCCTGAATAAAATGATATATAATAATGGTGGGTGCATTTACTATGAAAGAGGTGTATTACGGTTGGACAGACATGTAGCGCAAATGCCAGGTTTTGTTTACATTTTGTTTTGTTCACAACGTGTACATTTGGCTCCGTCCTTAAGGGGTTAACTCTCAGCAACAACCTGAAGTGCCGGATGGGTGAGCCACACTGGACCGCATGCAAAAGCATCTGAATGCAAATTTTGCCCATTTCCGGATGCAACTAGAGGCCCAATCCATGGGAGCAGCACCTGGAGGTCAGTAGAGTGAACGGAGGAGAACAGATTGTGAGGCGTATGGCCCTCCCCTCTGGGAGCAACTCTCTTAGCAGCGACTAGGTCTCCCACACTATACCCACCTGGGCTGAGAGCCATCAAGGATGTCCTCCCACCGCATCATCCACAGAGGCAGAAGACGCAACGCTGCAAGCAGGGACTGACCAGCCAGGGACTTTGCCGCATCCCAGTAGGGAAGGTCTTGGACCAAACGCTGCATGTACCATTACGTGCTGAATGCGCCGTGGTACAGAGATGCAGGCCCTCAACACTGCCCAGGGCTGGAGGGATGCCTCACTTAGCTCCTGCCCTAGACTGCCTCCTGGCAGCCTCCACGTGTTTCCATGCCTCGGCATTGGCTGACGCTGGGCATTCCATCCATGGCCCAGAGCCAGCCCCATAGAGCATTTATGCTGTACTATGGTTTTATATTTATGTACTTGCATTACTTTCTCCATCTGAGCTGGGCAATGCAGCAGTTTACTTGAAGTTCTAACAACGCTATTAAAATGTACATATGTCTTTTGAGAAATCTCAGTTCCCTTCAGACTCTATGTTTCTCTAATTCAGTGGGCACTACGTTAAAGCTTACGACCGGCTAAGCCAGTGCAATGATAATGTCTGGGGCCTCAGTGGTATCTCCTCTGTGTAACCATAACTTGGCATATATCGCCTATTTTACCTAAATCACAGCTAGTTTCAAATGACATTTCACTAGTTTCCTGTAAGTATTGCCGTATTAATATTTCATATGTTTAGACTAGTTACAATAAAATAAAACTTTGCATGTCTTCTCAATACCCCAAATGTTATGCGTGATACTTGGCATGAAGACTGCTGTTGGGGCACTTCAAGCATGTTTGTCATATCTTTATGCACTGGAAAAATACAAAATAACAATAAATAAATACATTTGAAAAATGCTGTAATTTTAGGAATCTGTAACAGATTAATCAAATTTACATTAAGTCTTATAGGACAGGTTGATTCAGTTCTCAAACAAATCAAAATTTGAACAGCCTTGTGGAGCTGATTAAGTTCGAGTTCCAAGGTTCCACTGTATTAAGTTCATGAAGGTGGGTTTGCGATACAGGTGCATATACTACATCCCCATAATCAATGACCGGCATTAGCATTTGTTGCACTTACTGTAGGGCTAAGGCAGGATTTGTTTCTGTACAGGGCACCTAGTTTTGGATAGAGTTTTGAAGAGATTTTTTTTTAGTGTGAAAGCCAAAGGATAGGATTGGGTCTAGCAACATACCTAGTTATTTGAAAGAATTAACTGCGGTCAGTGTGCTATTTGAATTTGTGTTTATACATAGTTGTTGATTTTGAAGTTTATGCAATTTAGGTACATTTCCAAAGATCACTGTAACAGTTTTGTTCGTGTTTAGGAAGAGTTTAACTGCTATCCACTTTTCTACCTCTGCAGGGCCGTCTTTAACACAGGGCAAACGGGGCAGCTGCCCTGGGCCCAGTTACTCCTGGGGGGCCCAAAGCAGCTGCCCTGTGGGCCCACAACAATTTGGAGGGGCCTATCAGGTGGCCCATGCATTTAGGGCCACCCGATGGGTGTCTCTGAACAGGCACCCGGTGGGGTGCCATGGCCCTTTAAGAGCAGACCGGGCCCCTGTAGTATTAGCTGGATGGGAGGAAGTGACAGCCGATCACTTCCTCCCAGCTTCAGAAGAGAGCACCGCGGGAGGAAGGAGGCAGCAGCAGGTAGCAGCATGGGGGGGTGGGGAGAGGCAAGAATGAGCTTCTGCTCATTCCCACTCCCATCAGCCTCAGCCAGCTCTAAGCTGAGTTGAAGGTAAGTGTATCCAGTCCCTGATCCTTTCCTTCTGCGTGAATGGCTGCAGCTAGGATAGTTTTTAGAAAAACCACCCCACTCAATGCCCCTGCCCTGCTTTCCCCCACTTACTGCTTATCTTCTCTGTGCCCCCACTTACTGCTTATCTTCTCTGTGCCCCCACTCTCTGCCCCTGCCCTGCCTTCCCCCACTCACTTCTTCTCTTCTCTGTGCCCCCAATCTCTGGCCCTGCCCTGCCTTCCCCCACTCACTTCTTCTCTTCTCTGTGCCCCCACTCTCTGGCCCTGCCCTGCCTTCCCCACTTCTTATCTTCTCTGTGCCCCCACTCTCTGCCCCTGCCCTGCCTTCCTCTACTCACTCCTTCTCTTCTCTATGCCCCCACTCTCTGCCCCTGCCCTGCCTTCCCCCACTTACTTCTTCTCTTCTCTGTGCCCCCACTCTCTGCCCCTGCCCTGCCTTCCCCCACTCACTGCTCCTGCCTTCCTCCCTCACTGCTTTTTTTACCCTGTGCCCCCACTCACTGCCTTTCTACTATGTGCCCCCACTCACTGCTTTTTTTCTGTTTAGATTAGTTTAATTATTGCTGCAGTTGCATTTAAGCACAGGTGATGAGAGGATGAGAAACATAACTGGTGTGTATTTTTTTTGTATTTTATATTTAAATTCTTTTTTTTGTTGTGCATTACATATAACAGTACCAGCTTGCCTTGCCACAGCAGCATCAGCATTTACAAGTTTTGTGCCTCCTCCAACTCTCTGCTCCTGCCCTGCTGCAAACATAAAAATTATCACATGTATGTCAGAGTGTGTGTATCTGTGTGTATGTGTGTGTAACTGTGTCGGTGGTGAGTGTTTATGTGCCAGTGTGCAGTGTTTATGTGCCAGTGTGCATATCAGAATTTGTGTGCATGTGCCAGTGTGTGTATCTGTGTGTCAAGGTATGTGCATGGGTCAGTATGTTTATATGTGTGTTGATGTGTATGTAACTGTGTATGTGTATACATCCCAGCAATCAAAAACAACATGCAAACACATCCCTGATAACACAAACATTACAGACAAACACACCCCTGATTTCAAACTCAAAATTATATATAAAACACACCCTTTACCCAAACACCAATACTATACACAAATGTTTAGAAGACAACACTACATTCTATAACAACCCTGAAGGCAAATATTACATACAAACAAAACCCAGTATTAAAATGCCAAAATGATATGCATACACCAACTCACAGTTGCACACCTGCATTTAAAAGTCAACCATACATACAAACACACACCACTGCATTCAAACACAAACACTACACACAAGTACACCTTTGCATTCCAATTGTAATAGTACATACAAATACACCTCTACATGCACACATATACTCTATACAAAAACAGGCTTACATTCAAATGCACAAACACTGCACACAAATACAACCCTACAAGGATGGGCAAAGTATAGATCCCCAGCTGGCATAGCATTGTGGGAGTTGTATGACAGATGGGGATGTATCTTTTCGCCACTCTTGTGCTAGAGGGGGAGGCCCAAACAACTTTCTTGTACCAGGGCTTCTCTGCATTAGTTCCGCCACTGGGTTGGAGTGTAAGGCATGATTGCATGCCAGGGAGTGGGAGGGCAGCAGGGTCCAGGGGGCCAAAGCAAATGCTTGCCCAGGGTCCAATCACTATTAAAGACGGCCCTGTACCTCTGTGAACTAGTCTTGGAGCACGGCCTCAAGCTGCGGTAGATTGGGTTTACTAGCGTAGATTATAGTGTCGTCTGCATACATGTGTACAGTTGAGAATTTGCAGACATTAGGCAGATCATTTATAAATAATGTGAATAATAGGGGGCTAAGTATGGAGCCTTGGGGAACACCTCACGTGACTGAAAGAGGGAGGGAGGTGCTATCAGAATTGGCCACATATTGCAATCGGTCTAAAACATATGATCAAAACCAGGTTAGCGAACGATCCCCAATACCTGAGTTTTTAAGTTTTTGCAAAAGAATGCCATGGTCTACTGTGTCAAAGGCCTTGGCAAAATCATTTCTCCTGTCACTACGCAAGACATTTCATCACTTATCACTTTCATCATGTTTGACTAAGCAGTATATATCTATAATTATCTAAGTTTAAGTTCTATGTGTATCTATGTTTGTTTGAGTATAGGTATATGTGTGTTTTTACTTTAAGAACATGTGGAAATATGCATTCAGGTAGTGGGTAGAGGAAGGATAGAGTATAAAAAGTTAAGTCTCCTTGTTCCATGCCAATTTGGATGTCATTGCAAACTTTTAAGAGGGCAGTTGAGTGATTTCATACAATCCTCTGATAAAAGAGTTTATTTTAAGCCTGTCTTCTCTAGATACTCCTCTATATTGTCATATTAGATGCTTTAGAAATGAATTGTTTAGAAGCACATCCTCACTTTTTGCATGAGGACATCCAGTGTATTGAAAACCCCCATGGAAAAGCCTAATGGGCGCACCGCAAGTGATGTAAATCATTTCACTGCCTTGTGTCAAATCAAAGAACCTGGTATTACTTAGTGGTTTTTTTCCCCCCGATATAAATACAATCATTTTGAAATAAAGGTTTATTTTATTGTAAAATTGTTTTTAATGGATTTTATAAAATAAATTCATGGTCATCACAAAGTTCCCTACTTTATTTATTTATAAAAGGTACAAGTCTAACATATTCATGGAACAAGTGAAAGGAATATTGATATAGGCAAGGCAATATTTTCATGTTATTCAATATTATCTTTGTTAAAATTAACTTCTGAATATTTTCTGTACATGTCAATGTAAACGTACTAGAATTTCACAATTTTGAAGGTTGAACCACAGTGATCTAAAAGACAAAAAGTCTAAAGCACACCTGATCTCCTTTCCTTCAAAACTGTCTCTACAATTATCATGAGTCACCTGTAAACTTTCTAGCATGAAGATCTACAGCATATTCTTTTTAATGACTTACACTGTTAATCATTTCCAATGTACTTTTTATTTTCAAACGTGAATGCAGGGCTTCCACAACCAGCTGTGTCTATTTGTATCTGCACAAAGTCACATAAAACAACTGAAAAAAAAATAAAAAACCAAAACAAGTCGATCTTTGTCACATAATGGACCTGCAGATGTTTTCCAGAGTTGTTCTAAAACTACTTTGACATTACATCTGATATTTTGTCACTGCTGGTTTGAATTTCTTTCTCATCTTCTTGGATGGAGACATGTTTTCTCCATTTGAGCTCAGTAAATAAATATATAAAAGGACTGATCGTACTATTCAGTGCAGTGCTAAACACACTGGCATAGTACAAACTGACATACTGAACATCTAAACTCAAAAGCTGAAAATACATTAAAAACCATACAAAGTTGAATGGAATGACAAACAGTATAAAGATCAAGACTGCAATGATGATGAGTATGCAAAGTACTATTGAAATATTCTTTCTGAATTTCTGTAGCATGATTAGTAGTGTAAGACTTGAAATGATCATCAATGGCAAGCAAATACCAACCCCTATACTAAATGTCATTAGCTCAACTCCTGTACATACGTTTGACTGAGCCGCAAAATCTTCTGGAGGACATGCAAAATTTTCAATAAGACTTTCTAAGCAGCCAACAAACCAGAGGAGAAAACACATGATGGTCGATAAGTTATTTGGTCGGTAACAATGGCACCATGTGGGAAAGCTCACTGAGAGACATCGTTCAATACTAATAGCTGTGATGAAGAACATTCCTGAATACTGAGCAGTATCATAAAATATTTCTATAAATGTATAGAGAGTCTTTTTTCCGGTAAAAGTAGAGTTTACACCAATTAGTGTGTTTATATATAACATCATTATTAGAGCAGTAAGTAATAGAAAGATGAAGTCAGCTACTGCCAGGTTGATAATATAAACAGTATATTTGCTTCTCTTTATCCTGAAGGCAAGCAACCAGAAGACAACAATATTTGCCACAATTCCATAGAGGCATAGAGCTATAGCCACAGCAGATGCTATAGTAAAATGTATATATGCATCCGGACTATAACCACCATCGTCGTATGTGGTATTATTCAGACCGGTCATGTTTGTTTCATTGAAATCCATTGTTCTTGATCAACTGCAACCTGTGAGCCTAGATTTATACCTATTTTAAGCAAAGAGAAAATATATGAAATATGAATAATTTTTAAAAAGTCAAGTCAAAAAATGAAAGCATGCTATTCTTCAGTTTGGTGTAATTATAGACCATATAATCTTAAAATCACTTCTAATTTACATTTTATTGCAAAAAAAATATAGATAATCAGCTAGTTCACAGAGTACAATTTCCAATCTCACTAAATTGTTTCAAACCATTCAAAACCATTTAAGATGGGGACTCCCTTCTAGTTAATATAGCTGTGTTTCCCATGGAGGATAAATCACTTAAAGTAAATTAATGTTTTACCTAATCAGTTCATACACTTTATGGTACATTTAAATCTATCTTCTTGTGCTCTAACTTTCATTTCTCCTGTCACTACGCAAGACATTTCATCACTTATGTATAAACATGTTTGACTAAGCAGTATACATCTATAATTATCTAAGTTTAAGTTCTATGTGTATCTATGTTTGTTTGAGTATAGGTATATGTGTGTTTTTACTTTAAGTACATGTGGAAATATGCATTCAGGTAGTGGGTAGAGGATAAAAAGAAATAGGGCGGAAGTAAAATAGAGTGGGAGAGGGTGGTTGTGTGGAGAGATATTTTCTTATTTGATCATTCTTATTAATAAAGTGGAGTGGAAGCTGCTGGATGTTAGGTTAGTGGAGGAAGGGTATGACAACTGGGCACAGTAATCTACCCTTTATTATGCAAACCAGTTGTGAACACAACAACAACAACAATACTATTTCTTGCACAAAAAAAGGCATCAAAAGCATTAAGATATGTTAATAGAAAAATGTATGTTATATCAAGATCATATGCAGTAATAGAAATAAAAGGTAATAGATTGAAGAAAGTAGAAAACAATGGGCAGACAAGAAATTAAAGTAGAAAGAGCATTAGTGAAACTAACCAGTGAGTTCTCTGATATCAGTTTTGTTCTTGGTCCATAACATAACCGCTCCTCAATAGATTTTCTAGCCTCTCATGGAAAACACTATATATAAGGCAGATGTTCTTGCCAAAGCTAAATTTAGAAGAAATGTTATAGGAACTTCCCTTGTTTGCATACTAAATAGTATGCTACGTGATGCTGATTCCGATGTGCATCATACCTGGAAGAACAATTTCATAATAGTTGATATATATAGATCAAGGTGTTCTGATTAGCATTTCCTTTTAATCAGGGACAGCCCAAGACATTGTGCTGCCTGGGTCCAATGATGAGTTGCACATCACATCATAATGTCAGACATAGGCACTAGAAGCTCTTAACTGTGATTTGGGCCGTGGCTGCATCTTGCAGCTGTTTAGTAGATAACTCCCTAAAGTGATACCCTTGTGGGGTTGCAAAAAAAAAAAATTAACGACTGGGCAGCTGTTACTAGTCCAGAAAAGGGGGACATGGCACAGGTGGGGCACCTATTAACCCTTTAAGGACAAGACTTCTGGAATAAAAGGGAATCATGACATGTCACACATGTCATGTGTCCTTAAGGGGTTAAAATAAATGACCCGTGGGACCCCTAGTGATGGGTGGGTGAACTATGTAGGCCTATTGTCCCCCCACCCATTGGCAGCAAATGGGGAACCTAAATAATAATGGGGGGACCTATTGTCCACCCCATCCCCAACCCATTGGCTGCGTATGTATCGTCTTAAATGATAATGGTTGACCTATTGACCCTCCAAGCCCACACCCATTGGCAGTGGGTGGGGAAACTAAATGATAATGGGGGTCTTATGGTCCCCATCCAGCCCCCACCCATTGTTAGCAGATGAGAGCCCTAAATAATAATGCAGTGGACCTATTGTCCCCCCAGCCCACACCCACTGGTAGCAGGTGGAAGCACTAAATGATAATTTTTGGGCCTATTGTCCCTCCCCAGCCCCCCACTCATTACGGCATGTGAGGGCTCTAAATAATAAAAGGGGAAGTGGACCTATTGTCATTATTTTTTAGGGCCCACAGTAATATTATAGGGGGCCCCACCAGCTGCCAATGGGTGAGGGCTGGGGGCAACAGTCCTACTCATTATCTTTTAGGGTCCCAATACACTATCAATCAGTGGGACCTGAGGGGACAATAGGTCCCCTCACTATTATTTAGGGCCCACACCTGCCATCAATGGGTCTGCTGCTGTGACCTAGAATAGAAATAAAAACTTAATTGAATGCAGTAAGTGGTTTTTCACCAAGGTGTTTTCATCATAAAAAAGCTTGTCTTAAAGCAGCACTGTCCTGCCAAACTTGCCTTTCTCCTACTGCTTCCTATTCTCTTCCTCTCTCAGAATCTGTTCTTATTTTCTTCCTTTCTGATCTAGTTTTCTAAGACAAAGTATGGACTTATGTATTTTTCCTACATTTGACCTTCTTTGCCCAAAAGGAAGAGCTTAAGTCTGCTCCATTTCCTGTGGTCAGAGAAATTTTCACACAACACTCACCTTGCTCCATGTTCTCGCAATGACTAATTTCACTATTCCCGAGCGTCCTGTCATATAGACAGGGCTTTGGCGAATTGACAGAATTGACAGAATTTCGTGTAAACAGTTTGCCCATTGGTATTCGCATGAAATTTGGTCATTTTGTTCTGTTTGGAATTTCATTTGGAGAAAGTTGGTCTTTCGGAAAACTTTACTAATACTAAGAAAAAAATGCCTCGAATTAGCATACGAAAGATTAAAATCTCCCTCCTCCCCTACTCGCTATGTCGCGAGTAGTGGGATGTATACTAAAGTAAAATGTATACTAAAGTAAAGTAAAAAAAAAAAGACACCCCCGGAATCCAATAAAGTGCCCCCATTGTTAGACACCCATTATAATAATTAAAGGTGGGAATATAGTGTCCCCCCTAGCCTCCACCCATGTCCTGCAAGTAGGATCTTTTAAACTAAACCAGGGACCTCAGTGTCCCCAACGGTCCCCACCCAGTAGCAGTGGGTGTGGGCCCTAAGTGACCAAAGGGGGGGGAAACTATTGTCTCCCCCTACGGCCCCTACCCTTTAGTGGTGGGTGGGGGCCCTAAATGAGAAAAGAAGGTTACTTATTGTTTCCACCCCAGCCCCTACCCTTTGGCACTAAATGGGGGCCCTAACTGACAAATGAGGAACTTATTGTCCACCCCTCCAGCCCCCACACATTAGTGGCAGGTGGGGGCCCTAGGTGACATAAATGGGGTGAAACTACTGTTACCCCCTCGTTCCCACCTATTGGCAATGGTTGGGGGCTAATTCTTAAACTATTGATATAGATGATGGAACCAGCGCTTGTACAAAAAGAAAATATTAAATACAAATATAACTTATAATAGTAAATAGCTGCTAAACATTCAGAGATTCCTATTAAACTAAACACACAAAACAAATTAAGAATGTAGCGCTTATGTGTAAAGAAATTAATCACCTTTTAGAGTTTTTGGAGCAAAATTTCACTGGAAAATCGGCAGGAAAAGTGTCTAAAAGATAATCATACATAGTATAGATCACACTTATATACATTTATTATTAATAAATAGTAGATAAACTCACAAACGGAGAGCTATGGACTTAGCTCTAGTTTGAATAGCCTCTGGGTCCATACAGGTGACCCACCCCTCCTCACAATGTGTTTCTGTGGTCTGTGGATGAATAGAAATACACCAAATTGCGCAGTATAGTTTATAATATCTCTGAGAAAATATATATGGTCTTTAAGTGGGTACTTTTTTTTTTTATAAATAAAAAAGCCTCAATGTGCTTAAAAATACCGGTATTTTTAAGCACATTGAGGCTTTTTTATTTATATATATAAGTGTATTAATAAAATCTTTTATTACTTTTTAAACGATCCTGGTTCCTGATATCGTTATATTGAACGGGGAGTGCAGTCCCGAATCTGCACAACGCTACAAAATTGAGTCAATATATTTTGACTCCACACTTGTGAGTACCCACTTAAAGACCATATATATTTTCTCAGAGATATTATAAACTATACTGCGCAATTTGGTGTATTTCTATTCATCCACAGACCACAGAAATACATTGTGAGGAGGGGTGGGTCACCTGTATGGACCCAGAGGCTATTCAAACTAGAGCTAAGTCCATAGCTCTCCGTTTGTGAGTTTATCTACTATTTATTAATAATAAATGTATATAAGTGTGATCTATACTATGTATGATTATCTTTTATAGACACTTTTCCTGCCGATTTTCCAGTGAAATTTTGCTCCAAAAACTCTAAAAGGTGATTAATTTCTTTACACATAAGCGCTACATTCTTAATTTGTTTTGTGTGTTTAATTCTTAAACTAACCCCCAAGTGACTAGGTGTCCCCAAGCCTCTAGTCACTCCCCCCACCCTCCCAGTGACTAGCAGGGGCGGGCTGGGCCGGGGGGAGGGAGGCAATTGCCCCCCAGGCCGCCCTAAATAATTTAAAAAACGACCGCTGTGGGGCCGGTCCCTGGCGCCAGGAGGAGGGGGGTGCCGCACGGAGCAGGGCCACCTAGGGTGCCCTGGTAGCAAGGCAGAGTAGGCACCTGCTTGTCCCAGATGGCAGGTGCCTACTCTGCAGGACTATACCGGCCGCTGTTCATGAGGAAGGAGGCAGGCACTGCCTCTACTGATCTTCCTGCTCCCTTGCGCGCCCTCTCTGGTGATGCCGGGAGCCGGAATATGACGTCATTCCGGTTCCGCATCAGTAAACTGCGTGAGGGAGCAGAAAGAAGCAGGAAGTCACTGGACCCCGGGGAGAGGACCCAGAGGACTCCTAAAGGTAGGAGTAACAAGGAATTTGTGAGTGTGTGTCTAGAAGTGTATGTATGTGTCTGGAAGTGAGTGTGTGTGTGTGTCTGGAAGTGAGTGTGTGTGTGTGTGTCTGTGTCTGGAAATGAGTGTGTGTGTGTGTGTGTGTCTGGAAGTGAATGTGTGTGTGTGAGTGTGTGCCTGGAAGTTAGTGTGTGTGTGTTTTTTGGAAGTGTGTGTGTGTGTCTGAAAGTGTGTGTCTGTCTGGAAGTGTGTGTGTGTCTGGAAGTCAGTGAGGGTGTGTGTCTGGAAGTGAGTGAGTGTGTGTGTGCGTGTGTCTGGAAGTGAGTGTGTGTCTGTCAGTAAGTGTGTGTATCTGTCTGTCTGGAAGTGTACGCGTGTGTGTCTGGAAGTGTGTGCATGTGTGTCTGGAAGTGTGTGTGTGTATGTGCCTGCCTGTCTGTGAGTGTTTGTCTGTCAGGGTTTGTGTGTGTGTGTGTGCTATTGAGAGTGAGTGCCAGTGTGTCTGTCAGCAGAGCCAGCCTTTGAGGTGTGCAAGCTGTGGGGTCACGTAGGGTGCCATGACAACAGAGGCACCCGGTGGCCAACACAGCTCACAGGTTTGGGACACCAGCACATTAAAGGGACACTCCAGGCACCCAGACCAATTATGCCCATTGGAGTGGTCTGGGTGCCAACTCCCACTACCCTTAACCCTGCAACTGTAAATATTGCAGTTTTCATAAACTGCAATAATTACATTGCAAGGTTAACTCCTCCTCTAGTGGCTGTCTACTAGACAGCCACTAGAGGGCACTTCCTGGTTTATAGCACAGGTTTTCTGTGCTATAGCGTCACTGGACGTCCTCACGCTATGTGAGGACCTCCAGTGTCGCTAAAACCCCCATAGGAAAGCATTGAAAGCATTTTCAATGCTTTCCTATGGAGAGATCGAATGCGCGTGCGCAGCATGTGCATTAGGTCTCCCCCGCCGGCGGCCGCGCATGCGCAATCGGTCTCCCCCGCCGGATGACGTCAATGGGGGAGGAGCGTGGGCGGAGGTCTCAGGTATGTCACTGAAGGGTTCTAACGCCTTCAGCAACATGGGATGGGGGGTGGGAATGAGAGGGGACCTGCTGTGCCAGGAAAATAATTTGTTTTCCTGGCACTGGAGTGTCCCTTTAATTTAAATGACTCCCTAGTGGTCTACTGGTGCACACCAGCAGTAGGTGCCTTAGATCATATCCTCTCCCTTGTGGTTAGTTAGTGAGTCAGAGCACAGGCTCAGAGATTCTCCGCCTGCTCTTAAACAACATTGAAAGTTGGAGCCACAAAGGAGTGGGTATTGCAAAGAGCTACTGATTAGCATAACATCAATATCCGTTATAAAACCAGGAAAAGGTGGGCAAGGATGGTGAGCTGGTTCGGGGGTGCAATGGGCCACTTGACTGGATCTGCCCCCCATGTCTGATGCTTCCAGCCCTCCCCTGGTGACTAGGGTCGCCAAACCCATAATCATTCCCCAGTGACTAGGGGTTTCCAAACCCCTAGTTATCCCCCCATAAAATTAAAGCCTACTTACCTCCCTCACCCTAACAAAAGTAAGGAGGGGAGCAATAAACTAAATTCCTGGAAATTAAAAAAATTTATGATTACCATTAGATCTTTTTTCTAAAATCTTCTTTTTTCAGCCAAAAAAAAGGCCAAATAAAAATACATAAAGCCCATCGATTTAATACATTTTTTTTAATAACAAAAAAAAAAGCTCTAAAAAGTAATCCATCTTCACCCAGCAAGGGCTCTACGCTGACTGAGCTCTGCAGGGTGAGGAAAGGCTTATAAAGCTTTCCCATGCCCATTCAATTTGACTCAGAGTGCTCTAATTGGTTGGCTTAAACCAACCAATCTGCGTGCTCTGAAGGTAAATCTTGAGCAATGTCATTACTAGGAGGGTCCTCACTAGAAGGCAATGCATGTTCACATAGGTAAACTATGGCAATTTGAGAAGCCTTAATTGTCTCCTTTTGGCTGCTTGCTGTCTAACTTTCTCCAGGCAAACTGCCAACAGCCTCAGTCTAAACTGCATTTACTACACTCTGCTATGTTAGGGTTATGTTGCCGCTGTTGCTGCTAGGAGTAGTAGACAATGACAGTAGGGAATTATTTTCCAGTTGTTTTCATTAAATGATGTGATTCTACTGCAAATAGACATGAACTTAGACAACGACGTAAGTGCACAGTATATTCAGAAAATAGTGCACTGCTGCCTCTCCTCTTGACAAAATTAATCATATGTCTATGCCGGTAGGGGAAAGAAAAATATAATCATTCCTCACCATCTCAGACCAGACAGTGGAGACAATACTTAGGTACTCTATTCTACCTAATCAGTAAAGTGTAACTCTGATGGCACCAAGGGCGTCTCAAGCAAGTGGGGTTTTTCAGCTTGTTCTACATTTCTCTTTTCGTGTGGGAGAGCCAAATGAACCTGCACATCAAGGCCAATCATGTAGTAGGTGGCGCTTGTGTATGAGAGAGACAGGAAGCTACATCTATTCCCCTTCTGCAATTTCCTGCTGATTGGAACAAGTGGGAATACATGCAGCCAAGCAGAGAGACAGCCTACAGATCAGGTAAGTGGGGATGGGGGAGGGCTGTTTAAACAGCCAGATTAGGGAGTGAGGGGCAGCAGCAGCCCAAGTAGATTAGGAAGCAGCAGCCTATATATATGAGGTGTGAGTGAGTGAGGGATGGGGGTGGGCAGCAGCCTATAGATTGGGAGTGAGGTAAAGGCAGCCTATGATTGGGAGTGAGCTCATAGATTAGGAGTGAGGGCAGCAGCCTATAGATTAGGGAGTGAGGCTGGGGCAGCAGCCTATGATTAGGGAGTGAGGCTGGTATGCAGCAGCCTATAAGCAGATTGGGGAGTGAGGCTGGGGCAGCAGCCTCAAGAGATTGGGGAGTGAGGCTGGGGGGCAGCCTCCCAGATTAGGAGTGAGGGAGGGGGCAACCTCATAGATTAGGGGAGAGGGGCAGCAGCCTATGTATTAGGGAGTGAGGCTGGGGCAGTGCAGCCTAGATTATGGGAGTGAGGGGGCAGCAGCCTATAGATTAGGGAGTGAGGCTGGGGGGGGGCAGCAGCCTATAGATTAGGGGAGTGAGGGGGTGGCAGCAGCCTATAGATTAGGGGAGTGAGGGGGGGGCAGCAGCCTATAGATTAGGGGCCTATAGATTAGGGGTGTGAGGGGGTGACCAGAATGGTCCTTTAATTTGCTTAAAGGAACACTATAGTGTCAGGAATACAAACATATATTCCTGACACCATAGTTGTGAAAACGCTATTCACCCTGGCTTTATGTGATAATGGCTATGCCGCTTCCCTTTCATGACACTGTCAAAAAGGTACCAAGCATGGATGTCATTACAATTATGCCCCCCCGGAAAAATTCCTGCGGACGCCCATGGATGGCACTAACAAAGTCTCTGATGAGTTCTTCCTTAGTTGCTCCTTGCGAAGACTACTAGAAAGCTTATGGCCTCCCAGAGTAACCTCTAACTCACATACCTGTCTCTTGCTCTCTCCTAAAGGGCTGTACTTTACTCTCTTCTCCAGCTCTGCTTCACTCCCACCTTATTTGATTGCTATTTCCTGTCCTAATGTGTTTTATACTCCACCTCCTATAGACTAAACTCCTGAGGAGGGTTCTCTTCAACCTATCGTTCCTGTAAGTTTTCTTGTATTTATAGTTAAAACCCCCCTCTCATAATATTGTAAAGCGCTATGGAAGCTATATAAATGGCAATAATAATAATAATGTACCGTAACTGCTAACGTCAAGTCCACTGAACTGTGACTTTGAGAGCTTCTGGGCAGAGCTAGAGAAGAGTGTAGCTGCTGCACCACATTGGCCATTGGACAAAGTGCAGCAGTGTCAAAAGCAAAAGGAGGACAGGACCCGCCTGGCCCTAGCATCTTTTCCAGCACCTGTTACCTCTCTGTTTTTTCATTTTTGGTAAAATACTAGTTCAAGATTAGTTGTATCAATGATATAGTATCCAGCACAGAAAGAAAGCATTGATTCTGCTTCCAGTGTCTTTCCTTGGGTTTTAAACAGCGATGATCTGAGTCGTAATGAGACAGATAAATGACCCGACCATGTCGTCGGCAGGATTTCCGCGTATTGTGCAAGCGCAAAATATTCCTGCGCTGAAGAAGTAGTCTATATGACTGTAGCTTTTGTGTACAGCTAAATAATTATGTTATGGACAAATAAATTGTCTTCCTGCTCTTTAGGGGGCCTCCTGTCTCCATTGTGTATTAATGTTCTATCATTTATCTATGTACATATTAAACATTCTTCTTGTTTGGGGATTTATAATCATCCCTGTTTCATTAATTTATTTCTCATGCACAGGGAGGATCCTCTATGAGACACTTATCTTTGTTAGTCTGCTATCTATATCTGAAGGTAGATGCCCCCTTATCTGTTGACATTTATCCTTGTTAGATTATCTATATCTTTTGTGTGAATTTCTATAAAAATGGATATTTAGTTTTCCTGCTTGTTGCCCAGTTTGGTGACAATTTAAATTTCACTGATACGTTGGACCCCTTCATAATCCAGGCCCCTTTTCCTTCCTTGAGGTCTCAGGGTGTGGTGTGTACACAGTGCATGCCTCTTTGGTGTTTTACTTTTTTTGTATTATTTCTATCACCAGACGTATGTGGGTTGGCCAACTGTGTTCGCCCGCGTGGTGTAACTCTGATTGCCCATTCTTCCTGGTGTCGCATGGCATGACGGGCGTTGGCCGCTCTGATCACGCCCCTTTTTGTGCCTGAATTATGTTCAGAGTGTGACATCATGTGTAAAGTTTAGATCCACACGATTTTTTACCATTCACGAATTTTGTATTAATTTTCTTAATCAGTGTGTAGTCATAACAGTTCTTTATATAAACCTGTTGAATTAGGAATTGGGGGGAGGGGGGGGAGAGAATTAGAGGAGTGCTATCGAAGGCATAGATCAGGGCTTCCCTTACTTTTGACCTTTTTTGGACCATAACCAACTCCTGCTTTTTGCTGCTTGTGTTCACTTAAAGATATTGGATATTATGTGTCTAGTATTTGGATGTTAGACCTTCTAGTTTACAATTATATAATTTTAGGTTCAATGTTTAGGTGACATACCCTTTTGCCTCTAATCATATATCCTCAGAACAATCCACATTGTTTCTTCACCTTACCTTAATGAAAACCTGAAGTTACAGTATAGTGTATATATAATATATAGAGAAATCACAAATTTCTGAAGGGGGAGGAAGGGGTTAAACGCTTACCTTTTTCTAGCACTGCGCTCCCTTGGCACTGGGGACTCTCCTCCCTCTTTCGACGTCATCCGCTGAATGCGCTTCTCAATTTCTCAATGCTTTCCTATGGACGGCAGCGTCTTCTCACTGTGAAAATCACAGTGAAAAGCGCAGAAGTGCCTCTAGCGGCTGTCAGTTAGACAGCCACTAGAGGCTGGATTAGCTTCAATGTAAACATAGCAGTTTCTCTGAAACTGCTATGTTTGCAACTTTAGGGTTATTCCTAGATGTACCTGGCACCCGGACCACGTCATTGAGCTGAAGTGGTCTGGGTGCCTATAGTGGTCCTTTAACGGAAAAGAAAAGCTAAGACATTATTTTGACCAATTAACCATCTCCCCACTCATCCATCAGTGCCACTTTAGCTTCCGGGCAAAGCAGTGCACTTGGGCCCTGCCTACACAACTCACAGGAATAAAAATTTAAATTATAGATACAATTCAGCTTATATTTAATACTATTCCAACAAATGCAATACATACATACATACATACACCCCGACTGCTGAATATACGCACAGAGACTGCCGAATACACATACAGACTGCTGAATGCACACACACACTGCTGAATACACATAACGTGACTGCTGAATACACACAGACTGCTGAATACACACATATTGCAGTGAGGGGTCCAGTGTATGTGTTTGGGGGTGCAGTGTGTGGGGGGAATGCTGTGTGTGTGTGTGGGGTGCTGTGCTTTTGTGTGAGAAGGGGTGTGTGTGTGTATGTGTGTAGGAGAGAGGGGTGCTGGGTGTGTGTGTGAGGGGTGCTGGGTGTGTATGTGTGTGTGTGTGAGGGGTGCTGTGTGTGTGTGCATGAGGCAGTGTGTGTGTATTAGGCACTGTGTATGTATTAGGCAGTGTGTGTGTGTGTACTAGGCATGGTATGTGTTAGACAGGATATGGGTGTATTAGGCAATGTATCTATGTGTTAGGCAGGGTGTGCATGTATTAGACATTGTATGTGTACTAGGCAGGGTGTGTGCCTGTGAATGAGACAGTGTGTATGTATGCATTATTCAGTTTGTGTGTAGATTAAGCAGTTTGTGCATAAAGCAGTCTGTATGTGTGATGGATGTATCAGTGGCGGATCCAGGGGAGGCCATGGGGCAATTCTCCCCAATCCGATGCTCTCTCCTGCAGGGCCGGTGCTGTCCAAACGCCGGCCCTGCTAAGTGCCTTCACGGACCGGAGGGGAGATCAGAGATCTCCCTCACCGGTCCGCAGGCATATTACTGGGCAGCCGGCACCCAGAGAGGAGCTCTAGCCTGCCGCTCCGCTGGGTCTCATCTCGCAAGAACGGAGCGTTGCCGCGGTTACCACGGCAAGGCCCCGTTCTCGCCAGAGTGAACTCTAGCCTCAGGAGCTGCAGGCTAGAGTTCACTCTCACCACTGGACCACCAGGGATTCCACCGGACCACCAGGGATTACAAGCGATATCCCCCCTCCCTGGGCAAAGGTAGGAAGGGAGGGGGGATTATAAATAATATTTTATTAATTAAAAACATTTGTTTTACACTGCCCCCACAGCCCCCCATACACACTGCCCCCATAGCCCCTCATACACACTGCCCCCATAGCCCCCATACACACTGCTCCCACAGCCCCCCCCACTTCTCCACATACACACAGTGTTCCCCATACAAACAATGCACCCCACACACACAGTGCTCCCCATACAAACACTGCACCCCATATACACACAGTGCTCCCCATACAAACACACTTCTCCACATACACACAGTGTTCCCCATACAAACAATGCACCCCACACACACAGTGCTCCCCATACAAACACTGCACCCCATATACACACAGTGCTCCCCATACAAACACTGCACCCCCCACACACATACACACTTCTCCACATACACACAGTGCTCCCCATACAAACAATGCACCCCACACACATACACTTCTCCACATACACACAGTGTTCCCCATACAAACAATGCACCCCACACACATACACTTCTCCACATACACACAGTGTTCCCCATACAAACAATGCACCCCACACACACAGTGCTCCCCATACAAACACTGCACCCCATATACACACAGTGCTCCCCATACAAACACTGCACCCCCCACACACATACACACTTCTCCACATACACACAGTGCTCCCCATACAAACAATGCACCCCACACACATACACTTCTCCACATACACACAGTGTTCCCCATACAAACAATGCACCCCACACACATACACTTCTCCACATACACACAGTGTTCCCCATACAAACACTGCACCCCACATACACACAGTGCTCCCCATACAAACACCGCACCCCCCACACACACTTCTCCACATACACACAGTGCTCCCTATACAAACACTGCACCCCACACACACACACTGCACAATCTGCACTCCCCCACACAAACATTACACCCTCACACACTTCTCCCCCACACACACTACACCCCCATACACGTCTCCCCCCTCCCCACACACACACTGCACTCCCATACACACACTGCCACCACTACACCTTCATACACACACTGGCCCCATACACACAGTGCTTCCACTGCACCCCACATATACACACTGCACTCCCATGCATACACACTACACCCCTCACACAAACACACACTGCCCCTCCTACACACAGTGCTCCCACTGCACCCCTATACACACACTGGCCCACATGCACTGCCTCCCTTACACACACTCTGCACCCCTCACACACTGTCTCCCATACCCACCCTGCATCCTTCACACACTCAGTGTCTCCCATACACACACACACACACACACTGCCTACTCTCACACACACACTACTAGAGGCTCTATCCCCTACTACAGCCCCTTTCCTGGCAGGCCCCAAGTAAATTGTCAAACTGTTTTTAAACGGTTTCACTATTTACTCTGGGAGGGCACCACAGTACTCCTGGCACCATAACCACTATAGAGAGCTGTAGTGGTTACTGTGCCTGCATTGTTTCTTTAAATAATCTATGAGTGCCCCTCCCGAGATGAGACTCTGGATCCGCCAGTGGGATGTATTAGGCTGTGTGTGTGTGTGTGTGTGTTAGACAATGTATGAATGTATGTATTAGGCACTTTTTGCTAAAGTGTGTGTATATATTATTTTTCTGAAATCTGGGGCCGTTTTTGGGGACAGTCAGAGCCAGCGCTACCAGAAGCCGGCACAGGCGGCAACTTTAAGGCGCACCGGCCCAGGGACACAATATTCAGGCTCTGAATGACCGGCAGGAGGAGAGCACACAGTGCTCCACCTCTTGCTGGTCACTTCATGTAGTGTGGTCAAGCAGATCATGCTGCAGTAGAGGATCTTTATCCTCTTCCCCAGGGGCAGGCAAACTTCTGCACTCCGGACGTTTTTAACTACATCTCCCTTGAAGACTTGCCAGCATTATAGCTGTAAAAGCATTGTTGGAGATGTAGTCCATAACCTCTAGAGTGCCAAAGGTTAAGTACTCCTGCTCTACCCCATCTTACAGGAAGTGCTTTAATTCATACAGCCAGAACGAGGTTTAATAGTACATTGTCGGTAAGTAGAGTGTGTGGCCTATGCAGGAGGGCTGGTAGGGAGTCTGGCCACACCAGAAAGGATTCCAGGTCCAATTTAGGGAATCTGTTTTGAGATTGTATCAAATAAACCATGTGTTGGAGTTGAGCTGCCATTGGGAAGGTTAAAGTCATTGATTTTAGTTTGATTTAATGTACTTAGACTAAGACGGGCCCTTGGTCCTTGCCAAAGAAACTGTCTTGGCTTTTAATTTAGAAGGCTCTCATCCTGTTTTGAGAGGAGAACTGGAAGCACATGTAAGGGATATAATAATTTGGGGAAACTGATCAATTTATACCGGTTTTCCCGTTGTATGTATGAAAGGGGTAGTTTGTGCTATTAATACCGTTCTACACAAATGGAATTTAGAACTGGGGTTATGTTGAGTTTATAAATGGAAATACTTTTAGGATATGAACTCCGAGATATTTAAGAGCAACAGATTGCCAGGCTAAAGGTAGCACCTCAGGCAATGTGGATGGGGATCCCCTTCTCAGATGGAATGCACTTAGTTTATTCCAATTAGCCATGAGTCCCACCAGGTCACAAAAGGAATAGTCTTGTTTTAATGTCACTGCTACTTTTTACCAGCCAATTAATACTACTTGAAATGTATGTCATTACTGACAGCAGTAGTAAATGCTATATTTCACCAGTATCAACAGGGAGGTAGTGGCTGCTGCTCCTTAAAGTCAGTCACTAAGACTTGTTCCTATAAGAGTGACCTATCTGCTAATTGGTGGATGGTTTCCAACTGGCTTCCAACCTTGTTACTACTACATTGCTTACCTATATTTCAGTAAGGCTTTGACTCTGTTGCACATAGAAGGAGAAGAAGAAGAAGAAGAAGAATAAACTGTAATCTTTGGATTCCAATATTGTTGAATGGTTAAAGCAGTGGCTGAGTGAGAGGCAACAGAGGGTTGTAGTTAATGGAATATATTCAAAGCTTGGACTTGTCACCAGTGGGGTACCTAAGGGATCTGTACTTGGACCCATTCTCTTTAATATTTTTAATAGTGATATTGCAGAAGGTCTTGATGGTAAGGTATGTCTTTTTGCTGATGATACTAAGATATGTAACAGGGTTGATGTTCCAGGAGGGATAAGCCAAATGACAAATGATTTAGGTAAACTAGAAAAATGGTCAGAATTGTGGCAACTGACATTTAATGTGGATAAGTGCAAGATAATGCATCTTGGACGAAAAAACCCAAGGGCAGAGTACAGAATATTTGATAGAGTCCTAACCTCAACAATTGAGGAAAGGGATTTAGGGGTGATTATTTCTGATGACTTAAAGGTAGACAGACAATGTAATAGAGCAGCAGGAAATTCTAGCAGAATGCTTGGTTGTATAGGGAGAGGTATTAGCAGTAGAAAGAGGGAAGTGCTCATGCCATTGTACAGAACACTGGTGAGACCTCACTTGGAGTATTGTACACAGTACTGAGGACCGTATCTTCGAAGGATATTGATACCTTAGAGAGGGTTCAGAGAAAGGCTACTAAACTGGTTCATGGATTGCGGGATAAAACTTACCAGGAAAGGTTAAAGGATCTTAACATGTATAGCTTGGAGGAAAGACGAGACAGGGGGGATATGATAGAAACATTTAAATATATAAAAGGAATCAACACAGTAAAGGAGGAGACTATTTTTAAAAGAAGAAAAACTACCACAACAAGAGGACATAGTCTTAAATTAGAGGGACAAAGGTTTAAAAATAATATCAGGAAGTACTACTTTACTGAGAGGGTAGTGGATGCATGGAATAGCCTTCCAGCTGAAGTGGTAGAGGCTAACACAGTAAAGGAGTTTAAGCATGCGTGGGATAGGCATAAGGCTATCCTAACTATAAGATAAGGCTAGGGACTAATGAAAGTATTTAGAAAATTGGGCAGACTAGATGGGCCAAATGGTTCTTATCTGCCGTCACATTCTATGTTTCTATGTATGTTTTTTACTGTTTAATGGTTGCCACTATCGATGAAAAATTAATAAAGTAGTTAACAGAAGCTACCTCCACATACATCCTGTAGGAATATACTTTGTAGCTATATGGAATTACATTGAAAACTTAAGCCATATTTTAAAGCATATTAAACCATTTCAATCAGCAGTAAAATTAAAGAAAAGGCCAGTGCAAAAATAATTATTTTTGATATAAATAAAGTGCATGTGTCATTTCAATGAATAAGTCAGAAAAGCAGAAAAAGTGAACCTTTAAATAGACAATGGACATATGTTTGGCATTGCACACAATAACAGTTTAATCCATTGTATACACTGTCGGTATCAAATTTTAAAGCAGATCACAGAGAAAATTAAATGACCATGTACAAAACATCAACACATAATATTGAACAACAACATTAAAGCACAAAAATAATGCATATACATTCTATGAAAAGTAGGATTGAGCTCAGTGGTTTTGAAACAAGGCATATTCATATTGATAAGGTCATGTAATTGAATAAATACTCACATCCACGTGATATGCAAATTTAAAAATAAGAAAAAAGAAAGAAAAACAAAAAACATTATCCAGATATATTAACCCCTTAAGGACCAGACTGTTTTTGCGATGTTGTATATTTGCGACCAGGCATCTTTTTACACTTTTGTGGTGTTTGTGTTTAGCTGTAATTTTCTGCTCTCTCATTTACTGTTCCCATACAAATTATATATAGTTTTTTTCAGGACAAAAAGGGGGTTTCTTTACATACCATTATTTATATAATCTCATGTAATTACATTTTTTAAAAATGAAAAAATGATGAAAAATTGAAAAAATAAATTTTTTTACTTTTACGTGAAAAATCTTTTACTCATCTACAAAGGCGAATGAAAAAAACTGCTAAATAGATTCAAAATGTTGTCCTGGGTTTAAAAATACCCAGTGTTTACATGCTTTTTGCTATTTTTTTGCATGTTATAGGGCTATAAGTACAAGTAGGATATTGTGGTTTCAAAACATACATTTTTAAAATTTATCAATAGTGACATTGTAACACTATTATCTGTCATAAATCTCTAAATAACACCCCACATGTACATATTTTTTTTAAAGTAGACAACCCAGGGTATTCAATATGGGGTATGTCCAGATTTTTTTAGTAGCCACTTAGTCACAAACACTGGCCAAAGTTAGCGTTCATATTTGTTTGTGTGGGAAAAAAGTAAAAAACTAAATTGAACGCTAATTTTGACAGTGTTTGTGACTAAGTGGCTACTAAAAAAGACTAGACATACCCCATTTGCAATACCTTGGCTTGTCTTCTTTTGCAAATGGTATGCCATCATGGTGGTAATTCTCATTCCTGGGCTACCATAGGCTCTCAAAGACAACATAACCAATCTGGCAAATTTCAATGTTAAAAAAAATGAAATGTAAGCCTTATATGTGACTCTCTAACTTTCCAAAACACCATAAAACCTGTACATGGGGGGGTACTGTTATTCTTGGGATACTTCACTAAACACAAATATTAGTGTTTTAAAACAGTGAAACATATTATAACAATAATATAGTCCATAAAAGTACCGTTAGTTTATAAAAAAAAAATGCAAAAAACTTCACTTTTACTTAAAATATCATTGTTGTAATACAATTTACCAGTTTTACCGGTATTTGAGTTAAGCAAAGTCTCCTGAGTAAAACAGTTACCCCTATGTACAGGCTTTATGGTGTCTTGGAGAGTTACAGGGTCAAATATAGTGCTTGCGAATTAAATTCTCTGCACTTTCTCCCTGTGTTGTCAGGCATGTCAATCAAATTTTAATTAATCAAATCACATCATTATGTTAAAAGATTACTTAAATATACATGTAGAATTTTAATATATATGCATTTGTAGGTATTTAAATTCTATGTGTATACTAATGTAATATTTTATGTAATTATATGTATTTATCTGTATATATATATTTGTGTTCGGGGCATTCTCATATGATATAGAATAAGATGGGTTGTAGAGATGTAGCTTTAGGAATAATCGGTTGAGGTGTGCCGAAACCGACGTATGCTGTAGGCCGGTAAAAAGTGGGCTTACATAGAGGAAATATGAACAATGGGAGTGGAGGTTGGGGCTATTCATCTGACCAACAAAGGTAAGTAGGGAAAGGGGGGAGTCCCTTTTATAGGTCTATAGCCCCTCCCACAACTTCAGGCCATGCCTTCCAATTTGTGTTCGGGGCATTCTCATATGATATAGAATAAGATGGGTTGTAGAGATGTAGCTTTAGGAATAATCGGTTGAGGTGTGCCGAAACCGACGTATGCTGTAGGCCGGTAAAAAGTGGGCAAAAAGAGACATATTAATGCAAAACATTATACAGGATCATAGTGCATTTGTTAACCATCAGTTAGACATTTTAATGAAAGCTTCCTAATTCCTGAATCGGCTGTGGTATGTAAATCGCATAAGCCTATGATTCCCAACGGCCCCGTGTCTTAACGTGTGCGGGTATGTCTTGGCTATAGGCTGTGTAAGCTGCTCCTATCCTAAAGTAGTCGCTAGGGTTTAGTTCGAGCCCGGTGAATGAGTAGGTGGACATAGTGCATGAACTGTGGTAAGGACAGTATCGTACAGCGACAGTAATGGTTCAGTGGTGTGTATGGTGGCGTGCCCAAGAACGTAATTAGTACCTTAACCGGGCACCCAGCATTGCTTGTAAGGTAGTAGGTTATATGCACTGGCTCGGCCCTCTGACTCATCTTAGTTTTAGGTAGGGACCGGACATAGTGGTCTGTGTGTTTTAGAAGATAAGAGGTCAACAGGCACTCTTGTTTATGATGTTGGCCGCTGATAGTGAGTTATTGTTTTGGCCTGAGAAAGCCGTTAAAGGCTAGATAGGTAGCAGTTTTGATAACTGCATTGGTGTGTGGCTCGGAAGTGCATGGTCGAGTGGTTCTGACATGGTTTGAAAATTGTATGTCTATGGCCAGTATTTAGTGTTTGCGGGAACGTCCGCTTGGCCATGTCTCTAAGTAAGGTATGGATGGGGTAGGAGGATAGGAACCCTTGTTTGGGAAAGAGAAATACGTATAGTGTTGAATGCCCGTGAGATAAAGTTTAACCGTGTTGTGCGAGAATTATTAATTTAAGGTGGCAAAAATAGGCGAAGGCCATACGTGGTGAAACCTCAAACCAGCTATCTAAGTGATAGTCCGACATGAAACATATTGTATAAGTGGAAAACCCTGTAGCAAGCGTGTTGAGTGCTGGTGGACAAGGCCAGTTTAGTCATAGCCCGGCTATGTTGGCGAGGTTCATGTAATCCATGACCTTGACCATAAATGACCCCCTGCCATGGCGGCTGTCACGGCAGCTGCCACAATAGTTTGCCATTACGTGTGGTTAAGAAAGTCCACCATATGTGTAGGTCTGCCATGGCTTGGTTGTCTAGGGACAGCCCCTGATCATCATTCGGGAGGGAGGAAAAAGGAGAGTGGTCTGAGATGAAAGCGCGGCCTGCGGTATGATGCGCATGGCAAAATTTAAGGAACCTGGTAGGGATTGTAGTTCCATGTGGTTGCAAGTACCAAGCAGGAGGTGGTAATTGGTGTTGTTGCGACTGTTCCTATTTCTCGCGTGGTAACTTGTTGGCATGGATGCCGAGTCAAGTTGTTTGCCCAGGAATGTAACTGTAGTGTCTGGGTCTTCTGTGACCTTATGGAATACTGGGACACCCAAGTGTTCAGACATACTAATGGCTTCCTTGAAGCTTCTAGAGGGAAAGGCATTCCCTTTGACCAACAATCATCTCAGGAGTGTATGACTGTGGGGCATCTGGATATGTTTAACCACAACCAGTAAAGAGTACAACAAATATATTGAAGATTGTGGGCTGCTCTTGACCCGAAAGTTAAGCGGGATAAGAAATATATAACTGCTGCCCATAAATGCCCTGTAAGTGCCAGCGCAGGGTGGATGGTAGCAGTCTGAAATGCGTTTGTGATATCAGTTTTACTTAACCAGGCTTCCCCTCCCTGCTTGAGTGATAGTTGTAATGGTATGAACAATGGTGGCATACTGTAATGAAAACTCCTCGGAGGGTATGAGGGACTATGGGGGTAGCCAAGGCAGATAAGTCTATGATCAGTTACAGTGTGAGGGAAGATTCCCTGTGACAATCCCAATGGGATTGTGCCACACTGTAAATGGTGTAGATCGGAGAGGCCCAGGTAGAAATCTTTCTGCCATTTCTTGGGCCATGAGTGTAATGCCAGCTGTTGGATGCTGCTGTGATGACTGCAAGTTAGGGCATTCTAGATTCCCCCAAAAGTATATGGCAATACCTGAACAGAAGGCCTTTAAAATCGGAGATTAGGAAATAAACTAAATGTCTGTAAGGGTGATGAGTTAGAAAGTACTGGAAATGCATAATGTTTACAGACGTGAAGTAAGGTTCAGGGTACATTTATTGGGACACATGGTTTTGCATGTGCCCTGACACATTGGGAACATATCTGCAACAGTCTGCATGCACTGAAACTACATGTGCCAACATGGAAATTGTAGCAAATCTGGGATTTGCCAAAGAGAATGAGACGACCCAATTTGTCTCTG
>OW240915.1:192146847-192213586 GCA_933207985.1 Pelobates cultripes
CCTTTGGCGGTTTTTTTGAATTTGAAGAGTGTGCAGAGCAGCATTGGTGATTTGGCGTTCCGGTAGGACGGATCCGTGTGCACAGGACCGGTCCAGAATTCAACATCTACGGAGCGGTAACCATTTACCCACCAACTAACACTCTGTACTATTAATGTTTTAATGTGAAGCTTAGAAATAAGTTTCACCATATCACATTGTAAGAGTTCCTCTTATGGGGGTTTTTTTCGTATGGGAATAAATTTGTAACTATATTACGCTATGTTAGTATCCTTTCTTTGAAGGTTGGATACATACAAAGATTAAGAGCTACGGTTACTACTATCAAAAATCTCTACGGATATTTGAAAACTCCCACATTAAGACTGTATTTGGAACTCTTTTGTTTTATTTTTAGAGTTGATCCCTATAAGATATATAGGGGTATATCGACTAAGCGCTGATATTGAATGTATACCATATTGTATATTGGAAGATGGCTAGATCTAGGGTAGCAAAAGAACAGTAAAGACATCACGTGCAGACCGTTTTATATAGGACTGATCTACATGAATGCAATTATGCATTTATATATGCCAACAATTCTTAAATTTTAGGGACACTTGGGTATGCTTTTAGAAATGTCTGCAACATAAAGTTTAAGAAATGTTTTTTTAATCTGGCCCTGCCCTAATAACAGACATACAAAGCACAGCCTTCGTATCTCTGTGCTGATCGGTACAAACTATATCCTTGTAGGCCGTCAAAACCTTCAGCTCCAGGTCCATGATATCCTTAAATGGACCTGCATTACCTTGAGACAACTCAATTCAAAAAGCTTTAGACAGTTGCTTCACTCCATAGCTGAAAATTTAAATTTGATTTTTTTTCCCCATATTTATCTTCTTCTTGTTTCCATGCTTTCCGCACCATTGCCAGAGGGACACATTGATTTAATCTATTGGGGGGACGGGGGCATAATTGTAATGATGACCATGCTTGGATCCTTTTTGACAGTGTCATGAAGAGGAGGGGCATAGTCATTATCACATAAAGCCAGGGTGACCAGATTTTGAAAATAAAAAAACCGGGACTACCATTAGGCAAGGAGACAAAGCCACGGTGACGCTGGAAATAAGGTGAGTAAAAACAGTCTTTTAACAGTAGGGGAGGGGGCAGGACACATAAATAGCGTTTTCACAACATGTTTGTATTCCTGACACTATGGTGTTCCTTTAAGCAAATTAAAGGAACATTCTGGTCGCCATAACAACTTCATCTAAATGAAAATGATGCCAAGAGGCCCCTGGGCGCTCTCTTTCTTTTAAGAGGTTATACTGATCTCAAATGGTTTAACCCCAAAGGCTTCCTCCGGCTCCAGATCTCCAGGTCACTCAGTGGTATTCGACTTCTGAAACGGAGTGACAGGAAGTGCAGGTTGCCGACAGGCATGGGTGTCGCTGATTGCCTAGAGTGGTCAGCTGACGCTCTGAGCCAATCGTTAGTTCCCGGTTCATAAAAATGTTTTACTTTTTTATGAATGGGGAGCTACTGATTGGCTTAGAGTGCCAGCTGACCACTCTAGCCAATCAGCAGCACTCCTACCCAGTGGCACTCTGTGCTTCCTGACACTCAGTAAATAAAAATTAACACTGATATTTTTTACCTGAGGAGTTGAGAAGGTCCAATGTTTCCCTGCCAGGCCCAGGTACCAACGACTTTTGATACGGTGTCCAGAATGATTTCTGCTTCCCTTCTGCTCATTCTTAACCTTTTATATCCTTTACCTTTGTTCTCCTCCTGCCCTTTCCATCTCCTTTCTGCCCCTTACTGCTCCTTGCTGCCCCTTACTGCTCCTTGCTAACCCTTTCTGCTCTGTGCTGTCCTTTCCTGTTCCTTTCTGCTCCTTCTCCTACTTTACCTTTCTGCTCCTTCTCCTACTTTACCTTTCTGCTTCTTCTGATTCTTTATGATCCTGTACCTTTGTGCTCCTTCTGTCCCTTCCTGCTCCTTGCTGCCCCTTTCTGCTCCTTGCTGACCCATCCTGCTCCTTGCTGACCCATCCTGCTCCTTGCTGACCCTTGTTACCTCTTTCTGATCCTTGCTGTACCTTTCTGCTCCTTGCTGCCCTTCCCAGCTCCTTGCTGACCCTTTCTGCTCCTTGCTGTCCCTTCCTGTTCCTTCTCCTACTTTACCTTTGCTCTCCTTCTGATTCTTTCTGCTTCTTTTCCTTTGTGTTTCCTTCTTTTCCTTCCTTCTCCTTTCTGCTTCTTGAAAACCCTTCCTGCTCCTTGCAGACCCTTCCTGCTCATTTTGGTTCCTTTCTGATCATTCTCCTACTTTATCTTTGTGCTCCTTCTGCCCCTTAAAGCTCGTTGCTGGCCTTTTCTGTTCCTTGATGTCCTTCCTGCTTATTTCTGTTTCTTCTCCTTTCTGCTGCTTCTCCAAATTTTCCTTCCTGCTCCTTGTTGACTCTTCCCTTAGGCTGATCCCCCATCCCCCATTTACCTGATCTGTAGGCTGTCTCTGAAGTCTGGGAGTTGCTGGCTTCCCTGCAGATCAGTCAGGAGAGAGAAGCAGGGATAAGATGTAGCTTCCTATCCCTGCCTCCACACACGTTAAAAAATCCAGGGGGGTATGCCTGACAAAGTTACACATGTGCATTTGAAAAACCTCTTTACCTTGTAACATCCTGACAAGGAGAGAGCCTGATCAGTGTGATCATGCAGAGTAGGCTCCAGTGTTGGGTTTCCCTTTTCTGTTACTGCAGAATGATCGCTGTTTCTGTCATTGGTGGTCTGGTCTGAAATAGCAATGGGTGGACAAGAGAGGGGCAAAGGCTGAAGAAACTTCCCTAGCTGAGGTATCGAGTATATGGTAAGTTTGCAAAAGTTAATTACATACTTTTCAGATTTCTTTTAAAAGTGTTTCCTTGCTGGTTTAAAACAAAATAATTGTCAAATGATATATGTCCTTTTAATCTGTTCCTGAAAACAGACATACAAAGTACATCCTTTTTATCTCTTTTCTGATCAGCACAAACTGTACTGACTGAGAGGCAAAGGGTTGTTTTTCAACCTTTTGCTTTTAGAGAAATCTAGACATTTTCTAGCAATTCTGCTTGCACAATGTATAGATGAAATTTGATTACTTATTTTCAAGTTTAAGTTGCATTACTCTTTAAATCTCCTCCTCGAAATCTCCCAAGAAGGGAAGCATCTTTGTATAATTTAAAGTAAAAAGAAAGAAATGTCACCCTCAACACACGTATGAAAGTGTTTGCTTACTGGAGTGCTATCCATTTTTTCGAACATATGTTCCCTAATTCTCTCTCTTAACTCTCTTTCTCCGTCTTTCCAACATATTAAATCTTTCCAACATATTAAATCTTTCACATGAGACGTGATCATGTAAATTAAATTATAGTTTCACAGTTAATTTAAAGTAAAGTATTTTAGGTTTTCTTTTTTGTTGTAGATTTAAAGGTAGGTCATATGTAACTCATATGGACAACACTAGCACTGACCTCCACATTTATACATTCTTTGAATGCTAACCACGTGGGTTACTTTTTCTTACAGATATTTTCCCTTAGATTACTAGGAGAAATTAAAGATCCCAGGATCCTAAAAAAAAACTGGGCCCTCATATTTCTGCTTTGGAAGATATTTCTTATGGCCAATTTCAACATCTTTATTAACAAACCATTTTTTATTTGAATTCAACAAGGGAGTTCTATTTATATTTATTTTGCTGTAGCTTCTTTCTTAATCATTCCTTAAATAGATCAGCATGTCTTTCAAAAATCTTGTTGTTCATATAGTTATGTGTCATTTAAATAAATTTGCCTACAGGAATAACTGTGAATACATGTTGAAGATGACAGCTCAATGCAAATAATAGATATTGTTCTGCTTCTGATTTCTGATATTCTAGAAAGTAGCAAATAGCCTACTCCACTATCTTTTGAGAATTTGTTGAATAAAGAAAACCATCATGAAGAGATACCTAAAGACAGTTAGATTCCCATTTGAAAATAGGAATCCACCTGCAAGCGAAAGTTCCTCACCTTAGGATCCTGCTTCAGGTTTATGATCAGTATCTATAAATATAAAACAAGTAGGGACTCTTTGGAGTTTTCATTATAGGATTTAGGGTAAGTGTGTGTGTGTGTGTGTGTGTGTGTATTTTTATATATGTATATAAATATATATATAATCTCTGTTCTGATAACTTATAAAACTCTAAAAATATAATTGGCCACTAGATTTCATAGATTTAAAACATATGTTATAACTACTATTTTAGAAAGGTTACTCTAAACGGTCTTCATGGCATTAACAGAACAGCACATGCATTGGTTTATAACTAATGGGGATTACATTAATGTGTTATCTTGTTTTGTTTTTTTACTCCATAATCAAAACGCGATATAACAGATATAAAACAAGTTTATTTTTACAAAGGTGTTCGCTAATACTATCAACAATGCTCTCAAAATATTCAGTTAACCCTTTTTTTCTTCATCTGTACTTTTAATCCCGCAAGATGAACTGTTTGTTTTATCACTTGTTGAGTTTTCTTTCGCATCTTGTATTTCTTCATCATCTTTGAACGCTCTTTGAAGGGCATCATGAATGGAGTGATGAGATTTTTCTCTCCATTGTCTTCCCACAATGAAGTACATGTATGGATTGATAGTACTATTCAGTGATGTGCTAAACACGCTGGCATAGTAAATACTAACATACTGAACATCCAATTTCAAAAGTTGAAAGTACATTAAAAACCATATGAAGTTAAATGGAACGACTGACAGAATAAAAATAATCACAGCAATAATGATAATAATGTAGAGCTTTGGGGGGTATTGCCGCTGGAAGATCCTCCCTACTCTTATAAGTAGTGCGAAGCTACAAAGAACCATTAATGGCAAGCAGATACCAACACCTATAGTAAATGTCATTAGCTCAACTCCCGTACATACGTTTGTCTGAGCTGCAAAACTTTCTGGTGGACATGCAAGATTTTCAATGAGACTCTCTGAGCAGCCAACAAACCAGAGGACAAGACACACAATAGAAGATAAATTCTTTGGTCGGTTACAATGATACCACATTGGAAACATCACTGAGAGGCACCGTTCCATGCTAATGGCTGTGAGGAAGAACATTCCTGAATACTGAGCGGTATCATAAAATATTTCTATAAATGTATAGAAAGCCTTTTTTCCGGTAAAATTAGAGTTTACACCAATTAGTGTGTTTATATATATCATCATTATTAGAGCAGTAAATAATAGAAAGATGAAGTCAGCTACTGCCAGGTTGATAATATAAACAGTATATTTGTTTCTCTTTATCCTGAAGGCAAGAAACCAGAACACAATCACATTTCCCACTATTCCAAACAAGCAGAGAGCAATGGCAACTGCAGATGCTCCAGTAAAATGTATATATGCATCCGGATTATAACCACCATTGTCATTCGTGGTATTGTTCAGATCAGTCATGTTTGTGTCATTGAAATCCATGTTGCTTGTTCTGTGAATTCTTAGCCTATAATAAAAATGCAACATAAAATACAAAAATACTCACAAGACAAACGTGTAATAACAAGTATATTAACTGGTTTCACAGTGTGCTATACAATGTGGTATTTGTTTTTAGAGTGGAAGTGATATGAATAAGTACATTAGTCTATAGTTAACATGTTATTAGCCTTGAAATAGCTGCTGTATGGGACTGTAACTCTCACTAATCTCAGGCAGCATTGGTGACATGTATGCCCCTAACAGTAAAACCTTCCTTTAACCCTTACAGTACTCTAACACATTACACTACACATTAACCCCTAGATCAGGGGTAGGCAACCTATGGCACGTGTGCCATGCATGGCACTCGAGGTGCCTTTGCACGGCCCTTAAGGCTGCTAGAGCCAAGCAGGCTCTGGCCTATAAGGAGTCCCAGTGAAACTTCATATATCTGCTAATACGCAAAGATGGTGAAGGACAATCCTCAATTTATGCATTGCAGCACATAGAGAAAGTGATCTAAGATTACTTCCTCCCAGCACTTGCGAATGCGAATCCACACTGTAGTAGAGCAGTCCACAGCTGCTGTTGCATCTCCTGCCCTTGTCCTGTACCTGGCCAGCCTGGTCGCCACTGGACCCCAGGGAAGCCACCAACACTGCTAGATATACACAGAAATGCACAATAACCCTCCCCTCATACAAATAATACAAACAGCCCACACACAAACCTACACACAATCCCCACAAACCTAACACCACTAACAATCCATATACATGCACACAACCCCACATGCAGCCTCTCACATGCAATACCCCAAACAGCTCCACACATACACACACTACCAAACACACAATGTGACATATCCACACAAGCAGCCCCCATACACAGTCTACATTCATGGGTATCATACACAACACCACAAACTACTCATGAACATATACAATATAATAGCTCATATACACACAAGTACAACAATACAAAGCAACTACAGTATAAATAACACAAGCAGAATACGGCTACATGCACATCTAAATAAAAAAATTAAAAATTGGACCGGCACACTATGGGACATCATGGTCTTATTTCGGCACAGTGCTGCTAAAAGGTTGCCTACCCCTGCCCTAGATAGATAGGCACGTAGACAGATGAACAGACAGATATAGATCGATAGACAGATAGATATATAAATAGATATATAGCTATAGATATGTTTGTAACACTTGTAAAATCCACATTATTAAAGCGACACTATAGTCACCAAAACAACTTTAGCTTAACAAAGCAGTTTTGGTGTATAGAACATGCCCCTGCAGCCTCACTGTTCAATTCTCTGCCATCTAGGAGTTAAATCACTTTGTTTATGAACCCTAGTCACACCTTCCTGCATGTGACTTGAGAGGCATTATATATATACTAAAACTGCTTCATTAAGCTAAAGTTTTTTAGGTGACTATAGTGTTCCTTTAATAATTTCATTATTTTGAGGGACCATGACATGATAGGCAGGACTGAATTTACCATTTTTACTGATCCAAAGCCAATCTCCTTATTGTACCCATCCATGTCCCTATAGATACATCTAATTAGTTGAATGTAGGGGCACTCATAAATCTTTATAATCCAAAACTGTTTTAATTCAATTATTCAAGATCAACACCTGGGCCTTTCTCAAGATTAAAATTAATGCTTTTGCATCTGAATCTATACAAAGTATTGCAAAGCATCCGCATTTCCAAATTGTGATTCAAATTGCATATGTCTTATAACAAGTTATAATATATATATTGTAACTTTTCTTTATTATATATATATAAACTGGATGTATCCAGTACCAGAAGAGGAACAGCTACCAGAGGCGAGAAAGCCACATAATGGAATTAGGTTCCACACAAGCATGATGGCGTAATTACATCACTGAGAGGGAAAGAAGTTAAATAAACCTGGTAGTTGACACATTTCCCCAGGTTAATTTTAGAGCTTGTATATTTTTACTTATTTACAGGGCATGAATCTAACAAATAAACAAAACTGAAAAATGATAATAGCTATTGCAATATTAGTTAAAGGGATTGTGTAGAAACAAAGTGCAAAATACAATTAAACACACATGGAATTGCATGAATTTAAAGAATAGAAAAACATTAAAAAAGAGAGTAATTATATATATATTACACACTTTTGTGTGTAATTTAAGGACACATTAAGTTACATGAGAGAATAGGAATAAAAATAAACAAATCAACAAAAATAGATATTAGAGAAACAAGCAGCATTAGGGATGCTCACCTGTCAGGGCTCTGTATCTGCTAGGCAGGTGTGTTTACCAAGTCTACATTGCTGGAATGATCTTAACTTTGAGTCAAGTCACCATATTATAGTCTGTGTGATCCAAATGCTTTAATAATGAACCAGTATTCAATGGGTGGAGTAGAGTGCTATACAGGTTATACAACAAGAAGAAATAGGTGTGTACTGCATACAGACACAGATACCAAATACATTGTCTTACTGTAAATTTTTTTAATTATTGTGACACCATTAAAATCCAGAGAGTTCAAACGTTTACTAATAATAGGTTTCATTGCCTACAACAAGTGGGATGATGTACTAAATGGTAAATTCATATACAGTACTATATTAAACTGCAATTCATCATACGTGGTAGTGTGGGTAAGAGATTACTACAAAGTTGATATTCCACAGAGTGGATACAGTTTATTTGTGTGGCAATTCCAGGTCTAGAATACCTTCTAAATTTCCACTGAGACTGGTTGTTCATATTGAGATTGGACTGGGCACCCTTATCCATTTACTTGTATAGTGTATGAATTTCTTATGCCATGCATTCTTATTTGTTATTTTGTATTTTAGTATACATCATTTATTGTTTTCTTCAAATAGGGACCATTTTGTGGTCTGAATGAATTCTCTTTTTGGAATATTAGTTCATATGCATGCTCTTTTTCATAGTTTCTATTTTTGTAATAGCTGCTTTTTTTATTGATAGTTTTTTAATTTTTTATTTATTTTTTATATTCATAAATATCAGCTCTTGTTTTTTTTTGTTTTTTTATTTATTAAGTTACTGTTGTCCATCACCTGCATATCTCAAGCTGAACTTTAGAAATACTTCCTTGGGCATAGAAGCTTGAGAATTCATTTTTACACAACTATCCCAGAGTTCCCAGCTTAACATGTAAATGAGCACATAGAGGCACTGTGTTTTATAACACACTCTACATAGAGGACCATAATCCATGCTTTGGTGTACAAAAAGCTGTGTTTAATTATTTCTTTATTTGTCATTTAGTATCATTTACATAGAACACCAAAAGACACTACAGACGTAAAAAACAACAAATAACAAAGGGAAGGATAACATGTTACACTTGAAAACAGTGCCAATTAGTCTATACAAATATGAAAACAATTATTTAACATATACAGTATTATGCTGCAAAACATTGTAACCTCAGGTCGAAGTCGATCTAAAAATACTAATGATACTATTAATTACGCTAGTTAATAAGTAGGAAGATAGTCTACCAGACATATTGGTTTCTAATACCCATCTCTATAAAAGACAATCTAATCAGATGTTTTGTAACGTCTGGATAAATTTAATATAATGCTGTTGTTTGTTTATATTATAGGGAGAAGAAGCCAAGAGGTCTTTTTCCATACAGAGCTGAAATAATAGTTGATCCATAAACTGTCTTTTTTGGAATGGTAAATAAGACTTCCACTGTCTTGCAATTACAATCTTAGCAGATAGAAAGCAATGAGTTACAAGACCTTTAGATAAAGAGGAGGTTAAATTCCATTTTAAATGTAATAAAGCTGTGTTAGGCCCTTTTTCAATTAGTATATTGAAAGATTTAAGAATTTCAAAGGCCCAACTCCATAAACATTTTACTAATTTACAGTACCACCATATATGGACGAGAGACCCATCCAGACATTCACATCGCCAACAACGAGGGAGTTGACCGGGATACATCTTACTTATCCTGTCTGGTGTCAGATACCATCTGTTCATAAGTTTATACTGACATTCTATAAGATTCAAACAATGGATGTTTTTACGAATGTCTATAAGAGTAGAACACCATTCATTATCAGTGATATCAATATCTAATTCTTTTTTCCATTGATTAATCTTATTTAGTGGATATTGGTCAGAAATATGAATCAAATTGGTGTCCTTTGAAAGAACTTTATTAACTTTCATATAATTAAAGATATTCTGAATAGAAGAATTAATTTCTAAAGTGGACCTCATCAAAGATGAGTTCAAGAAATTCTTAATCCTACAATAAGAGAAAAACTCTTTATTAGGGAGATGTAGTTTGGTTTGAATAACATGAAAGGGTAATATTAAATCGTTCTGTATAAGATCATTAATGGACCATTGGGACCTTGTCCAATTTTGTGTGATATATCCTGCATATTGGCCTTCAGAACTTCTAAATGACAAATCTCAATTACTTCATTTGAAATTTTTAAGCGTTTTTTTCACAGAGAAAAAGCTGTGTTTAAAACAACATCCATTTGGTAAGGGTACCTGCCATATGGCAGAGTGAAGTCTGAAACACAATGTCTGTCTGTGCTCATTTGCATCTCAACTAGGGAACTTCTAGGGAATTTCACGATATTTGTATATAAGAGACTAATGATGATAATCAAGACTTTTAAGACATCAAAACAACCAAAGTGAAGAAAAGGTGAGAGTGAGGGTGGTGATGTCAAGAGGACCCAAGAGGAGGACAGGTAAGTAACCATAAAAACACAATCCTCAGTATAAGATAGTGCAAAGTGATAGATTACCCAAGCAAAAGTTATAAGAACATCAGATAACCCTAAAGCAATGAGTAATGTTTAATAGGAACAGTAGATTAACGTATTGGTAAAAACAATGAAAATTACTTTTATTGCGTACTCAAGTGGACAAGAAGTCAAAGATGAAAATCCAAAAGCATTCCTGCTTTAGCAATTCCCTAGCCCTGTGAACAACTCAGGTGATTCAGGCACCCTGTCAGTTGTCATAAACCTTAAAGGGACACCAGAACCATTACAGCTTAATGTACCTAAACATTTTTTCCAGCACTACATGTTTGTATTCATAATACTATTGTGTCCCTTTAAGGCAGGCAGAAAATGTCTAGCAATTGGTTTATTCAAGTGGCCATCCCTGTATGCTGTACAGATAGAGGATCAATGTTCTATAATCCTTTTCCCTCAACTCAGTGTAAGTTTTGGTCACATATAATAGCCCACAAAAGCATTGCAGTGTATAAATAAAAAAAGTCACTGTACAAGATGCATAATGGAATTATAATTTATAAATAAAATATAACTGTATGATGGAATTTTGAGATAAAAGACAGACAGAGAAACCAATTGAGACCAGGAGACTTAAAGTCTCCAGAAAACCAAGATGGTATTATTTTCCTTTATTTCATATACACATATTAAAGGACCACTATAGTGCCAGGAAAACAAACTTGTTTTCCTGGCACTATAGGGTCATTAGGTCCCCCCCCACCCTCAGTGCCCCCTCCCACTGGGCTGAAGGAGTAAAAACCTCTTCAGCCACTTACCTTTCTCCAGCACTGGGCTCCCTCTGTGCTGGAGAACTCTCCATCCCCTGCCAACGTCAGATCCGAATGCGCATGCGCGGCAATAGACGCACACACATTCAAACCGCCCATAGGAAAGCATTACTCAATGCTTTCCTATGGACGTGCGGCATCTTCTCACTGTGATTTTCACCATGAGAAATCGCAGAAGTGCCTCTAGCGGCTGTCAGTGAGACAGCCACTAGAGGCTGAACTAACCCTCAGTGAAACATAGCAGTTTCTCTGATACTGCTATGTTTTCAGCTGCAGGATTAAAAGTAGAGGGATCTGGCACCCAGAGCACTTCAGAGCACACGTAGGTCTGGGTGCCTATAGTGGTCCTTTGATGTTGTGACCCAGTAAATCTTGTGCTAGAGTATGACTCAAAGATTTTAAATGTATAACATATTTAAAAAGATCTCAATATCAATATAGTCGTTTTAGTGTTCCTTTTCTTGGACAATGTAAAACACTGCCATTTCTCACAAAGAGTAAATGTTTACATTTGTCCAAAAATATGCCTCTAGTGACTGTCAGACAGCCATTAGAAACACTTTCTCCTCACATTCAGTGTCATCACAGACAGCCCGATGACACTAAACACAGTTTGTGCTTTTTAAAGGGAAGCATTGGCTTTAAAGCTTCTCGATGGGGTTTTTTGGAGTGGTGGAGCATGCTGCCATAGGTTCTCAATGCTTCTCTGTGAGAAGGTTTTTTTACTGAAAGAACAATAAGGATGTGAAATTATCTGCCTGAAGAAGATGTTCAAACAGCAACTAGATGCATACTTGCAAAAACAAAATATTCAAGGATATAATTTTTCAATGTAGGGTAATAGCTTATTGATCCAAGGATAAATCTGAATGCCATTCTGGGGTCAAGAAATAATTTTTTTTTCCTAGTTTGTTAGAAATTGGAAGTGCTTCAAACAGTTTCTTTTTGCCTTCTTTTGGATCAACAGCAAAAAACAAATGTGAGGAAGGCTGTTTTCAGTTATGTAACTATGTAACTATGTAATGGAAAGTTTTTGTGGCTGGACCGCTGCATATCTGTGAATTGCTAGGAGCTGTTCCCTGTGTTCTCCCCTGTATTATGTTATGTTCATGTGTTTTACTTGTTCCCCGTTCGGGAGGGCTCAATCTGAACAAGTTCCGTTCACCTCCCGAATGGGGGCTACCAAGAATCCTCAATTGAAATGTTGTCTTATAACATTCACACCTTGTAATGAGGTGTGAAAACCACAAACCGCAAGGGAAGCCTCGGCACGTGCCGACCCTGGGTTAGACGAACGCCATCCAAGGTGAGCATTCATGGATTGCTTTCCACCTCGTTCGTTCCCGAACGAGGGCCTCCCCAGTGCCCCTTGGAGTGTTCACACCAATCAATTAAAACATTGGCAACTTGCAACATAAGTGTGAAATCGCAAAGGAAGTAATTAATGAGTGCTTCCCTGGGTGGCCGCCGTTCGTATAGACGTCCCAAACGGAGACGCTTCCCTCTCCTGTGCAAAGTAAGAGGGATAACCCCTGGCCACCGTAACAAGGCAGACTTGACTGCTGCATTAATGGAAGATGACCTGATGCGCAATGGGGCAGCGACCTTCCAGCCAGATGAAGGAGAAGATGATGAGGTACACAAGGAGGTGGCCCGGCACCTGATATATTGCAAAGAGCCACCCTCAGAGGAATCCATGAATAGGATGTTTTCTGAAGTGCAAGCATATGTCCTTGCGAAAAGGAATGGTGTGACCCCGACAAGGACAGAGGAGGCACAGCAACAACAGCCCACAAACTACCATACAATGCTTTCAAGGAAGCAGAGGAAGGCATTGATGACTTCCTACAAGACTTTGAGTGCCAGTGCCTGTTACAGGGAGTTGACCCCACCGACTGGGTACCTAGAAGCCTAGTGGGCTGTACTAGAGGACCAGATCCAGGATTATGCATTCATCAAACGGATCCAACTGGCCAGGTACGCTGTCAATACTGCCAAAAGTTCAGAGACCAGGAAGGGGGAGAAGGACTCCCATACTGAGTGGGCATGCCGCATCATAAGGGCCACCCAGAACTGGTTCAACTCCCAACAAGCAAAGTTCACAGAGGGGACTCTTCATGCTGGAACATTTTTATAATTGGCTCCCCAATGAAGTCCACAATGGGTGAGAGACAGACAGCCCAAGACCCTCACTGACGCAGCACAGCGGGCTGATGAATATGTAGATATCCGGCGGCCCCAGCGCCCAGCTACTCCTGCTCAACATTGTCCTCCACTGCGCTCCACAGCCCCAGCTTACTACCCACGGCTTTGAGGCGCACCGGCGGCAGGTCCCTCCCAGAGGAGGATAGCACAACCAGCCTCCCCCTGCTTCTACTGCCCCCAGCCTGGTTACTACAAGAAAGAATGTCCTCAGCTAAATAATACCCACTGGCCTCGCCCCATGGTCGGACAGACCCCAAAGACTCCTGCTCACTCCTACTGTCCCCACGAGTTACTTACCCCCCAGTAAAAATGCCTACCCCGTCCTACATGATCGCAAACCCCGCTCAGGCTGCCCACGACAACAGGGCACACCACCGAAAGCCCATCCAGTTGAACGGACGTGAGGTACAGGGGCTCCAAGACATGTGGGCCACTCTGACTCTGGTCCAAAGGCAGGCGACTCACAAGGATTGGGAAAAATTCCTGCACTATCTCCTATTCGCTTATCAGGAGGTGCCTCAGGAATCAACTGGGTTCTCCCCGATCAAATTGATCTTCGGGCGGTGAGAGAGGTGGCCCTTAGACCTTGTCTGGGAACACTGGGAGTGAGCTGGGGATAAGGAAGGAACCCCCATCATCCCCTATGTGCTGGAGTTTAGGGACCGACTGGAGAAACTCACCCATCTGGTACGGGTGAACCTCCAGGCGGCCCAACAGCGCCAGCGCACATGGGACGATCGGGGTGCCAGGAGCCGTAGCTTTCAAGTCGGGCAAAAGGTTTTGGTGCTGAAACCGATCCAACATGATAGTCTACAAGCTGGCTGGAAGGGCCCATACCTTGTAGTGGAACGCAAGCCGGAAACAACACACAGACATGAGATTACATGGCGCCAAATACAATATCGTGAACAGCTTCCGGGAGATGGGAAAAGATAACCGATTGGCCAAGAAACCAGGAACAACTCTTGAAATAGGGAAGTGGAAGGGAAGTGGGTAGGACGATTTATTGTTACCATTATTGTGATTGTATTAAGATTGGTCCCTGAGGAAGTTTCCACGGAAATGAATTGTGTAGGACGAGAGAATAATAATAGTTTTACACTTTTATATTTTATCTGATTTTGTAATGCCAATAAACCAGTTTTGCAACAACCTACCTGGTTCCTGATTTCAACCCGGAGGACCACCAGCCAACAAAGGATCCTTACTCTCTATGGGGAAGGTAACTTTAAGACGTTATACAACTTGGAGTCCGTGAGTTCCATGTTTAGTGGCGGCACTGTTTTCATTCACATACAGGGTTGTACTATTATTTGTTATTTTTTACTTCTAGATATCCAGCTGTATCCCATTTTTCTGTACTATATTCTACATACCATAGAGGCTGTCCCTAAGAGGATAGATAAGCATCAGTGGTCTAATCAAAATGAGAACAATCTCCTAGCAACAGGGACTATCCCTGTAACGTTAGCACATACCTTAGTTATCTCAACACTGGAAGACAACCTACAATACCAGAGGTATCCCTATAACAAATGAACATACCTCAGTTGTCTCCGACCTCTGAGACCACCTACAACCAGTTGGGTTATTGCCTTACTCGTCATAGTAACTAAATGAAAAAACAAATGCTCAGTGACAAAAAGTAGCATAAGAAATAAACAAAATCCTACATGGCACCATATCAGGGTAAAAAAATTTTTTTTTCACTTAGTTATTATGGATATGATTTCTGGGTGAGTATCTTTCTATTCTCTTGTATGTATGTATGTATATATATATATATATATATATATATATATATATATTTGTAAAGGGTATATTCCCCCTATAGCACTGGTACCATCCTAACTGACAAACCACAACAGTTTATTTTAAACTGAGTGGTGACTTTAATATCTATCTGTAATCCAGATATTGACCACTATGTGTGGATGTGTGCTCACTATGGCTAGAGTGGTATCAGGTACACTTCACTTACAAGACCCAAAGAAAGAAAAACAATCATCAATGATTGCTGTATATTTCCCCCCAGGATTTCTGATCTGGAGTCCCCCATATGTGTAGGATCGGTCTGCAATGCAAATTGTGTAGGCTCTCTCTAACATTTTTGAGCTCCGATATTCTCTGTTTTTGTTGTAACTGATATTTGAGTTAGTCAGCTGTAAAGAAAATAGAGAATATTGTGTTTGATATGCAGTGATGCTGGAAAAGATGAGTCGTGTTAATTATTCAAATGGGTATCAATATACTGTATCTAAACATTAAGAACAATGTTAAGAAATGCTAGGCTACATTTGTAGGTTGATTTTGATATACGAGCATTCAAAATGTTTGTAAACATTTCTGCCAAGATACTTCCAGGTAGCAGAATGCGCGAGTCTTCCATTTGGAGCAGCAGAGAGATCATGGGGGAGCGATAATGGAGAAGCAAGGGAGAGATCATTGGAAGAGGTAATGCAGTGCTCAAGAGAGATAATGGGGCCTGAAAAAAGATAATGAGAGCTATGGGGAAGATAATGAGGATAGCTGGGCAGCGATACCTTACATTGCACACACAGGGACACTAGGATACTCACAATGACATTGCATACACGGCAAAACCAACATACTCATACATTTATATTACATACACACGAACATCAACAAACTCACATACATTGCGTACAAATGGATATTAATCAAACGACAGAAGGAATGAGACTGTGACACAGTCCTATCAATGCCAGCCATCCCCCCTACACCACCCCAATACAGCCACTGTGAAACCCCTTATCACTGCAAGCAATCCCCCATGCAAGGACACAGCTGACAATCCACTTCTTACATACTGCCATGCCAACCTCCTCACCCCCAATACAGACACTATGATAACCCCTATCACTGTCAGCCATCCTCATTTCCTCTATACCAGCACACAGTTGGCACCCCACTCTTCACATACTGCCACAACAGCCATCCCCCCAGCACACAGCTGACACCCTGCGAACTCCAAGACAGTGTGGGCTGAGCATGCACTTACTCTCTCCGGTACCAGACACTTAGAATGTGAGTGATCTCCTGACACCCAACACTGGACCTGCGAGAGGAGACCCGCCAGCCACGCTCCACCAGAGACACAACCTGCCCGAGCACCCCGGGCCACTCTAAGGGATCGCTCCCACCCGCTCACCTGTCCCGTCTCCCCAGAAGACAGCCACTAGAGGTTGGATTAACCCTGCTATGTAAACATAGCTGTTTTTCTGAAACTGCTATGTTTAATGTGAAGGGTTAAAACCTGAGGGACCTGGCACCCAGACCACTTTATTGAGCTGAATATACATATGTGAGGAAGGCTGAACTTGATGAACACAAGTCTCTTTTCAGCTATGTAACTATGTATGGGCTCAAGTGTTACAGAGTAAGGATAGAGTAATAAAGCAAAGTCATATAATTTACTGCTTAAATGATTGTGTCTTCCAATTGTTGCTCAATATTACACCATCACTACCAGGAATTGTGACACTAACAAAGACATTTATAATATAAACAAAGGCACAGATTATGACTCAAACAAGGAAATCAGTACAAAAAAAGTACCCAGATCTTGGTGCATAAAATGAAATAACTAAATACAAATTGAATTAATCAGAAGAATCCCTGTCTGACATTGGTTCATTATGTATTCATATTCCTAGAACTAAAACAGTAGACAAAACTGGTACAACTAATTTAAAAGTGGTGGGTGTGCAAGGTTTCATAAAAAGTATACAATTCAGAAAGACCTGATAAAAATGTCAAAAAGCTTTTTATTAAGGTTATTCAAAGACAAATAATTCAAGGTTTCTGGACCTATATCAAAAACTTTTGATTGAATATAGAATGAGTTACAACAAATAATACAAGTACCGTACTAGTTTTTCTGTTCAGAAAGATTAAAAGACAGGGTTATCCATTAAAGTGAGAATTCAACCCTTTTCTCAGCATATCGGTGTTGTGCCTAATCATTAAATTCATGAAGTACCAATATCCAAAAAGTAATAATCAATACCTAATAAGGTTTAAAGCGATAATGGCGGGCACACAACCCAGTTCGGGATGAGTATCTTGAACTATAGGAAAGAGAAATCACACAGAGACCAAGTTAAATATAAGAATTCACATCACACTTTATTGTCCATAAAGAGACCCAATACAATATAAGTGCTATTCTCATTTAAGTTATTGCATGCATTCACATCAAACAGCTTAGTATCTAGATATATCAGCTTAAGTATACATCACCATTAGAGGGGCTTAGTTGTCTCTTCGCTGCACATGACTGGGGGAACTCAAGCAGTCAGACTTGGAAGGAAACTCTCTACTGGGAAACAGCAAAGACCAGCAACACGCGTCCGTATTACAGGTAGGTAGTTCTCCAAACCGAATGCCAAGTTTCTCCATCTTTTATAAGTTTTCTTATCAGTGCAGCACAGCATGTATAGTTCATGTGCATTAAGTACTCTTTATGGTTGATCAGATCAGTCATGACCACCCAAGGCCCATGCCAGACACATGCGGTACCTTTTCTATAAAGCTATGTCCCTATACTCTTATCTTTCTAAACATTGCTGGCACCAAATCCCACTTTTAAGCACGTAGGCCACTTTGGATATTGGCCAGACATGTTAAACAACATTTTATGCTGTGTCATCTGGTTTTTCTTAGTGCTTCACAGTTGACAAGTGCCATCTTAGCTATCTATAATAGTTTAATTTGCTCAATAGTGATCAATCAATCATGCTTAATAAATATGGAATATTATTATCACAATCGGGTAGTATCATTCTATAAAAACAACTCAACTACAACACAACCCCTACTCATTGGCATAATTCAGGGGACTGTCTTGGATCAAAATCCAGATATGCATTTGATGGGAGGAAATCCTCCCTTAATTATCTGGGTATTCAGCTAACGAAGACAACCCACACAACCATACGTTCTAACCATCAGAATCTTATCAATAAGATAAAGTCCATGACTGATTAGGCTGCTACAAGATTCCTCTATCACTATGTGAGCTGCATTGGAGAAAGAACATTCTCACTTTTTTGAGCTCACACATTTAATGTGAGCTGCAGTGTATTCCCCCTCGAAGCTGGTCAATTGTTTCTCCACAGTTAATTATGATATGGCAGAAATGGGAACACAAGCTTTAGGAAACTATAGGGAACTTTATGTAGCACCACTAGGGACATTGAAATGGATTTCCCCAGACCTCCTCCTGGAGGCATGGTGGAGTAGTAGGATGAGAATGGTGACAGAGCTTGTTGATGCTTCTGGTCATTCCCCAATCTAATGCACACACATAAACTACCTTCCAGGAAGCTATTTGCAATTTTTAAGGCTTAAAAACATAAAAATATAATACAATGGGTGAACACAGTCACATTTAACCCTTTTGAAAAACTGCTTCTCTTACAGAGTTGGCAGGCTAAACTGCTATATACTTGCTATAGCAGTTTACAGGAGGCATTGCATACCTCCAAACTGTCTACTACATATACGCTACAGTGCTCTTTTACTCTTGAGACATGGCTCACGATGATTAAGCACATGAACTGTGTATCTGTCACGTATTCATCCGCTTATAAAAATGTGGTTAATGGAATTTACTGTCCACACAGGAAAAGTTGTGCCGAGCAGCAACCAAATCCACACAAGGGTTAATGCTGAGCAGCAATTATGCAAATGGGAACCTGGTAACTGCCTTTGGGGGTCTAAGGCCGGTTACAGACTATCAGATCTAGAGGAGGGTTATTTAGGCCCAGTTCTTTTCCTACTCAGTGCCCTGTTGTAGTTTCCCTTGTGGTTGTCCGAGAGCGCGTTCCTGATTCAAGTTTCTTCTGGTTTTTGACTTTGGCTTTGACTTTGACTTCCCTGTATTCTTTATCCCTGACTTCTGGCTTTCTCTTATCGTTGTGTCTCTTTCTGTATACCCTGACCTCGGCAAGTATCCTGACTATTCTTTGGTACATTAAGTCCAGCCATTCTAAGGCCCAGTAATACGTTACCTGTGTGACACAATTATACGTGCTGGATCAACTAGTAATCCTGACAGTATCCCGATATTTGGGACATTGGGAAACAAACCAAAAGGTTTTCATGAAGTGGTACCTGGTTCTACAACAGCTGACAGTAATATACCTGGGCACTGAGCCACAGTTTTGGTAGGTGGGTGAGGGAGACTTGGGTACCATGTTTCACATTGTTTAGGACTGCCTGATTTTAAAGCGGTTCTGGAAAGAGATCCAAGCCCTTATTTGTAGAATAACCGGATTCAATCTCCCACCGCTACCTGAAATTTATTTACTAAATATGTTTGAGCCCTAGATATGTGGCTTGGGCAAAGCCCTTGCCCTGCACTTAATAACAGCTGCACTCAATAGTGCATGCCTGGAAGTTTGCGATACCCCAGAAACTCCATTTGGTTCTTAAAAGACTTAGAGTCACTAGGACATATGAAGAATTACTTAGGCTGATGGACAAGCTAGACAAATTTGAGGAGATATAGGGCGAGTGGTTATCAAGGTGATGGGTGACCTGCGGTGGGAGAATGAGCATGGGCCATAACGCCATGGACTCTCACATGGGGAGAGAAAAAAAGATAACTTTTGATAGAAATGCTGCTGCTGCTGCTGCTGCTGCTGTGCTCGCTCTCTCTCTCCTACTTGTAAGATTGCCTGTTACTTCTTGTGTGTACTCTAACCCCACACCCTGGTGCAATGAGCTAACGATGGCTAGTGAATAGACAGGCATGTCTCCACTAATGGGCACATGACTTGACACATGCTGCCAAAATAGCAACTCAATGGAAGTCCCATGAAATCCTTTTTAATGCAAAACTTTTTTTTGACTTAGTTGCTCTCAATGAAGCTTCTCCAGACATCAACCTGTGTCAAAATTAAAGAGTTAGTGATTTTTTTATTTTGTGCACACACATAGGCAATGGCTGGAGTATGTTAATATACCCATTCCCCATGTTTTTAGCTTTACCTCTCTCCCCCTCCTAAAAAAAATAATAATAATCTTAGTGGCTTTGTTTCCACATAAACATTGGCATGGAGTGTGCCCTTATGAATGAACCTCTGTCAGAATGAGATGTTATAATTCTGATAAAAGTAAAATTTTTGTTTTTTGTAAATATGACCATTGCAACTTTGATTGCAATTTAGTCACTTAAATCAAATTGTACAAGGTTCCGGACTGGCCCACCGGGATACCAGGAAATTTTCCTGTGGGCCGCGGCACCTGGAGCTGGGGGATGCTCACTGATCAAGCTTCTGTAATCCTGACCGGCCACGTGTGAGCGGCCTCATGGGAGCAGGGGGAGCCAGGTGGCCAGCACAGCTCGCACATGGCCGGCCGGAGTTATAAAAAAAAGAAAAGAAAAAGAAATTATTGTAGCGGGGGCGGAGCTTAGCGTACGGCGGGGGCAGAGCTTAGCGTGCGACGGGGGCCCTGGTAACTGCAGCATGGAAAGCAGGACAGAGTCCTTGCTTCCCTAACAACCAGTCTCCAAGAGCTCCAAAGGATGTGGAGGTAAGAAGCAGGTCAGTGTGTGTGTGTGACTGCCTGTGAGTGTGTGACTCAGCCTGTGTGTGTGACTGTCTGCCTGTGTGTTTGACTGTCTGCCTGTGAGTGACTGTCAGCCTGTTTGTGTGACTGTGTGTGTGAATGCCTGTGAGTGTGTGACTGTCTGCCTGTGTGTGTGACTGTGTGTGTGTGTGTGTGTGTCTGTGTGTGACTGTCTGCCTGTGTTTGTGTGACTGCCTGTGTGTGTGTGACTGTCTGCCTGTGAGTGTGTGACTGTCAGCCTGTTTGTGTGACTGTGTGTGTGTGACTGCCTGTGAGTGTGTAACTGTCTGCCTGTGTGTGTGTGTGTGTGTGTGTGTGTGTGTGTGTGACTGCCTGTGTTTGTGTGACTGTCTGTGTGTTTGTGACTGTCTGCCTGTGTGTGTGACTGTGTGTGTGTGTGTGTGACTGCCTGTGAGTGTGTGACTGTCTGCCTGTGTGTGTGGCTGTCTGCCTGTGTGTTTGACTGTCTGCCTGTGTATGTGTGTGGCTGTCTGCCTCTGTGTGTGTGCATCTGCGAGTGAGTGAGCTTTTGTGTGTGTGTGTGTGGTTGTGTATGCGCACGCATCTGCTAGTGAGTGAGCTTGTGTGTGTGTGCATCTACTAGTGAGGGAGCTTCTGTGTGTGTGCCTGCTAGTGAGTTTGTGTGTGTGCCTGTTGCAAGTGAGCTTGTATGTGTGTCAGTGAGCTTGTCTGTAGGGAGCATGGGTGTGTCTGGGCCTGTCTGTGGTGAGCATGTGTGTGCAGTGAGCTTGTCTGTAGTAAGCATGTGTGTTTCAGTGAGCTTGTCTGTAGTGAATCTGTGTGTTAGTGAGCTCTCCTGTAGGGAGCATGTGTGTGACAATGGGCTTGTCTGTAGGGAGAGTGTGTGCGCATCATTGAGCTTGTCTGTAGTGAGCGTGTGTGTGTATCAGAGTTTGTCTGTACTAAATTTGTGTGTGTACCAGTAACCTTGTCTTTGTGTGTCATTGAGATTGTCTGTCAGTGAGCCTATTTGTGTGCATCAGTAAGATTGTCTGTGTCTGTATGTGAGTATGCTTTACTGTATAATTTAATTACCCTAAAAGGACTAATATTTTGAATTTGAAAAATAAATATGCCAATAATATTTATATATTGGAAGGCATGGCCTGAAGTTGTGGGAGGGGCTATAGACCTACTTAAGGGACTCCCCCCTTTCCCTCACTTACCTTCGTTGCTCTAGACGAACAGCCTGTTACTCGCAGGCTTCCGTTACCCCCGACTTCCTGGTTCGTATCGTCACTTCCGGTGAGACGCGGCGCACTCCTCTGACGTCACGCGCTGACTTACAGCCGACCGGCCTCTCCTCCTCGCCAACCCGTTTTTGGTGCGGTAAGCTGGGCTCCCACATGGGGATTACAGGACAGAGACTCCATTACCACTTAGGAGTCTCTGTTCCCAGCCGCTGGGGAACAGGTCTTAAGGGGAAGGGGGGGGTAGACATATACTAACTGCCCGCCGGCAACACACATGGGGGGGGACAATAATAGTTGGGTGCAAGGTTAAAACCCCGGTCCACCACCTTGCATTAGGGATACGCTCCTCTGCTGGCTGACCCTTAGTTCAGCCAGCTGCTACCATACATGCCCATAGAATACACTATCTTTTAATACTGTACGGGTACACATCTTGCCAAACATGTGTATATATATATATGCTTAAAGTGGTATAAGATACATGAAAGTCCCTTTCAATAAACCTTCTGTTATTTATGCATATACTGCTTAATTAGGATGCTTGTTAAATTAAGTTAAATTACTGGTTCAAACATATGGGTATGATTTTGCTTGTTAAACATAATAATACATGATATATGTTTACTTACGGCGGGCTAGTTATATTAGGAGTTTCTGCATGTATAATAACAATCGTTAAGTCTTAAGATAATTATACCGCAGTTACAGTTAAAGTACATGGCCTACCGGTTGCATTATGTATTTATGGGGGGGTGACAATACTCGCTGCAATCCCCCCCAGAACTCTTACTACGTCAATTTTATGTATATGTTCCACATGAGAGTACATTATCTAAATTCTCATACCCCCAGGAACCCGCATACCCTCGGACGGTTCACCTAAGCTAACCACCCCCCCCCTACTCTAGAGACATCTGAATTCTCTTACACAGAACCAGTGCTCAATTTTCTGCAGGTATGTTGATTTGCACGTTTTCTTTTTCAACACGGCCATGTTAGCTTTTTCCCTGCCCCTTAATCCTAGCGGTCCGCGAGGCCAACTCCCATCCTCCACTTCGAGGTACTACACGCCCCTCAGGCCAAATCATAGCTAGCCGCCTCGCAAACTATATAGAGCGGGCGACACCTGTCACTACCAACCCCTCCCCTCCCCCCCCCCTCCTCCCTATCTTACCCATGGAGAGGCAACATTAAACCACCGGGCAGGTTACCACACCCCTCGCGCCAACTCATAGATAGAGCCTCTCTAGCCATTTGGCACTAGCAGGACCTCACCGGTCACGAAACCTAGAATAAATCTTTTCGCCATCTGGCACTAGCTAGCCACCGGCTAATTCCCAACAAGCCACCAACAAATGCCTATTATTACTTTCAGTATGTCCTTGCTCCCAGACGATGGTGAGGATTTGTCAGTCCCTAGCATCCCGGCTAGGTCACTTACCCCGACAAGCAAAGACGACATGGGAAGTCCCTCGTCCATGAGATCATGGACTATCCCACGCATCACGGCTGAACTACGCAAACACAGTATCCCTTTCCCGGCCACTGCCAGGAAAGCAGAACTGTTTAAATTGCTTAGAACCAACACCCTTAATACGGATGCGGGGGAAGGCACTAGTAGCTCTCAAGACCCGACTCTCCATGCTATGGTTGCCTCCCTAATTTCTTCAATGGGGAAGGTCAACGACAGACTGGAAAGGCTGGAAGCACGCAGCTCCCCCTTAGAGCCTCCTGGGCCTCTCACTGAAGCAGCCCCGGTCATACCCACAGCAATAACGGGTAATTCCATACCTAATAAGGCAGCAGCACACGTTATCAATCCTGCCCACGTGGTTCCGGCTAATCTTAAAAAAGACATCCTGGAGGGCAAGGACGTTAACTTAGTCTCATTGCTCATTGCCTCCCAGGATGTCATTGAAAACCGTTCTTACGACTACGGGGACATCTCTGTTGTTTTAAAAGCCAGAGACCCCAGGCTCAGTAAGAAATTGATCATCCCCGATTTTGTCCTATCTTTTGGTATCTTTAGGGATATTCTGTGCTCAGTTCATCCCCATAGGAGAGAGGAACTGGACTTATATATGCATAAGCTGGTGGACCTGGGGAATAAGTATGGCGGTTATACTTTTTATGACTATCACAAGTCCTTTTCATCAAAAGTGTCAGCCACATTTTCCCAGTATGACATCCAGATGGATTGGAGCTAACTGGACAACGAACTGTTCCTCAGACATTTCGCGGGGCTTAGGACACCAGCTTGTGCCATATGTACGTCACCCGCTCACACAGCTTATTTGTGCCTACTCTGCCCGGACAGCGCTCCCTGCACATCATTACAGCATCCCCTTAAAACCGAGAAACAGACCAGAGACAAATTGGGTCCGTCCGGTAGTGTACCTAGGCAAATCACAAATTTGCAATAATTTCAATGAGGGCTCCTGTGGTTACAGCACTTGCCGCTTATTGCACGACTGCTCACACTGTTTTCGGGCACATGCGAAATCTATGTGCCCAAATAAAATGTTCCAGAAACCTTATTTGTCTCCAGTGAACGTTCCTGTACTTGAACATATGCTGTCCACTCACTTCTCCAAACACTTGGTGGAACTTTTATGCACAGGTCTCACCCAGGGTTTTCACACAGGGCTCATTCACATGCCAACAGGGGTTTTAGAGTGTCACAATTTGCAATCAGCCACAAATAACCCTACAACAGTCACTACCTTGCTACAACTGGAAGTGGACCAGGGATTTATCATCAGGCCTTTTGGTAACCCCCCCCTTTTCCAGCTGGAGAACTAACCCTATCGGGCTGGTTTCCAGCAAAGATTCTGATAAACTAAGGCTCATCATTGACCTATCCGCACCCTACTCTTCAGCCATCCCCAGCCTAAACTCATTGATTCCTTCGGAAGAGTTTTCCCTACAATACTCCACTATTGACCACGCTGTTACAGCTATCAGGTCGGCAGGGGTGGGGGCCTGGCTTAGCAAGACGGATATAGTCAATGCTTTTAAATTGTTACCTATACACCCCTCTTTATGGCACCTGCATGGAGTTAAGTGGCAAGACGCCTACTATTTTTTCACAAAACTCACTTTTGGGGCCAAGAGTAGTCCAAGGATTTTCGACACGTTCGCAGAAGCTTTGTGTTGGCTCCTCCTTAATACCTGCAGGTGCCAAAATGTGATACACTACCTAGATGATTTTCTGTTCATCGAAGCCAATACCTACCCCCCGTGTAGCCTAGACAAAGCTGTCAAACTATTCACCGCACTCGGTGTCCCCATATCTCCCACCAAAACGGAAGGGCCAGACACAGTCATCAATTTTCTAGGTATTCTACTGGATTCAGCAACAATGATGGCCAGCCTACCTAGAACAAAGATTGATAACATCCTTCACGACATTAGCCACTACATGCACAGGGGGTCTTGCAACCGTAAAGAACTACAATCACTTTTGGGTTCTTTAAATTTCGCTATGCGCATAATCCCCCAGGGCAGGGCTTTCATTTCCAAGCTCCTCGCCCTGTTCCCCACCTTCACCAACGACTATGCCCGCATATCCTTGGACTGCCCTGCGACTGCTGACCTCCATATGTGGTACAAATTTCTCTCGGACTGGAACGGTAGGAGCATGTTCCTTCCACATTTGGATTCTCGGTCACCTGTCATTTGGACAGACGCAGCATCATCCACGGGATATGCGGCCATTTTCGGCACAGACTGGCTCTGGGGGACTTGGCCAATAGATACACAGGGCATCGAGGGGTTTTACACTAACTCAGCCCTCTTTGAGGTATACCCAATAGTTGCTGCAGCTGTCACTTGGTGTAGGTTATGGGAAGGTCAGTCTGTACGCTGTTTCTCTGATAACCTGGCAATATGCCACATTATCAACAAAGGTCGCTCTTCCTCCTTGACAATTATGAACTTCCTTAGGAAACTGACATGGGTGGCAGCTACCCATCACTTCCACATTGTATGCTCTCATGTTCCCGGCATATACAATACGGCAGCTGACCAGCTATCTCGATCTCAATTTCAGGCTTTCAGACGGTCCCTACACTCGGCAGCTCATATGGCAACCCCAGCTCCAACCTTCCAAGACCTTGTCATGGAATAGATGAACTACTTCAGCACAGCCACACTCTCACAAAATTAGCATTATCCTCTAGCACTCAAAACGCATATCACAGAGCTTTTCACCTATACAAAAGATTCATGTCTGACCATCACCTAACCAACTGGTTTGAAGTTTCGTCACTAATGGCTTTTTCATCTTTTTGCCACCTTAAACTTAAATTGACATGGGTATGTTCAAGTCATTGTCCAACCTACTCGACCAGGCACCTTTTGAACCCGATACAAACGCGGTTATTAAAGCCGCCATGTATCTAGCTTTTTATGGTTTTCTTAGGCCACGAGAGTTTCACCATTAGTGGCCAACAACATTACCAAGTGTGCCTCCTCGTATCATATCTCACGAAACACACAGACTACTACGTCCTGACCCTTCCTAAGACAAGTCAGATGGGGGAACAAGTTCACATAAACTACTACCCCACTGGTAACAATTGGTGCCAGGTAAAAGCGCTGGACGCTTTCTTAGCCACTAAACCTGCACACCCCTCAAGACCCCTACTGTTGTTACACGATACCATTCTCACCACGGCAAAATTCATGCTTTACAACCAGATGCTTATCACCAGACTTGGTCTAAACCCTGGTAGCTACTCGGGGCACTCCTTCAGAATTGGAGCCGCCTCCACAGCCTCTAGCCAAGACATACCAGCTCACGTTATTAAAACACTGGGTCGCTGGAAGTCCTCAGCTTACGCCACCTACATCCCGCACCCAGTCCAAGAGATTAGGAGGGCGTTTATTAAGATGTCAACTTAATAATATGTACTTATGTTTACTGAATAAAATGATTAACTTGCTTTTCTCTTTTTGCCCACTTTATTTACCGGCCTACAGCATACATCGGTTTCGGCACACCTCAACCGACTATTTCCTTTTATTGTATTTCTCTCCACCAGAGTATTCCATATCATATGAGAATGCCCCGAACACAAATTGGAAGGCATGGCCTGAAGTTGTGGGAGGGGCTATAGACCTACTTAAGGGACTCCCCCCTTTCCCTCACTTACCTTCGTTGGTCTAGACGAACAGCCCCACCCTCCACTCCCTTTAGTTATACTTTTCCTTTATGTGGGCCCACTTTATTTACCGGCCTACAGCATACATCGGTTTCGGCACACCTCAACCGACTATTTCCTTTTACTGTATTTCTCTCCACCAGAGTATTCCATATCATATGAGAATGCCCCGAACACAAATATATATATATACATATGTGTGTGTGTATGTATGTATGTATGTATATATGTATATATATATATATATATATATATATATATGCTGGGAGTTTAAATAGGGGACTTACTCCTCCCACAAATTCAGGCCTAATGGCTTTTCTACTTGTGCTCGGAATTTAATACGTAATGGACAGTATCTGTAAGGACAAAGTTGGTTGTGGTGTGCTGAAACCAACGTACGAGTGGGCCTGTAAATAAAAGAGGGCAAAAGAGAAGTTCGAGAAAATACACACTTTATTGCCTTTTTACATAACCAAGTTCCTGAAAGCTTGACGAAGCTCTTTTTCTGGTCGTGGAATATAAGTATGGTATTTGGAGGATTTCCATCGCCCCAGTCTCTTGATGATGTGGACCGGTGTATTAGTGCTGGAGGCTGAATAGGCGGCTCCTATGCGAAAGGACTGCCCGGAGAATGAAGTCGGATTGAAACCCAGTTTAGATAATAGTGTTCTGACGTGAGACGTGAATTTAGCAGTGGTAAGCGGGTGCCCTTGTATTGATAAGAGCGGAGAGTCTGGTAAGTGCACGTGAAGGGTTGACCGTAGGTGGTTTAGCGCCTTGACCGGACACCATGCATTATCAGTAGGGAAGTGAGGAATCACAGTTGGGTGTAGCGAATGGTTGATTTTAGTTGTCGGGATCGAAAGTAGATAGTGATCCTCCACCTTTGTGAGGTGCGATGTTTTTAGGCTGTGAGTGATATCCCCTTGACGAACAACGGTGAACTCTCTAGGTCTGAGAAAACCGTAGAAAGCAGGATAGATAGCCGCTTTGATCACCAGGTTTGTGTCGGGATCAAACGGGGATTCGTCAAGGAGAATGCTAAGTGATCTGAAGATAGGCCCATCTATAGGTAGTCTTGTGACAGGGCCGCCATCAGGGCATGACGACCGCAATGGTTGTCATGGGCCTGGGGGGCCCGGACTGCTCAGGTCGTCCGGGCCCCACATTCAGTGGGTACATACCGGGTCGCAGGGGGTCCTGCGACCCGGTATGTACCCACAGGGCCAGCCTCTTCTCCTGGGGGGCTCCCAGAGGCTGGCCCTGCAGACACGAGGCGGGCGGGTGCGCGAGGGAGCACTCTCTGTGTGCTTCCTCTTCAGCTCCCTCACGCACCGTACTGATGCCGGAGCCGGAAGATGACGTCAGCTTCCGGCTCCGGCATTAGTACGCGGCGCGCGAGGGAGCTGAAGAGGAAGCACACAGAGAGTGCTCCTCAGGGCTCTGCCTCTGGGTGTCGGGGGGAGAGAATAAAATGGGAGGAGGGGTGGAGGAATGAAATGGGAGGGGGAGGAGGAATGAAATGGGAAGGAGGGGGGAGAGAATAAAATGGACAGGGAGGGAAATGAAATGGGAAGGAGGGGAGAGAATAAATGGGAGTGGGGGTGGAGGAATGAAATGAGGGGGAAGGAATGAAATTCGAGGGGAGGGGAGAGGAAGGAAATTTGAGGGAGGAGAGAAAGAATGAAATGGGAGGGGGTGAGGAAATGAAATGGGAGAGGGGGGGGAGGAATGAAATGGGAGAGGGGGGAGGAATGAAATATGAGGGGGGTAGGAATGAAATTTGAGGGGGAGGGGGTAGAGGAAGGACATTTGTGGGAGGGGGGAGAGGAAGGGAATTTGAGGGAGAGGGGAGAGGAAGGAAATTTGAGGGAGGGAGGGGGAGAGGAAGGAAATTTGAAGAAGGGAGAGAGGAAGGAAATTTGAGGACGGGGAGAGGAAGGAAATTTGAGGGACGGTGGAGAGGAAAATTTGAGGGACGGGGGGAGAGGAAGGAAATTTGAGTGACGGGGAGAGGAAGGAAATTTGAGTGACGGGGGAGAGGAAGGAAATTGGAGGGGAGAGGAAGGAAATTGGAGAGGGAGGGGGAGAAGAAGGAAATTGGAGGGAGAGGGGGGGAGGGGGAGAGACTGACATTCATCACACACAATGCACCCCTTGCACACAGAAAAACACACAATGCATTACACACAGACACACGTACACAAGCAATGCATCCCTTACACACAGCAACACACAATGCACCCCTTACACACACTCAATGCATCCCTTACAGACACACACACTGCATCCCATGCATACACAAACTCATCTTGCAGCCCTTACACATACAAACACAGATTCACACAATGCATTCCTTACAAACATCAGGACATCCACACACACACTCCACTCCCTGTGAACAAACTCATTGGTGGAACATGAAGGTGGACCCTGGGACCCAGACCTTGAGCTTTGTAAAGGGCCCTCAAAAAAATGGAGCTGCTTCCCGTTCTCCCAGAACAGTGATTTTTGTGACCACAGTTACAAACCGCCTCCAGAGAGCCTGTTGTACACCAGACCAGTGGAGCCAGACGGCAGCCAGAGCCACCATCATCCCCATCTGGTTGCATGGCAGGCAATCTTAGTATATTATTCGTACTAATCTCTAATCACCGGTACGGGGCGTATACGAGTCCCAGAACCACTGCAGCGCACAGTGGGTTCTTTGATGTTCAGTTTGTCCCTCGCAGGCGTCTTTGCCTTTAATGTAAACACGCTGCACGCAGCACTGGTGTTAGTTAACACGGCGATCATATGGTGGGGCATCAGGATGTCACATGGGGGGGCGGCAACTTACTTTGCCTAGGGCGCAAAAACCCTGCACCGCCCTGCAGACACCGCGAGAGATCCCCTCGTGGGCTGGATTTGGGGGGCAGCACTTTGGGCGGACTTGGGTGCAGGCACCGGGGGGCCCAGACCTTGAGCTGTGTCAGGGGCCCCAACATTTCTGATGGCAGCCCTGTCTTGTGATAGTGAGAGGAGCTGAAACCTTTAACATACCTTTCAATACCTTTTTAATGGGATATGATGACAAGAAGGGGGTGTTGTTAGGAAAATGTGTGAGGCTATAGTGCTGCACCCCGGTGAGGTAAAGTTTTATGGTGTTGTGGGAAAGTTTAAGATATAAGTGGCAGAAAGAGGCAAAAGCCACCATGGTTTGTATAGAAAGGTCGCCTTGTAAACCAAATTCTGCAGTGAAATTGTTAAATATGGTAAGTGCCCTATTATAAGAGATAGCTGTGTTAGGTGATAGTGCTTGGTGACTGAGAGTCCTAGCGTGATGCATTAGTGTGCTCAGTCCAGGATTAGTTCGTGAAACTGTGGTGTCCTGGATGGCTGGTGGTGAGCCATAGGAAGTGCCTGAGAGAATACCGGTTGCTGCTAGCCAGGTCAGCTTGCGAATCAGCCGCATGACGGTCAGGGATGATGAGCGCCAGAAAAGCATTTTACTGCCTTGCCGGACCAGAGATGACCCCAGGTGTGTGCGGCCGCCACAATGGGATAGATTTCAAATAGGGCTGAGGTCTCCCTGAATCGTGGCAAGGCATCCGTCTCAGCGGGACATGGACCACTAAACCAGTGGTTCCCAAAGATGGCTGCGAAACCAGTATTGGCTGCAGCATCTGTGTGAATGATGGGTGAGGAAGTGGAGAGAGGGGGGATAAACATGGAGATACCGTTCCACTCCGCCAAAAACGTCCCCCACATAGCTAAGTCAGCCTTGGCGTGGGGGTCCAATGAAACTGGGCAAGAGTCCGGTACCCCGTGGAGCAAGCAAAGAAGCCTGGATATAAAAGACCTTCCCTGCGGGATGATGCGCATGGCGAAGTTCAGGGATCCCAGAAGGGACTGGAGTTCCTTCCTGGTGCAAACATCATTCCGCAGGAACATGTCTATCTCCCCTCTCAAGCGGGTCAGTTTGTCATGTGGAAGGCTAGCTCTGAGGGTAACGGAATCTAGCTCTATCCCCAAAAAGGTTAATTTAGTTGTGGGACCAATTGTTTTAGATGGGGACAAAGGTACTCCAAGTGTGGAAAATAAGTGCTGTAGTGCGGCTGATAGCGGTGGGTGTTTGTGCCCGTGGCTCTATCAGTAGGAAGTTGTCTAGGTAGTGAATAACGGAGTGACACCTGAGGAAGTTCAGAAGCAGCTAGCATAGTGTCTCAGCGAAGATATCGAAAAGTTTGGGGCTGCTTCGAGAACCGAAAGTGAGTCATGTGGAGAAATAGTACTTTCCTCGCCATTTAACACTGTGCAAGTGCCAGAGTGAGGGGTGCATGGGTAGTAACTTAAACGCATTTGTGATGTCTGTTTTGGGCGATTACCAGAAGAGATGATGGCCTGTATAGCGTCGTCAATAGTTACGTACTGGAGTGAGAACTCGTCTGCTGGAATGAGTGCGTTTATGCTGGGAACAAAAGAGGAGTGCGGTGCCGATAAATCGATAATTAGACGTTTTTTATTTGAATATTTGTGAACTGCAATGCCGATTGGGTTAGTGCACCAGGAGGAAAAAGGTGAGGAGGTGAAAGGCCCGATCATGAAACCATTGGTAATTTCAGAGGAAAGGAGAGTGTCTGTGGAGACTGGGTCTAGACGTGCTGACAGGAGATTATGACATTCAAGTGTACCTGAGGGTATGGCTACTATACCCGTGAGAAACCCCTATACCCGTGAGAAACCCCTGTGTGAACCCTGTGGTCAGATATTCCACCAGGTGCCTGCTAGGGTGTGACCTTAAGTAAAAAAACAGGTTATCGACATTAATGTCGGTTAGTCATTTGTTAGGGGACAACCTGGCCGGACACATGGTCTTGGTATGTGCCCTGACGCAAATGGAGCAGATGTGCAATAATCTACAAGCGCTGAAACTGCAGGAGCCTGCGTTGAAATTATTGCACAGCTGCGCCTTGCCTAAAAAGGAGATGGGCCTACCCAGCTTGTCACGTAGACCACCCGTTGGTTTGTTGTGAGGGGTGAAAGAGGTATGAGGGGTGGGAGTGGAGGTGGTGGGATCTGCTTCAGAGGGACATAAGTCCACCATGTGGGATGTGGAATTACATATGGAACAAGACGGGGGCCTGAGACCAGCGAAGTGGCAACAGAATAGTTCTGTATCCATCTGACACCAGTTAATTCTAACGTTGAACTGTTTCAGATGGGTCACCGTCTTCGCTGATACTGACTTATGATAGTCGTAGAAAGAAAAGCCCCCATACTTGATGCCTAGATCCACCACCTTGTGAATGTAGAGGTCTAACTCCTCTCTTCTGTGGGGATACACCGTGCAGATGACGTCACGGTATATCCCGAAAGCTATCACGAACTGGGGAATTGAAAGTTTTTTATTAAGCCTGGGATCTCTTGTCTTAAGCACTAATGATATATCCCCGTAATTGTAAGCCTTGTTCTCCAGTATGTCCTGTGAAGCTATAAGCAGAGACACCAAACACACTTCCTTCCCGTCTAGGATTTCTTTCCTGATAGAGACTGGGACGGAGTGAGCTGGTGACTCAAAAGGAGCTATAGCTGTGACTAGTGTTGGCGAGGGGAGTATGGGGGGGCATGCTGGTACAGCGGGGACAGCCGGGGTGGAGACTGGGAGGCCCAGGGTATTACCTGGGGAGGCAATGGCACTCTCCACCTTAGATGGTCTGTAGGTTGGCCAAGATTGCTGCCAGGGTATCCTGGATGGCCGTGACAGTGCTTGGTGGCTGTCCTTGAGAGCTAGTGCTTGGCCTAGGCTCAGGGGCTTGGTAAGTAAGCAGCCTGTAAAGTTCTGCCTTTCTAGCTGTGGCTGTAAAGGGGATTCCCCTGAGCCTAAGCTCGGCCGTAATTTTAGGAATAGTCCATGCTCTCAAGGACGTGGGAGTTGAAGGGGTGAGAAATTCGCCTGGAGACTCTGGTCTGGTTGGCGTAAACGGTATCTCTTCTGGCAGTTCTTCGATGGGGATTGGTTCTTGGGACATTCTAAAAGAAATGATTTTGTGAATGAGATATTAGAAGGGGAGTAAGGAAACATGGGGGGGATATGAGGGATGGTATTTATTGGAACTGGACTGTAATGCTAGTGCCGAAACACACACTACACACAATGACTTATGGGGCTGGCATAGATTTTTTTTCCAGGGCTGCTTCGTATCCCCAGTCCGGCACTGAATTGTACTGATCTGGACCACATTCAGTCAATGTGGAATATTCCATTATTGTCAAACACTATAAATTACAGTTTAACTCTAACTGTACTTTTCATAGAATATTACAAAAGGATATAGCATGACCTCACAATAAAAGTTTTATTTTACGGGGACCAAGTATAAATTATATAACATTTGAAACCAGCTGATGTAGTTTTGGATAATTTCTTACATTCATACAACCAACATTTGACTGAAACAGGCATTATCATTTTCTTTTTTATCCTTCTATAAAGTAAATTTAAGAAATATGACTGCTCAGTGATAACTAAGACCAACGTTAATCCCCATTCCCCCATTACTGCACCAGTAAATCTAAAGAACATTGCTTTCTCGTGATACTGTGATCTTTTTTTAGCTTTCACCGTGCACAATAATACAATAAAATTGCTCTTTTATGATCTAGAATGACTTCTAAGTATGTTTTCTCTTATTCCTGACAGGTCATTGCCATATGCCATTAATTGATTTGACAAACATATGTAATACGTGTACACAGTTGCTGCATTACTGTATGACATTTTACTAGACCATACTATGATAACCATAAGTATCATATACTAGTATCAATAGTTATTAAAGGGACACTATAGTCACCAGAACAACAACAGCTTAATTTAGTTGCTCTGGTGTGTCTGCCCCTGCAGGCATTTTAATGTAAACACTGCCTTTTCAAAGAAAAATAAGTGTTTACATTACTGCCTAGTAACACCTCTAGTGGCAGAAAAAAAGCAGCCACTAGAGATGCTTCCTGGGTCAGTGCTGCACAAATTCCTCATAGAGATGCATTGATTCAAAGGATCTCTGTGAGTATGTGCCATAGTGTATTATACAGCTGATACATAGGGGACTAGATTGTATCATTTTTATTACATTTTGGATATTTATTGTCTTTATGTACATTATGGACATAAAATGATATTATCAAACTAGACTTTGAGCCAATCTGATTGCAGCATATTTTATTTTTCTCTAATCACTGTTTAGTGGATATACCCATTTTGTTTTTTTATTCCTTTTTTTCACCTACTCCTGGTCGCTACATTAGGTTTTCCTATTGCTATTATATTAATATTCTTCAGCTTTGGAAGAGGGCTTTCTATTTATCTGCCCATCACTAAATTATTCAACCTCTCCCTCTCCTCTGACATATTTCCTTCACCCTTCAAGCACGTACCCATCACTCCAATTATAAAAAAAGATAAACCTTGACCATAACTCCCCATTCAACAACTGTTTTTTCTCACTACTGCATCAAGAGAGTTGTGTATGCTAGATTGACTTCCTTGAATCCAACTCTCTGCTTGACCAACTTCAGTCCAGGTTCCACGCTTGTCACTCTGTCAAAACAGCCCTGATCAAAGTATGCAATTACTTAATTGCTGATAAATCCTGAGGTTTCTACTCTCTCCTAATTCTTGTTGACCTTTCTGCTGCTTTCAACACTGTTGACCATCGACAACTTCTTCTCATCCTCAGTAATCTTGGTCCATGAGACAGCACTTTCCTGGTTCTCCTACTACATCTCCCTATGCTCTTTCAGTGTTTCTTTGTCTGGTTCTTCCTCTCCTCCACAACCCATCTTTGTTGGCGTTAACCAAGGTTCTGTCCTTGGTCTCCTACCGTTCTCGATCTATACTGCCTCCCTTGGTAAGCAATTAAGCTCTTTTGGCTTACAATATAATTTCTTTGCAGATGCCATGCAAATCTGTCTGTCCTCTCCTGAATTCTTGCTATTCCTCCTGATTCGTGTCTCTAACTACCTTTTTGCTATTTCCAACTGAATGGCTGCTCATTTTCTTAAACTGAACCTATCCAAAACTGAGCTTCTTGTCTTTCCTTCCTCGAGTGTTGCTACTTCTGTGTCTGTCTCCCTCCAAGTCAATGGCACTACCATCAACTCTACCTTGCAGGCTCACTGTTTAGGTGTTCTCTTTTGAGTCTGACCTCTCCTTTGCCCCTCAAGCCCAGTCACTTACCAATGAAACATAGGTCCGATATGCCTCTATCTAATTCAGGATGCCGCCAAGGTGCTGATCCACATTGCTATAATCTTTGTCTTGACTACTGCAATCGGTTTCTCAGTGGTCTTGTGCATTCCCAGCTGTACCCATTACAGTCTATAGTGAATGCACCTCGAGGCTCCTTTTCCTGTCTGCCCACACCTCCCATGCCTGTCCTTACACTGGCTTCCCGTAAAATATAGGGCACAATTGAAAATCCTGATGCATGCTTACAAAGGTATACATAATGCTGCGATTACTTGTTCATATTTGCACTTCTGACACCCAGCTTCAAGACTTCACTAGGGCTGCTCCATTCCTATGGAACTCTCTTCCTGCTCCGTTAGACACTCAACCAGTTTCAGTTACTTCAAAAGATCATTAAGGGGGCGGGGCCTAACAAACAAAGCGAACAGTCGTACGATCCTGTAACTCCGGGCATAAAATGGGGAAACCAATGACTAAACCATACCCATCGACCCCGAAAAAACTGTGGGGACCCCCCATGCTGAATTGGACACAGAAGTAAAAAAACACCATAGTACAAACCTACCCCATAGCTGATGATCGGCGACATGTGGAGGCAAGCACGCTGCAGAATCGGGCCCAACATGGCGGCTCTCCACGGCGCCTGCTCAGATTTCTTGGATAACTTCTCTGGGGATGCCAAAGAAGAATACCTTCCTGTTCCAGCCCCAGTGCAGAGGGCAAGATAAAGCAAGACAGGAGCAGATGCCGAGCCAGTAACCACCTGGGTTTTGAAAACATTACTGACAGATCTGGAAAAGAACATCCTAACTGATGTAACAGCACCACGAGACGACTTACAAGGCCTGACAGGCAGCATTAGCATGCTAGAGGGATCCTCCCAAGCTAACCAACAGAACACTGCCACACCTACAACAGCAGAACCAGATGCTTGAACTCCTCTACGCGGACCAGGCAGAGGCCAGACAGAGACACAATCTAAAGATTAGACGGGTCCCGGAGGATGTGCCAGAGGCTGAGCTGCCACACATACTAAGGCTCATGTTAACAGCCATATTGCCACCCATGCAGGCCAAAGCCATCAACCCTGCAGACCTCTTTAGGGTCCCCAAACCTACCAGGGCACCAGCCGCAGCCACCTTCTGCAATGGGAACGACAAAGCAGCGGTCCTCACAGCCCTACTGGGTAAAACTCCCCTTCATTTTGAGAACATTGTGCTGACTTTCTTCGCCAACCTGTCCAGCGGAATCCTAGCATGGCACAGGTCACTCCAACCACTCACCTCCCTGCTTCAACACCACAACATTGGCTATAGCTGGAGAGATTCCACAACCCAACTTCTCCTACCTGCACCTGGGATCCGGCAAGAATCGCACCGTTTATCCCACGAGGCTCAACACCAGACTCCTACGCTGCTTTCACCACCTAAGTGGAGACTACGAGCAACACATACTAAGTCTTAATGCATTATAATATGATTTCTTTAAATTAACGCAAATCATTTTACATAGTGTTTTATGCCTATCAGACAGAGGAGCCCAATGGCACCTAATACAAACTTTTTCTAAGCAACATGTCACTTAACCAATATACAGGTCTCATAGATCTCAGCTACATATCATTGGGCAAGCGGTATATACCATGCCTTTACCAGTCCTGACACTGAGAGGATATCAGTTCCAGGCAAAGATGGATAGACAGTTTTACTTTGTCTACCTTGCAGTCAAACATGTCCAACCTGAGCCAAGGCAACTAATGCACAACACTTACATCTCACAGCCCTGCTCTGTGTCCTAGTGTCACCACTCGTAAGCTCACCCTTATACAATACTTACACTTGGCCAGCTGCCCTGATTAACATGCATAGCAGCCGATCATCAACGTACTTCCCTGAGCCTGTTACACCAGTTTATTTCTTATCTTACTTGGTTTCTACTTCTTAGTCCCTCCTAGTAATGCTGCAGCTCGAAATCTAGGGAATATAGCACACATCCACAGCCACTTCATGTTTATGCGCTAAATCTATGTCCTTGGCTACCAATACCCTTCCAGTTCTTTTATTTTTATTGTAAAAGGAGGTTTAAGTGTTTTTTCATTCTCCTCTTGTGAATATGCATGTTCCCTTTTATCACTTGCATTGGTCATATTATTCAGTAGCTTAGCCTACTATCAGAATCACGCATCTAGTATCTTGCTATCTTGCTATGGAAGTATCTTGTTTAAGTTTTATACGTTTATTTTCTTGATCAGTATATTAAGTGTGCCATACAGCACTCTTTTACCAGAGTTTCGACATTGCTCTAACTCCTTTTAGTTTTTTTGTACTATATTGCACGATGTCGCCATAAAAATAAGATTGACGGAAAAAACAACCTCATATAATATGTTGAAAATAAGGCTATCCTACCAAGGAATTAATACTCATGTGCCTAAATGTGTTGAAGTACTCATGTTACTCTTCCTAGTCTTGCTATTAGACATGTGCAATTCGTTTCGGTCCGAATTTAAATTCAGCCGAATTTCAGCAATTCGGACATTTGGATGCTAAACCAATAAAAACAGAGTCATACAGTGAGACACTCCCATACACAAACAATAGAATCCATCCTCTGTACTTGGGAGATAATTGAAGCAGGAACTGTACTAATCTAACCCAATTATCTGCAAGCACAGAAAAACATACAATTTTATGAAACCCCCAAAATTACCTTAAAAACACATAAAACCCCATCCCCTGATATCTCCGATCTGGGTGAACAACATATCCAAAAATCACCCAGATCGGTTCAGGGGTTCAGCAATTTCCTGGAAGTCATAGTTTTGACCGACCGTGCACATGGTCCTACGCCCAAAACAGTTGCAGGGAAATCAGTGCTAACGGTCAGTCAAGTTTGGTAGTCTTTTACAGGTTTCCCTGCAGGCCCATAGTCTATGGGCAGGAGGCTGGCAAGCAGGCCACTCCAAGTACAAGTGGCGAGGTTACTTTCACCACATTGTGGGATCACTTTTGATAGGGCATCGGCTTTTAAATTTTCCAATCCTGGATGAAAGGTAACAGGGTTGTGATCCGTGTAAACCAGGGTAACCAACCTTTCAATACCTACCACCAACTTTTGTATCTTTGCCGAAGTGCCAAACTGAATTTCCGAAGTGCTGAATTTCGGAAGTGCCGAACCAAACCGAATTGCCGAAGTCCCGATTGCCAAAGTGCCGAATTTCGGAAGTGCTGAACTGAATCTCCGAAGTGCCTAATTTCCGAAGTGCTTTAGATTTCTGAAAAGTTGCAAAACAGGAAAGGGAGGGAAAATTAAGGGAATGATGACAGGAATCTAACCCTAACCCTACCCCTAAGCCTACTCCTAACCCCAGCCGTAGACCCATCCCTACCCCTAACCTTAACCCTACCCCATAACACTACCCCTAACTCTACTAGGGTTAGGGGTAGAAGAAGGTTGGGGTTAGGAGTAGGGTTTAAGGTTAGGGTTGGAGTAGGGTTAAGGTTAGGGTTGTGGTAGGGTTGGGTTAGGCTTGGGGTTAGGGTTAGGAGTTAGGATTAGGAGTTAGGGTTGGGGTAGGATTAGGTGTGGGGTTAGGGGTTAGATGTAGGGTTAGGAGTAGGGTTAGGGAACTGCCGAAGTCCTGAATTCCTGAAGTCCCGAATTACCAAATTCCCAAATTGCCGAAGTTCCGAATTTCAGAAGTCCGAACCGACTGAAGAAAATAATAAAAGTGACATGACTATAAGGAGGAGTTTTATAGTCATGTCACTTTTATTATTTTCTTCATGCAACACAGATATTATCTGCAAATGTGAGTATACTCATTCAAGCACCAACACTTTAATTGTTTAGTTGTTACACTGTTTTTAATTGCTTTTATCGCTCTTTATTTGTATACTCACTTTGCTCTTACAAAGAAATAATTCAATACACTGTAGCTTGTTTTTAGCACCAGCAGTGGCGTCGCTAGGGGGGGGGCCCAGAGGGGGCCATGGCCCCCCTACATCATGCTGTGCGCCCTCCTTGGTCCCCCCCAAATGCCGGCAACTTGCTGGCCATGTTCTTCCATTATATTCTCTCGGGCTGTAACAGTGTGTTACAGCCCCAGGGGAATGCAGGGCAGAGCAGCTAGAACGCTGCTGGGGCTGGAGGGAGCACTGACAGGCTCCCCGGCACAGGCCCCGCCTCCTGCACATAAGCCACACCCCAAAAAATAAGCCCTGCCCCCGCCGTGAAGCAGCAGACCTTGCTGCTGCAGAAGATGGCTGTCTGACCCCCAGCAACCAGCAACAGCCTCCAGTGACAGGTAGGCTGTGTGTGTGTGTGTGTGTGTGTGTCTGCTAGTGAGGAAGTTTGTGTGTATGGACTCAGCAGTCTGTGTGTGTATGGACTCAGCAGTCTGTGTGTGTGTGTGTGTATGGACTCAGCAGTCTGTGTGTGTGTGTGTGTGTGTATAGACTCAGCAGTCTGTGTGTGTATGGACTCAGCAGTCTGTGTGTGTGTGTGTGTGTGTGTATGAACTCAGCAGACTGTGTGTGTATTGTGAAGAAACCCCCCTATTCCCTATGTGATTTACAGTTTGCATTCCCTTTTATCTTCTATTTGCTGCCTATTGCATTCGGTAGATAAAACTACCGAACCGGGACCACCCTCTGGCTCATTAAACATCAAAGGTTTAGGTGAAATTGCTGCAAAATGTCCTTGGAATTTTTTTTCAAATGTTGGCAACTATGGCACTGTATCAAGGGTAATGTGTTTGTTTTTTAATACTCCCTGGTGCAAAATAATGAATCCTCCACCAGGGATTATTAAAAAAAACACATTGTGTTGAGGGCGGGGCTTAACATGCAACAGGGGTGGTGTCAAACTGTGGCGAGGGCGGGGTTAAATGTGCCCCCCTACTTTTGTCCCTGGCCCTCCATGTGCCCGCCCCTAAAAATGAATCCTAGAGACGCCACTGAGCACCAGTACTATTTAATTTGTCTCCCACATTTTGTAATTAGCGTTGGACCCACTGACATTGGGGTACTTTGAAGCAGTGGTGGGCTTAACATCATATGGCCATATGGTGGAACTAAATTCCCATATTTATTCTCTTAGATAGACGTTTTATAGTAGCCTTCTTAGTTATGAATTTTTACAAGTCTGAGTGCGCCGTAACTATTTTTTTCTGTATTATTTCAATATGTAGTCATATATCATATGTTAGTAACAAGACTTTGATGGATACCCCAAGGTTATGCCGTAGTACTAAGCATAATTTTAATAGAAAAAAGAAAAAAGAAGAAAAACAAAATAAATCTCAAAAGAAGTATCTATCTAATGGAAGAACAATCAGCGTACTTAAAACTTAGCTTTTATTCTAGTAAATAAAATAGGTGCCATAAATGTACCAAAAGAAAGGAATAACTTTTCAATAAAAATATATAACAAATGGGTCTCCATTGTATATTGGGCAAGCAATTACCAAATACTCACATAGTACCTGAAATAGTTAATACGGTAGTTCTAGAAGTAACAAAAATATAATATATATATGTGAATATTAGTGATTCCTGTGTTCAAACTAACATCTATTTGGTCCTAAGATATGATTGCCATGGAATTTGACATGGTATGCTACAAGGTTTATGTGAATTAAGACATTTAACTCTGATCTCCACTGCGCTTTCACAACTAGAATACATTTTAAATAAGCAAATCAGATTACAAGAGTGCAAGAATTTTTTACATATATATATATATATATATATATATATATATATACACACACACAAATCACGTATATATTATTAGATTAGTAAATATATACATTTAGATTTAATTCATGTAAATTTGGTAATATGTGAATTACCGACAAAGAGTAAATAGTTCTATCTTGTATTTCAATTTCAACTCTTTTTTTAAGATGTTTATGAATTTAGTATGAGTGTAATGAGTCACAAAGTTTTGTGTATTGAGAAATCCTAATTGCATGTTGATCTCAATAAGAAAATTAAATATAAACATAAAATGACAGGTATTTAATAAATTTTAATTGTTCAGTGTTCACATGCTCCTGTATTTCATTGACACTGAAAATATGTTGATAGCAGTATAGTTGTGTGTGACGGACCGCCTGGCACTCCTACCGAGTACCTCCGCCAATCGATGCTCATAGTGCTCACTAAGGAATTCCAGCACTCCACCATACACCTTAAGCACTACAGACCCCACTTCCAGCGATGTCTTGCCATCCTTCACCCACCCTGAACCAAAGACCAGGATCCAGCTTCCAGTGGGCAGACCTCTCCTACTCCCAGAGAACGTAGCATGAACAGCTCTTATAGGAGCTAGTTATTATAATTCCTGGGGAGTATAGTGATATAGCAATCCCCAGGATAGATACAGCCGTTTCCCCCACACATGAAATGAGACTCTATGTTGAGGGTAAGCAGGAACAGAACTTTAATGGGGGCACACTGGCTTTTATGCAAGTTTCCCAACAAGGGTGACACCCAGGTGGACTTTGTTGGGCACAGGGACACAAAGTGAATAAACTAATAAAAAACTAATAAAAAAAAGAGTCATACAGTGAGACACTCCCATACACAAAAAATAGAATCCCTCCTCTGTGCTTGGGAGATAATTGAAGCAGGAACTGTACTTATCTAACCCAATTATCTCCAAGCACAAAAAAACATACAATTTTATGAAACCCCCAAAATTACCTTAAAAACACATAAAACTCCATCCCCTGATATCCCCGATCTGGGTGAACAACATATCCAAAAATCACCCAGATCGGTTCAGGGGTTCAGCAATTTCCTGGAAGTCATAGTTTTGACCGACCATGCACATGGTCCTATGCCCAAAACAGTTGCAGGGAAATCAGTGCTAACAGTCAGTCAAGTTTGTTAGACTTTTACAGGTTTCCCTGCAGGCCCATAGTCTGTGGGCAGGAGGCTGGCAAGCAGGCCACTCTAAGTACAAGTGGCGAGGTTACTTTCGCCACATTGTGGGATCACTTTTGATAGGGCATCGGCTTTTACATTTTCCAATCCTGGATGAAAGGTAACATGAAAAGAAAACCGTAAAAAGAACAGGACCAATTTGACTTGTCGAGGATTTAGACGTTTAGCGGTGCAAATACATTGTAGATTTTTGTGATCCGTGTAAACCAGGGGTAACCAACCTTTCAATACCTACCACCCACTTTTGTATCTTTGTTGATGGTAAAATTTCCTTACTGCCCACCAGTGCCTCAGTAACTAATTTTATAGCACAAGTGCGATTTTTTTTTTTGATTGATTTTTTTTTTTAGAAATCAGGGTTTTTTAAAAGTGTATCTATTTTTTTTCTTTTTTCTATTCTACTTTTTTTATGTGTGTCTGTGAGGTGCTGTGTGTGTGAAGGGTGTGAAGGGTGTAGTGTGTGTGTGAAGAATATAGTGTGTATGAGAGGTGTAGTGTGTGTGAGGGTGGTAGTGTATGTGAAGGGTGGTGTGTGTTTGAAGAGTGCAGTATGTAGGTGAGGAGTGCAGTATGTGGGTGAGGGGTGCAGTGTGAGTGTGAAGGATGTAGTGTGTGTGAAGAGTGCAGTGTGTGTGTGAAGGATGCAGTGTGTGTGAAGAATGCAGTGTGTGTGTAGGATGCAGTGTGTGTGTGTAAAGGGTGTGAGGGGTATTGTGTGTGTGTGTGTGTGTGTGTGTGTGAAGGGTGCTGTGTGTATGAATGGTGCTGTGCATGTGTGGGGGGGTAGTGTGCATGACGGGGTTGTGAGGGGGTGGTCAGTGTGTGTGTGAGGTGTAGTGTGTGTGAGGGTGGTAGTGTATATGAAGGGTGGTGTGTGTGGAGTGCAGTATGTGGGTGAGGAGTGCAGTATGTGGGTGAGGGGTGCAGTGCGTGGGTGAGGGGTGCAGTGTGTGTGTGAAGGATGTAGTGTGTGTGAGGAGTGCAGTGTGTGAAGGATGCAGTGTTTGTGTAAAGGGTGCTGTGTGTGAGGGGTGCAGTGTGTGTGAATGGTGTTGTGCATGTGTGGGGGTAGTGTGTGTGGGGGGGTGGTCAGTGTGTGTGTGAGGGGTGTCGTGTGTGAAGGGTGTGAAGGGTGCATAGGGTCTATGCTGTGTGTAGGTGGGGAGATGTGAAAATCTATCTTAATGTCTACCCCTCCATTCTTCTTACCTTTTACCAGGGAGGGGGGGCATAATGCTGCCATGATAACGAGCGGCAACGCTCCGACCAGCCTGCTCGTGGGGGAACACAGAGCCTCCCAGGCCCTTCCCTCTCTCTGCTGGAACTAATTGCCAGTGGGCCGGTGAGGGAGATCTGTGAAGATGATAGTACCTTAGGATCGTGCAGGAATTATGAGTATGTAACCAGTGTATACCCAATATAACTGGAAATAGTAGGGAAGGTATTAATTCAAATGACAGTCTTTGTGTGTTCACCTATAGTAACTTACATAGGAGGGGTACGTTGACAACCAGGACCAGATTTAAAAAAAGGACCATCAATGACTTGTATTTTTAATGGCTTATATTTATTTTTAATGGGTATTGAAAGAAAATGGGTGACATTGAAATCCATAAAGTGGCCACTGGCACCTGAGTCAACCGAACTTTGGCAATCATAGGCAATCCTGTTCCTCTGTAACAGAAGAGAAACAGATAATAGGTGTGGCAATGATCGTAGCAGACATTTGTATCATCTGAGAGGCCCACTTACCCTATTGGGTTTTTGCCTTCTCAGGACATGTTTTCACCAAATGATTGTGTTTTCAACAATGAAGACTATGTGTCTTCTTTGTAATTTGGCTGGTGAAGAAGACCCTGGATGAGGCCAATCTGTATTGGCTCTTCTTCCATGGTAGGTTAAGGGTTAAAGTAACTTGTGGCAATGGTTCGAGGAACAGCGGGGTAGGTGTTAGCTTTTTCCAAACATCTTTCTCTTAGACAACAATCAAGTTGAATAGCTTGCTGCAAGAAGGTTTCCAGGGAATTGAGTATCCCCAAAATGAGCAAAATCATCCTTCCGTGGTTCAGATAGTCCTATATGAAAATGTTTCATAAGACCAGTTTCTTTCTAGCATGTGTCATCAGCATAATGTTTGAAATCTGTTATGTACTCCTCCATAGGTCAGCGGCCTTGTCTTAGGTGATTTGTACTGTTTTTTGTCTGTTGGGATCATTATACATAGATGGCATAGCATTGATAAAACCATCCCAGGACTGTACAGCTGAATCATTAGTGTGTAGTAAATTCTGAGCACATTCTTCTGGAGGACCTGAGTGATACCAATAGCTTTATAATGATATGTGCGATGTTTTAAATCAAACATAAGTTCGCAGGCCATGATGAAGATTCTGTATTTTGCACAGTTACCACAAAATCTTTCACGTAGTATACCCTGAGGTTCAGGGGTAGCTCCCAAGTCTTCAGGGAGTGGAATGAGACGAGCAACAGGCTAGGCTTGTGATGTTGGTATTTTGGAGGGCGCTGCTTGTGTTTGGAGTTCATTGAGGCCAGATACTTGTCTAGTCAGGGCGGACACAATCTCGGTCAATTCTACAAGCTCTATAATTGGCTAAGTATTTCTTTCACTGTTTACTAGATAGAGCCCAAAATGCAGTAATCAACTGAGACTGTCCAAAGCGAAATACAGTTAAGGATTGGCAAAAGCGAGGTCAGGCAGACAATAGGTCAGGTCAGGCAGCACAGTTTCATAGATGGGAGACAAGCCAGGTCAGGTAACAGATAATCAGAACAGGAACAAGACTGTGACTGATAGTAGCAGATTCTTAGGTGTTCTACCTATCGTTTTGGGACCTTTCCTTAACGCAAAGCCTCCTTCCCCTTTATTAAGCATTGGGTTTGGCGGGCGCTCGACTAGTTTGGCCTTCATGTGTGAGCATTCAGTCTGGCTAAGCGCTCAGAAGTGGCCATTTTCAGCATCAGCAGACACAAATGCAGCATTCACCATGGGTGCAGCGTGGTTTGTGGGGCGGTGAGTGTCTGGCAGGGTGTGGGTTTAACATTGAATACCTGGACTTTTATAATAATGTATTTAATATAATTCAATTTCCTTATTGAGATTAACATGCAATAGGATTTCTCAATACACAAAACTTTGTGACTCATTAAACTCATACTAAATTCATAGACATCTTTTAAAAAAAAAAAAAGAGGTGAAGTTGAAATACAAGATAGACCTGTTTATTCATTGCCAGTAATTCACATAATATTACCAAATTTACACTAATTAAATCTAAACTTATCAATGTACTAATCTAATAATATATATGTGATGCAACATACTGCGTCGTAAATGTATTTTACAGAACGGTGGTTATTTGCTCCTACAAACCTAAATTGATTATTAGGTGGCCAAGCAACAAAGCTGGTCAACGTATTATTTTTGCTAGGTTTATTTTATTACTTGTTATAATTACACAGATCTTTTTTAAATGCCTATGAAAAAGAAACAGGAAATTAAAAACTCTGAAACATTTTCTTATCCAGAACCATTTTTGCTACAGATGCACAAACTAGTTAGTTTTAACACTGCAAAGTAAAACATTACCATTTAGTAGATATGGCAATTGTTTCCATTGCAGGGCTAAGCACAACTCAAGTGGCCCCTCGGCTCTCACAGCAAACCTTAACTGCTTCCCGCAGAGAGAATTTGACTGGATGATCATGGCACTGGCCAGATATGTGCTTCTCATCCCTGATACCCCTCTATGAGAATCATTACATTGGACAGGATGATGTAGAGATGGCGTGACATCATGGGAAGCAGATCAGGTGGCTGCAGGGACTGGATCGCTGCTTTGGGAAAAAAGGTATATCATGCCCTTTGTTTCTATTTTTTTATCAGGTCTATGGGGGAATGGATGAATTCAAATGCTGAGGAGAACACTATAAGGTTAGGAATACAAGTTTGCATTGATAACACTATTATGTTCGTTTAAATACAAACATTTATTGGTCTTCGTCTGTGATTTTCATTGTTACCAATCTGTGTTAATTGCTTCAGGAATTAGTTTGCAACCTAGGTGAGGCATTTTTAAAGTTTTCATAGATGCATGTCTATCAGTCTGTATGGTAAATATAATTAATTTGTTAAGATTTGACAATTAATTATTTACAGAGTGTGAGTTATAAGATACACATAATATGTTTACATTATAACCTGCTTCATATTCTGTACTGTAATCCAAAAGTTATAATTACTATAGGAATACAAAGTATATGTGTGTTCGCATTCCAGGCCTGTACTGGATTGAAATGTTTGCGCAATAATGGAAAATAAAATTATACTATAATATACATACTTATATTTAGAACTGACCTTGCCCTGCCACAATGCTGCCTTAAATAGTTACATAGTTACAGTGAGGGAAAAAAAGTATTTGATCCCCTGCTGATTGTGAACGTTTGCCCACTGACAAAGAAATGATCAGTCTAATTTTCATGGTAGGTATATTTTAACAGTGAGAGACAAAATAACAAAAAGAAAATCCAGAAAAATGCATGTCAAAAAAGTTTTAAATACCTATTTCAAATAAGTATTTGACTCCTTTGACTTAGTACTTGGTGGCAAAACCCTTGTTGGCAATCACAGAGGTCAGACGTTTCTTGTAGTTGACCACCAGGTTTGCACACATCAGAGGAGGGATTTTGTCCCACTCCTCTTTGCAGATCCTCTCCAAGTCATTAAGATTTCGAGGCTGACGTTTGGCAACTCAAACCTTCAGCTCCCTCCACAGATTTACTATGGGATTTAGGTCTGGAGACTGGCTAGGCCACTCCAGGACCTTAATGTGCTTCTTCTTGAGCCACTCCTTTGTTGCCTGGGCTGTGTGTTTTGGGTCATTGCCATGCTGGAATACCCGTCCACAACCCATTTTCAATTCCCTGGCTGAGGGAAGGAGGTTCTCACCCACTATTTGGTGGTACATGGCCCTGTCCATCATCCCTTTAATGCATTGCAGTTGTCCTGTCCCCTTAGCAGAAAAATACCCCAAAGCATAATGTTTCCACCTCCATGTTTGATGGTGGGGATGGAGTTCTTCGGGTCATAGGCCACTTTCCTCCTCCTCCTCCAAACATGGTGCCAAAGAGCTCAATTTTGGTCTCACCTGACCACAACACTTTCACCCAGTTCTCACACAATCATTCAGATGTTCATTGGCAAACCTCAGACAGGCCTGTACATGCGCTTTCTTGAGCAGGGGTACCTTGCGGGCGCTGCAGGATTTCAGTCCTTCACGGGGTACCAATTGCTTTCTTGGTGTCTATGGTCCCAGCTGCCTTGAGATCATTAACAAGATCCTCCCGTGTAGTTCTGGGCTGATTCCTCACTGTTATTATGATCATTAAAACTCCACGAGGTGAGATCTTGCATGGAGCACCAGACCGGGGGAGACTGACAGTTATTTTGTGTTTCTTCCATTTGAGAATAATCAGACCAACTATTGTCACCTTCTCACCAAGCTGCTTGCAGCCCATTTCAGCCTTGTGTAGGTCTACGATCTTGTCTCTGACATCCTGGCACAGCTCTTTGGTCTTGGCCATAGTTGAGAGTTTGGAATCTGATTGATTCCTTCTGTGGACATGTGTCTTTTATACAGGTAACGAGCTGAGATTAGGAGTACTCCCTTTAAGAGAGTGCTCCTAGTCTCAGCTTGTTACCTGTATAAAATATACCTTGGAGCCAGAAATCTTGCTGATTGATAGGGGATCAAATACTCATTGACATGCAAATCAATTTATAACTTTTTTGACATTTGTTTTTCTGGATTTTCTTTAGTTTTTCTGTCTTTTACTGTTAAAACACACCTACCATTAAAATTATAAACTGGTTATTTCTTTGTCAGTGGACAAACATTCAAAATCAGCAGGGGATCAAATACTTTTTTCCCTCACTGTATCAAGGCTTAAAAATACTAGCATCTACATTTCTCACATCTGTTTTTTCTGTTGATCAAATGTAGGCAAAAAAAAAAAAAATCTGATTCAAGTGCTTTTCAATAGCAGTCAGATCTTTCCTTGGAACAAAATGCTGTTATCACTCATATATTAAATGTATCCCAGAATTGTAGGTTTTGGCAAGAATATTATCCACTTGCTGTTTAAGCATCTGTACAAACTCAGATAAAACCACCTCTTCAGGCAGACAATTCCACATCGTTATTGTTTTTACTGTACAAATTGCAGTATTATAAACTGCTTTCAGATGGTTTGTATTGGCCTCATATATTTGTATAATGCTATCATATATCCTCTTAGAAGCCATTTTTCTAAACTAAACAGATTTAAGTTTGTTAACCTTTCTTCATAACTAAAATCTTCAATTCATCTTATTAATTTTGTAGCCTCTGCACATTTTCTAGTGTTATAACATCCTTCGTTAGAACAGGTGCCCACAATTGCACGGCATATTCAAGGTGTGGTCTTATCAGTGATTTATAACGAGGCAAAATTTATTTTTATCACCAGAATTAATGCACTTTTTAATGTATTACAATACCTTACTGACCTTAGCAACTGCTGATTGACATTGAAGACTGTTGTCTAGTGTTTAGTTTTTTATAACAATTCCCAAATCTTTCTCATGTGTTGTTATCTCTAATTCACTACCATTTAGGATTTAAGTTGCTTGTGCATTATTCACCCCAAAGTGCATTACTTTGATTTATTTACATTGACTTTCACCTGCCATTTGAGTGCCAGTCCACTAACCTATCCAAATCTATCTGCAGCAAAACCATGTCCTTCTCACATTGTATTACTTTACCCAGATTTGTGTCATCTGCGAATACTGACACATGCTCATCAGGCCCTGGGGCTTTGTTTATATTAACTTTTTTTTAGCTGCTGCAGCACAATGTCTTGAGTCATCCAGTCACAATTTTATTCTATGTTTTTAGACTTTATGTGTTTAAAAAAAAAAAAAAATTGGGGTTTGGCCTTGCTCTTTTTGACTTTCACTTTCTCATTTTGTAGTTTAGCCCTACTATTCACCATTTGACTGGCAATTTTGGCTTCCTTATCTCTTCTATAGGATGTCTCTGATTTGTCTGATTTTTTAAAAAATTTTTTCCAATTCTTTATTTATTGTCAGACAGGTAGTATACCAATACATAAACATTGTGAAAATAGGCTTTCACAGAAGCCTGGTGTACAAGCTTATATATTTTTAGTCTGTCATTTTTTTGAAATTTTAGAGGTGTAATATAACGTACATAAGTAAGTGAACAACATTTACATTGTAACAAGATGTGTACATTGATGGGCACAAGTGAGGTGTGATTCGGTTGACCGCGTTTTTTGCTATTTAATGGAGTTCTTCATGGTCTGCGTTAATCCGGCCCCGTAGGAGAGTGAGCTGTCAGTGGGCGCTCATCCCCACCACCAAATAACCAATGGGAAGCCATTGGTTATTTGGTGGTGGGGATGAGCACCCACTCCCTGCCCTTCAGCTCCAAGATGAAGTTAGTCGTCGTATTGTCCCCATGGTGCCCATAGTTAAAGGCTGCTATAGTGTTTCAGACCTGGGCTGTCATTTTGTCCATTAAATAGTTGTCTCTGATCTTGGTCATTACCAGGGATAGAGGTGGTGTCTCAGGCTGTATCCATTGTTGAGCTAAGGCTCTATGGGCCGCTACGTATAGCATATTTAGTAGTCTCTGTTCGTACCTGTCTAGTCCGTCTGTAGGTCGGGAGAGGAGACAACCCCAGGGGTCAGGCGTGAGTCTTCCGTGCAAAAGACGGGAGCCTACGGTCATTTGTCTGATTTTAAATGCTTTAAATGCCATTTTCTTATTCTTAATTTCTTGACTTACTGTACCCTCTAAGCCTACTAAGTCTTGTTCATGTTGAAAAAAAAAAACATGTTTGAAATAACTGCTTTGAAGAGTTAATGACATATATTATTCCTTTAAAATTATATGTTTTACAATGAGACCAGAACAATGTTGGCAGTTTTGTTAGGTATTTTATCCACTATAATTTCCCTGTTTCTCATTTACACAGAGTCACAGAGTGAATATAAGGGTTCATATCAGTAATGGAACTAATGTAGAGAGGGCCCTCCCTCAACGATGTCCAAAAAGTAAATCCTCAAATGTCGTACAACTCCCATGATGCTTTGCCAACTCAGGTTCTACCATTTGACTATCCCTGCAAGATGCTTTCATGTGGAGAATGTCTGTGTTAATGTAGGAATGTATTTGTTTGTACTGTTGCCACTTGAATGTGGTGGTGTGCTTGTATGTAATTTGGCGTTTGAATGTGGGTGTACATTTTTGTGTAGTGTTGGTGTTTGAATGCAGGGGTATGTTTGCGTGTAGTGCTGGTCTTTAAATGCAGGTGTGTGTTTAGTGTTTGCGTTTGAATGCAGGAGTGTGTTTATATGTAGTGTTGGCATTTGAATGCAGATGTACTTTCAAATGTAATATTGGCATTTGGATGCAGGCGTGTATTTGTATGTAATGTTGGAGTTTGAAAGCAGGGCTACACCTGTGGTTGGTGTTGGTTGGGATATATGGACATATATACTTACACTGCCAAAGACACACACGAGTAATAATGTACATAATGTACAAATGAGAGTCTGCTACAGGCTCTATTAGTCTGCTTCTTTCTCTCTCCCCCTATTTTCTAGTGTGTGGGCCCATGGTGAAGTTGCAATTGATACATCACTAGAGTTGAGCAAACCCGAACTGAAAAGTTCGGGTTCATACCGAACATTATGTTTTTTGGACCCCGGATCCGAACACAGACATATCACTGCATGTTCGGGTTGGAGTTCGCCTGTTCTTCATATCTGAGAGTCAAATCGAAGCGTCTAATAGTGTGCTTTCTGCGCAATTGTAAACATTCTAATTGTTTTGCTGCTAATCTGCTAATTAGTACGTTTTGGGGCATGCACTTCATATCTGAGAGTCAAATAGAAGCGTCTAATACTGCGGTTACAGCGCACTTGTAAACATTCTAATTGTTTCGCTGCTAAATTGCTAAATAGTACATTTTGGGGCCTGTTCTTCATATCTGAGAGTCAAATTGAAGCGTCTAATAGTGTGCTTTCTGCACAATTGTAAACATTTTAATTGTTTTGCTGCTAATCTGCTGCTTACATTGGAGTTTTAAAAAGTCATTTTTTTTTGGTGCTAAATAGTATATTTGGGGTGTTCACTTTATATGAGAGTCAAATAGAAGCGTCAAATAGTGCGCTTACTGCGCACTTGTAAACATTCTAATTGTTTTGCTGCTAATCTGCTAAATAGTACATTTTAGGGCCTGTTCTTCATATCTGAGAGTTATATTGAAGTGTCTAATAGTGTGCTTACTGCGCAGTGGTAAAAAATGTTTTGGTGCTAATCTGCTGCTTACATTGGCATTTTAAAAGTCAATTTTTTTTATTTTTGGGGGGCGCTAAATAGTATATTTGGGGTGTTCAATTCATATCTGAGAGTCAAATTGAAGTGTAACTTTGATTCGAATTTACTTCATCGGTCACTTGTAATATTGTTTCACACCCACAACACTTGTTACACAGATCTAAGTGATATTTTCTACACTAGAAACTACCAGATAACAAGCTGCTATATTTAACCCCTTAAGGACACATGACATGTGTGACATGTCATGATTCCATTTTATTCCAGAAGTTTGGTCCTTAAGGGGTTAAACCAGTGATCAATAGCTAAGAGGTACTTCCACAATATTGTAATTCAGGGGAACTCACAAGTTAAACTGAGAGGTCAGTTTATAGGGAAAACTGTTGCCTGGAGGAAATTCTAAAACAATTTCCATATGTCCTTTGCAGACTTTACATGCTGGAAAAACACAGGTGCCAACTACTGTGGCTTTCTGCAGTGTGCATACCGGCAAGGAGGGCAAGGTTGAGGAGAGGGTGGAAGATGATTTGGAGGATGATGAGGGTCAATCGAAGCGTCTAATAGTGTGCTTTTTGCGCACTTGTAAACATTCTAATTGTTTTGCTGCTAATCTGCTAAATAGTAAATTTTAGTGCGTGCACTTCATATCTTAGAGTCAAATAGAAGCTTCAAATAGTGCACTTACTGTGCAGTGGTAAACATTCTAATTGTTTTGCTGCTAAATACTACATTTTGGGTCCTGTTCTTCATGTGTGAGAGTCAAATCAAAGTGTCTAATACTGTGCTTTCTGCGCACTTGTAAACATTCTAATTGTTTTGCTGCTAATCTCCTAAATAATCACCAAGATACAGAAAAGATTTCAGGCCTAATGGGTGTTACCACCCCTTAGGTCTTCTATCTTTAAGAGTGCAGCGCTGTATTATATGTGAGAGCACAGTGAATTACCTGTGATTCAAAGACAATTATCCTTTATATTCTCCAATGTAATGTACATACAAAAGAAAACAGAAATATATACAGATAATTGTGCAGTATGTTAAATACTTTAGTAGAGGTTTTAGTGAGTAACAGATATCTCTACACTCACATTTTTTAGAGCCTTTTCAAGTAAATTAGGCTCTAAACTTCCGTGCGTCTGTGTCTTTAAGGGTAGATCACACGACCCCTCTCTCCAAGGTAAAGTTCACTTTAACTTATTTTTTAAGTGTGTGAAAATATTACAAAGGATGCTACACTTAGTTTGATAATTCTATGTCTTCTATATACGTTGTGGAGAAGAAAATACACACTTTACCTTGGAGAGAGGGGTGGTGTGATCTACCCTTAAAGACACGGCACATCTTCTCTCCTGCGGCCCCCCCGGCCATGTGAGAGTGAGGTCCTTGCGAGGACCTCACAATCACATGGCCGGGATAGCTGCCTGCTGCATTGCCAGCAGGGGGATTGCCTGTAATGACAGGTAGTCCCCCTGCTGGCTGGAAATAAAATAAAATAAAATTAATAAGTGTAAAAAAAAATATATATATACTTATATACACATATACATACACACACACTGTCTAGGTGTCAGGATTACTGTTTGGTACAGCACGGATGACAAATAAGTAACGTATTACCGGTCCTTAGAATGGCCGGATTTAACGTACAAAGAATAGTCAAAAATACTAGCCGAGGTCAGGGAACACAGAAAGGGACACAGCGATGAGGAAAGCCAGGAGTCAGGATACCAGAATATAGAGAAGTCAATAAACAAAGCCAAAGTCAAAAACCAGGTAGAAAACTATAAACAGGAACGCGCTCTCGGACAACCACAAGGGAAACCACGACAGGGCACTGAGCAGGCTGAGAACTGGGCCTAAATACCCCTCCTTTCTTTCTGATAGGCTGTAACCGGCCTTTGACCCCAAAGTCAGTTACCAGGTTTCATTTGCATAATTGCTGCTCAGCATTAACCCTTCTGTGGATTAGGTTGCTGCTCGGCACAACTTTTCCTGTGTGGACAGTAAATGTCATTAACCACTTTTCTATAAGCGGATGAATACATGAGACCAGGTTTCATTTGCACAATTACTGCTCAGCATTAAACCTTCTGTGGATTAGGTTGCTGCTCGGCACAACTTTTCCTGTGTGGACAGTAAATGTCATTAACCACATTTCTATAAGCGGATGAATACGTGACATTACCCCCCACCTGAAGAACGCCCACCGGGCGGACAGGACCAGGCTTGAGAGGAAATTTAGCGTGAAAAGCATGGATCTTACGGCCCGCATGCAGGTCAGGAGCCGAAACCCAAGAACGATCAGCAGGACCGTAACCTTTCCAAACAACCAAGTACTGTAAAGTGCCCCAAGAAAACCTAGAATCCACGATAGAAGATACCTCATACTCTTCCTGACCACCCACCACCACCGGAGGGGGAGGAACACAAGGAACAGTATATCTATTGCAGACAAGAGGTTTGAGTAAGGACACATGAAAAGTGTTGGGAATCCCTAAAGATGCAGGAAGAGCCAGAGAGTAAGACACTGGATTGATCCTACGAAGCACTCTATAGGGACCAAGGAATCTGGGGGCAAACTTCATGCTAGGGACCTTAAGCTTGATGTTGCGAGATGACAACCAAACCCGGTCCCCCACTTGGTACACCGGGTTGGCACTCCTACGCTTATCAGCAAAATGTTTGAAGCGTTCAGCAGCAGCCCCTAGAGCAGTTTGAACCTTAACCCAGGTATCCCGAATGGAGGCCAGACGCTCATCCAGAGCAGGAATGGCAGTATCAGAAAATACCGCAGGGAGAACCGTAGGATGCCTACCATTATTGACAAAAAATGGACTGTGCCCAGAGGAGTCATGAACAGCATTGTTTCTAGCGAACTCGGCCCACGGGAGTAGTTCGGACCAATTGTCTTGTGTGCTATTAATAAAACAACGCAAATAAACTTCTAATGACTGGTTAGCCCTCTCAGCTGTACCATTGGTCTGTGGATGGTAGGAGGAGGAGAAGGAGAGATCAATCTCCAATTGTTTACTGAACGCCCTCCAGAACCTGGACACAAACTGAGAGCCCCTATCAGACACAATATTGTGGGGGATGCCATGCAAACGGACAATTTCACGTATGAAAATTAGGACCAAATCTTGCGAAGATGGCAACTTCTTGAGAGGAATGAAGTGAGCCATCTTAGAAAATCGGTCTACAACCATGAGAATAGTAGTGAACCCAGCAGAGCTAGGAAGCTCTACAATAAAGTCCATGGATAAGTGGGACCATGGAATCTCAGGAACAGGAAGAGGCTGCAACAGGCCACAAGGAAGTGCATGAGTCACCTTAGAAACTGCACACACAGAACATGCCTGCACATACTCCTTTACATCTTTCCTGAGTGAATCCCACCAAAATGATCTAGTGATCGCGGCAGTGGACTTATTGATGCCCGGGTGTCCAGCAGTTATATTGTCATGGAACACTTTCATGATATTAACCCTTTCACATAGGGGAACGAACAGTTTATCACACGGTTTACCACTGGGCGCCTGAGGCTGGGCCTCCAGTATGGTGCCAAGCAGTGGAGAAGACAGTGAGAGGACAGTAGTGGCAATAATACACTCTGGTGGAATAATAGGAGATGTCACCTGTTCCGGAGCTGACTCATTATCAAATTGCCTGGACAAGGCATCAGCCTTGGTATTTTTAGAACCAGGTCTATAAGTAATGAGAAAGTTAAAACGTGAAAGGAATAGTGACCATCTAGCCTGTCTGGAAGACAAACGTTTGGCATCCCCTATATATGCCAGATTTTTGTGGTCGGTTATGATCAACTGGGGGTCCTTGGAACCCTCCAAAAGATGTCGCCACTCCTTGAGGGCAAGAATAATGGCCAACAGTTCTCTATTGCCAATATCATAGTTGCGCTCAGCAGGAGACATCTTTCTGGAGAAGTAGCCACAAGGATGCAATGGTGTTCCCTGGCTTTCTCTCTGAGAGAGAACAGCCCCTACCCCTGTCTCGGATGCATCAACCTCCAATATAAAAGGTTTACTAGTGTCGGGATGTTTTAGTATGTCCGCAGAGGCAAATCTTTGTTTAAGAGTCTCAAAAGCATTCACAGCCTCTTTGGACCATACCGTGCTACTAACCCCTTTGCGAGTCATATTTGTGATTGGGGCTATTACAGAAGAAAATCCCTTGATGAATCTTCTGTAATAGTTGGCAAAACCAATAAACCTTTGAATGGCTTTTAAACCAGAGGGTAATGGCCAGTGTAGTACAGCCTCTAGTTTTTTAGGATCCATTTGAAATCCCGATGCAGAGATGTTGTAACCCAAAAAGTGGACTTCAGGCTGGTCAAATATGCACTTTTCTAATTTGCAATAAAGTTTATTTTTCAACAACGTCTGCAGAACCTGTTTCACATGGGAGTGGTGAGTCTGAAGATCAGGGGAATACACCAAAATATCATCCAAATAAACCAAGACAAATGAGTAAATGAATTCCCTGAGTACATCAATTATAAAGTCTTGGAATACGGCCGGGGCGTTGCATAACCCAAATGGCATTACCAGATATTCATAGTGTCCACTACGGGTATTAAATGCCGTCTTCCACTCATGATTCTCTTTAATTCTAACCAAATTGTAAGCGCTCCTAAGGTCAAGCTTAGTAAATACTTTAGCTCCCTGAAGTCTATCGAACAATTCGGAAATGAGTGGGATAGGGTATGCATTTTTTACAGTGATTTTATTAAGTGCCCTGTAGTCTATGCAAGGGCGTAACTCACCACCCTTTTTCTCAACAAAAAAGAATCCTGCACCAGCTGGTGAGGATGACTTTCTTATGTGCCCTTTGCTCAAGGATTCTTTGATGTATTCCTCCATTATTTTACTCTCCTGGGGAGATAAGGCATAAACTGCCCCCTTAGGTGGCATAGCGCCTGGAAACAGGTTAATGGCACAGTCATATGCTCTGTGGGGAGGCAATACATCAGATTGAGCCTTGTTAAACACCTCCTGAAGTTCTCGGTATTGTATGGGAACTCCAGGAGTTTGGGGAGTGGTAGTGGGAAGGTCAATAGTATCCAATCTCTTTAGTACTGGTTTTATACATCTCCCCATACACTCTTTACCCCATTCTAATATCTCCCCATTAGCCCAGTCAATATAGGGATTGTGCTTACTCAGCCACGGAAACCCTAATATGATAGGACATGATGGAGAAGTAATAACCTGAAACGTCATCTCCTCCCTATGGGAGGCCCCAATGGAGATCGTAATAGGGACAGTTTCGTGGGTTATAAGCGGTTGTGTGAGTGGTCTACCATCAATAGCCTCTACAGCTAGCGGCGTAGGTCTCTCCCTGACCGGTATCTCATTACCCCTAATAAACTGGACATCAATAAAATTTCCAGCAGCACCTGAGTCCATTAGGGCACTGCAAGAAAACTTATTGTTATCAAGGGAAATAGATACCTCAAGGAGGAATCTACTTTTGTTTTTGTTAGAGGACAACTCCATCACACCTAAGATCTGTCCCCTTAAGGTTCTTAGGTGCGGAAGTTTTCCGGACGCACTGGACAATTAGTTATCATATGTCCCTTTCTACCGCAATATAGGCATAACCCCTCCCTTCTCCTATACTGTTTTTCGGCCTCTGACAGTCTAGTGACCCCCAACTGCATAGGTTCGGGTTCGGACTGTACAGGGAGGTTAGACAAAACAGGTTTAGAGAATTGAGGTGCTAGGGACATAGCCGTACGTCTGGTCTTGCTTCTGGTGACTTCTCTGAGTCTTAACCTATTATCAATATGCATGACAAACGTAATAAATTTGTTAAGACTCTTAGGTAATTCTTTAGCGGCTATCTCATCTAGTATAGTCTCTGAGAGACCCTTTTTGAATGCTGAGATTAACCCATTGTTAGTCCAGTCTACCTCGGAAGCTAAGGTACGGAATTCAATAGCATAATCCGAGATAGACCGGTTACCTTGTCTGATGTGCATTAGGGCAGTGGAGGCGTCATCCTCTCTACCCAATGGCTCAAACATGAGCTTGAATTCGGCAAGGAATTCCTGGTAATTATGAGCTATGCTCCGATTACTCTCCCACAACGGATTAGCCCAGGCAAGGGCCTTGCCCTTTAATTGATTCATTAGATAACCAATTCTTGCTCTGTCCGTGGGGAATGACCCTGGTGAGGCCTCAAAATGGTACTCCACCTGATTAAGAAAACCCCTGCATTCCTGGATATTACCATCAAACTGTAGGGATGGTGATAAGGAGATGCTAGGAGTCCTATTAACAGTGGGTGGAGGTACACAGGGTAGAGGTGCTATAGGAGGAGACGCTGCAGGCTGCAGATGCTCCGTTCTAGCGAGAAGCGTACTTAAAGCCTGAGTGAATTGATCCATGCGGTGATCATTCTCCTCTAATTTCCTCTCGCAAGCAGCTATGTGCTGACACAGTTCTACAGGATCTATGGCCATGTCGTAATGTCAGGATTACTGTTTGATCCAGCACGTAGAACTGTACAGCACGGATGACAAATAAGTAACGTATTACCGGTCCTTAGAATGGCCGGATTTAACGTACAAAGAATAGTCAAAAATACTAGCCGAGGTCAGGGAACACAGAAAGGGACACAGCGATGAGGAAAGCCAGGAGTCAGGATACCAGAATATAGAGAAGTCAATAAACAAAGCCAAAGTAAAAAAACAGGTAGAAAACTATAAACAGGAACGCGCTCTCGGACAACCACAAGGGAAACCACGACAGGGCACTGAGCAGGCTGAGAACTGGGCCTAAATACCCCCTCCTTTCTTTCTGATAGGCTGTAACCAGCCTTTGACCCCAAAGTCAGTTACCAGGTTTCATTTGCATAATTGCTGCTCAGCATTAACCCTTCTGTGGATTAGGTTGCTGCTCGGCACAACTTTTCCTGTGTGGACAGTAAATGTCATGAACCACTTTTCTATAAGCGGATGAATACATGAGACCAGGTTTCATTTGCACAATTACTGCTCAGCATTAAACCTTCTGTGGATTAGGTTGCTGCTCGGCACAACTTTTCCTGTGTGGACAGTAAATGTCATTAACCACATTTATATAAGCGGATGAATACGTGACACTAGGTGTATTTTACTATTAATATATATATATATATATATATATATATATATATACTAATATCAAATTACACGTAGATTGATACTGATTAAATATATATATAATTATTGTTATATATATATATGTATATATAATATAAAAAAAATATGTAAATACGTAAAAAAATAATTAAAAATAAATAATTAAAAAATATATAGATGTATGTTATTTCATTCTAACTGTATTGTGATATTAATATATTTATATTTATATCAAAATACACATAGAACGAAATAATATATAAATCTATATACATAAATATATACGTATATATCACTATATATCTACTTATATATAAATAAAAATATTTTAAAAAATTATATATATATACATATATATATATATACACATACGTATAAATATACATATATTAATTCTACATATATATTTATGTAATATTTTTACATAATTAGGTATCTTAATTAATTACAATTAGCGGGACCTGCCTGACAACCCATGCCGAAAGTAAAGGGAATTTAATTTGCTAGCACTATATTTAACCCTATAACTTTCCAAGACACCATAAAACCTGTACATGGGGGGTACTGTTCTACTCAGGAGACTTCGCTGAACACAAATATTAGTGTTTCAAAACAGTAAAATGTATTACAACGATGATATCGCCAGTAAAAGTGAAGTTTTTTGCATTTTTCACGCACAAACAGCACTTACACGGACGATATTATTGCTGCGATACTTTTTACTGTTTTGAAACACAAATATTTGTGTTCAGCGAAGTCTCCCGAGTACAACAGTACCCCTCATGTACAGGTTTTATGGTGTTTTCAAAAGTTACAGCATCAAATATAAGGCTTGCGTTTCATTTTTTTCACATTAAAATTCGCCAGATTGGTTACGGTTGCCTTTGAGACCCTATGGTAGCCCAAGAATGAAAATTACCCCTATGATGGCATACAATTTGCAATAGTAGACAACCCAAGGTATTGCAAACGGGGTATGTCCAGTCTTTTTTAGTAGCCACGTAGTCACAAACACTGGCCAAAATTGGCGTTTTTTGCATTTTTCACACACAAACAAATACTAACGCTAACTTTGGACAGTGTTTGTGACCAAATGGCTACTAAAAAAGACTGGACATACCCCATTTGCAATACCTTGGGCTGTCTACTATTGCAAATGGTATGCCATTATGGGTGTAAATTTCATTCCTGGGCTACTATACAGTCTCAAAGGCAACATAACCTATCTGGCGAATTTCAATTTCAAATGTAACGTGCTATATTTGACCCTGTAACTTCCCAAAATGCCATAAAAACTGTACATAGGGGGTACTGTTTTACACGTGAGACTTTGCTGAATACAAATATGTGTATTTTATTGCAGTAAAAGCAAACAGTATTATGATATTGACAGTTAAAATGTCATGTAGAACTAAAAAAAATAAAAAAAAAATCTTATTTTCTCAATTTTTTTTCAAATTAAATTATGTTTCACAGCTAAATATTTGATATTAAATGAAAGCCCTGTTTCCCCTGAATAAAATGATATATAATAAGGGTGCATTTACTATGAAAGAGGTGAATTACGGTTGGACAGACATGTAGCGCAAATGACAGGTTTTGTTTACATTTTGTTTTGTTCACAACGTGTACATTTGGCTCCATCCTTAAGAGGTTAAACAAGTATTAAAATGGGTATGGGCCAACCAGTGGTTGTAAACAATTACTGGTTACATTCATGACTACACACAGTGAACAGAACCTTCATGTAGCATGTTCTTATTTTTAAAATCATACAGCATCCTTTTTATGTGCTTTTCAGATCTCATATTGTGAATTACCAATTTTTATGTAGCCTGATTTTTTCTTTTTTTAAAGTGAAAAATAAGTGTTATTGTGATCGCTTCATATACAGAAGCATTAATATACATTTCTATATTGTGTAAAGACACAACTACAAAGTTAAAAACCAAACAACAAAACAATGTGCCAGACAATCTACCTGTGCATGGCTAGTGTGATACAATAAGTCTACATCTTAAAAATGCAATAACCCACAGAAGATGGGCGAGAATTTTTTTTGCAAATAGAACTTTGATTCGAATTTACTACATCGGTCACTTGTAATATTGTTTCACACCTACAATACTTGTTACACAGATCTAAGTGATAGAAAACATTGATATTTTCTACACTAGAAACTACCAGATAACAAGCTGCTATATTTAAACCAGTGATCAATAGCTAAGAGGTACTTCAACAATATTGTAATTCAGGGGCAATACCCTCACAAGTTAAACTGAGAGGTCAGTTTATAGGGAAAACTGTTGCCTGGAGGAAATTCTAAAACAATTTCCATATGTCCTTTGCACATTTTACATGCTGGAAAAACACAGGTGCCAACTGGCTTTCTGCATTGTGCATACCGGCAAGGAGGGCAGGTTTGAGGAGTGGGTGGAAGATGATGTGGAGGATGATGAGGTCCTAGACCCCACATGGAATCAAGGTCATGCGAGTAACGTGTGCAGTCTGGAGGAAGAGGCGCTGTGGCACAGAGGCACCAGCACAGCATAAGAGGGAGGAGGGTGCAAAATCGGAGCGGCCGTCCCCTAGTTCTCGTCGGCATGTATTAGCTCAAGAATTACCAGTTATCCAAGTAATACATGTAGTGATCAAAGGATCCATAAAAGACTTGAGCAAAGTTCGGGTTCTTACCAGATTTAACGATCCATTTGTAGTTTCACAGTGAGGTGGGCAGTCCAGTGACAAGGACCCAGACACTGTCAGGATGTGACATTCACTGTAGCGGCTGTGCACGCTTTTGGCGTTGTCACCCTGCTGCTGCTCGCCTGTCTGTGCTGCAGCATAACTTCGGCCTTCCCGCTCACCGCCTCATGAGACTTTGCGAGCAGCAGCAGGTGATAGTTTCAGCTGCAGCATGCACGGGTCAGTGGCTCTGCACCAGACTTCCCTCCAATTGATCGGAGTTAAAGGATTTCAAGTGGACTCATTACAATTACAGGGCCTCTAAAGAGTCCTGTATTGTTATTTGTCGTCACTACCTTCCCGCGTCAGGAGTGAGTCATTTGCACACCTGCTGCCTTCTTTGCATGTGGTAGCCATTTCTCAGGGTCCCTGTATGGAATGGAACCCTGATTCCCTGTTACCCGTGGTCACCATCGAAAGTTGATATGGATGACATCCACATGCAAAGTTGCCGCCACAGGGATGTACGATTTGCCCGAGGTTCTCTAGAGTCAACAAAGTTCCTGCGCAACTATAATGTCAACAGCTACTCTACGTAACAGTTGTCTTTTTATGTCTCAATATTTTGGGGGCTACCCCAATTAAAAAATAAATATATATATATATATATATATATATATATATATGTGTGTGTAAAAACAGCGTTGGCTACCTCATCCTCCTCCTCCATCAGGAGTTGAGAACTGCCACGGTCACCGCCTCCTCAACCTATGGGTCACTTAGTATAAACTAGGTACACATTAGCAGAGGCTTGTGAAGGCCTTTTCTCCATGCATCAGGAGTTGAGCATTTCTCCATGCATCAGGACTTCAAGAAATGCACTGCAGGCCGCAAATGTTTCTTTAATTGTATGTCCCAATATTTTGTGGGCTACTACAATAAAAAAAACAACATAAAATACAGTGTTGGATACCTCATCCTCCTCCTCCACCGCCATGGTCACCGCCTCCTCAACCTATGGGTCACTTAGTATAAACTAGGTACACATTAGCAGAGGCTTATGAAGGCCTTTTCTCCACGCATCAGGACTGCAAGAAATGCACCGCAGGCCGCAAATGTTTCTTTATTTGTATGTCCCAATATTTTGTGGGCTACCACAATAAAAAAAAAAACCATAAAATACAGTGTTGGCTACCTCATCCTCCTCCTCCACCGCCACAGTCACTGCCTCCTCAACCTATGGGTCACTTAGTATAAACTAGGTACACATTAGCAGAGGCTTGTGAAGGCCTTTTCTCAATGCATCAGGAGTTCAGCATTTCTCCATGCATCAGGACTGCAAGAAATGCACCGCAGGCCGCAAATGTTTCTTTATTTGTATGTCCCAATATTTTGTGGGCTACCACTATTAAAAAAAAACACATAAAATACAGTGTTGGCTACCTCATCCTCCTCCTCCACCGCCACGGTCACCCCCTCCTCAACCTATTGGGTCACTTAGTATAAACTAGGTACACATTAGCGGAGGCTTGTGAAGGCCTTTTCTCCATGCATCAGGAGTTGAGCATTTCTTCATGCATCACGACTGCAAGAAATGCACTGCAGGTCGCAAATGTTTCTTTAATTGTATGTCCCTATATTTTGTGGGCTACCACAATAAAATAAAATAAAAAAAACAACATAAAATACAGTGTTGGATACCGCATCCTCCTCCTCCACCACCACGGTCACTGCCTCCTCAACCTATGGGTCACTTAGTATAAACTAGGTACACATTAGCAGAGTGAAAAAAGGGAGGGAATTATTAGATAAAATCTAATAGAATATCCAGGAGTAGTCAGTGGGGTATACCTTTAAATATATAACCTTGTAAGATGAAAAACGCTGTGCAATATGTTTGCATTTAGATGTTGAAGCTAAATATAAAATCAAATAGATAATATTCAGCAAAACATTGAAATAAATAGAGTTAATCCAAATGAAATAATAATGTCCAGCTTGCTACATATAATGCAAAAAAGTTGTAGAGTCCAATTAGTAACAGTCTCTAAATAGATACTGTGTATCAATAAAAATAAGTCTTTGATATGTAAGCTAATTCAGTTTTCTCCAGTTATTATGGAACTGAGCTATGGATACTGAATTAGTTGAATTTATATAGTACATTATATATGAGATGTCCTTGTAGATTCAACAATGATTATGATAATGTTTGTACCCTTTATATAATACAAATTACCATTACTAACAGGTCATGGTAGATGATCCTTAGTTAGATGAAAATTACTCCGTTCTGTAAGAAACAGAGTTGCAAGACCATAGTGCTACTGTATAAAAATATTTATTGAAGAATATAATTTAAAAAATGCACTCACACTTTGTAAAACTTTCTTAGTGCTATACTGGAGTCAGGATGTGTGGTGTAGGCAGCTACTGGAAATCTGTAGTCCGACCTTCAGATGGGTAGGTGGATGGACTGTCCGCAAGCCGCGTGCGTGTCACCGATCTTCCCTCCTGCGTTCCAAATGTAGCTCGGTTGGTTTTACGGTAAGTGCCAAAAAGCAATGCTGTAACGTCCTTACGCGTTTCGTGAGACTTAGCTCACTTCATCAGAGAATGCTGAGTGAATGATTCTTATGGGTTTAAATAGCCGAATATATCTGGCTTGTATTAACCCTTCATAGTTCAGTTCATGTTTAATTCAGCACCCGGCATATGTTACAGTAAATTGTACAATGTTAATTGTTAATAGGCACATATGGTAATAAACTTTTGTATTTTTATAAGAGTCACATTTGTAAAAATAAGGAATAGAAATAATAATATGTGGAAGACCTATACATACTAAAATTGATTTCTACATGATTCATAAAGGGTACAAATTGCTAAGTAACAAAGTTCATAATGTTTTAGAAAAAAATTGATTTAAAAAATTTAAATGAAAGCATTATAGCTAATAGGAAATTCCGACACACAAAATACTATTTAAATTCAATACATGAAAATAAACAAGGTTGACATCTGGTGTTATAAAATATCTTGTTCCAAAGTACATAATCGAGCAGAGATTGAAAGTGTAGATTAATACAATAAAAAATCCTAATACAGAAAACACAGTAAAATCTCAAACCAACAGTGTATAAAAGGGGACCTATTATGGGATGTGTTGTTATAATTTTGATAACTAATCTATCTATCTTTTGTGAATGTTTAAATGTATATAAAAAAAGAAAGAAGAAGAAGAACATCAGCTTAAAATGTCCATGAAGAAGAAGAAAAAAAAGGAGAAAAAGATAAAAAAAAGAGAGATAAAAAAGGTAGAAAATTACAATGTATTAAGGATACAGGGTGCATATGTTTCTTTATTTGTATGTCCCAATAATTTGTGGGCTACCACAATTAAAAAAAAAAAAAAAAGAGGGGGCGGGGCCTGACCGCCAACGGGATCAGACACGTTCCGTCTGAGCTCCCGATCTGAGGCCCAAAAAATGGAGCAAATTGAAGAATAACCGCGACCGGCAACCCCACCGACATCCACACAGACCCCCAGTTCCTGGGAAGAGTGCAGATATCGCATGGGAATCTGTTCTGACACTAACAGTAACCTGGCTGGGCTCGGAGCTCGTTGGGGCTTGAGCTGGGATGGGACGGCCGCTCTCCCGGGTCTCCTGACCGGCTGTACGCGTCGTCCCCCCTCTGGACCAGGGGGTTATCCCGGTCTGCAGAGGCACTAACCAGTGCTCCAACCTGGGCTCAATCAGCCACTCTAGTTGGGAACATCACCCGGGCGCCAGTCCACAAGATGGCTGCCGCCATGTGCATGAGCTGCCAGAGGGACCGAGCTGAAGCTTGCTCAAAAGTGAGGAACCCAACGCAGGTAATGAGAAAAGCACCTACTATTATTCCACCAGCCTACTACATTGCAGTAAAGCTTATGGACACTTCAAATGAGGGCATTTAATATACCTGAATGTTGCCACGCCGCACCCCGACTGCAGAGAGCACTGAGAAGGCGCTGCAGAGGGAACTATCTCGTGTTCACACATAAACACATGAAAGGGAACCATGCACCATGCACCATGCAAAGACCAGAGAGCCAATAACGTACCAAACAGTCAGCAACCACCCAGGTTGAACCAAGCAACCACAGGGGGCACAGTGGATCCCTGCGACCGGACTACAGACGCTGAAGATCCGAAACCGGCTAGCTGACTACCTTAAACAGGCAACAAGAGCCCAACACCTACCCTGGGTCCCTCTGGAACACTTATTGACCTCACCTACACTGCGGATTTTAGAGGACTTTATCTACTCTATCTACGGCAACAGAACAAAGTGTTCCCTGATCTTATAACAACAAGAGAACTTTACAGTTATCTTTAATGCCTGTCCCTCTTTATTTGTTTAATGGTCTTTAACTGTCTGACAGCTTAGCATTCTCATAATACTTTTGTAAATTCGTATACTGTCTTATAAATCATGCCAGTCATGCTCCCAGATAGCCTATCACCTACTTATATTATGCTGTCTAACCTCGCTGCCTGGCAAATCCTGAGGTACTTTTCCTTTCTGTTACTAGTATCTTAGAAGCATGCATTATACTTATGGTCCCATATAACCACATACACCTGAGCAACCGCCTAACTAGATAGAGACCCAACACCCACACAGAAGGGTACTATAGCCCAGCATATGCAGGCAACACTGACACCCAGGGCCGGCGCTACCTGTAAGGCGGACTAGGCAGCCGCCTAGGGCGCCCCTTGGGAAGGGGCGCCGCCAGGAGCGCCGGCCCCACTCATGCTGCAGCCGCCCGAGCGCTCTGTAAAGAGCCTCGGGCGGCTGCAGCTTTTCCCGGGCGGTGCGTCCATGAGGGCGGACTGCACCACCCGGGCGCAGCCTGAGGAGAGGCTGACAGGAGGGAAGCGCTGAGCGCTCCCTCCTGTCAGCTTCCTCTATGTAGCGTGGCCGAGCCCAGTATAGCCGGCG
>OW240915.1:192213686-192228993 GCA_933207985.1 Pelobates cultripes
TAGGAAAGAAACTGACAGGAGGGGGGAGAAAGAAACTGACGGGGAGGTATGAGCCGCCCTCTCTGTCAAGCCTCCCCTGTCAGTTTCTAACAGGGAGGGGGGGGAGAAAGAAACTAACGGGGGGAAGAAACTAACAGGGAGGTGGGGGGAAGAAACTAAGGGGGGAACTAACAGGGAGGGAGGAGACATTGACAGGGAGGGGAATTGACGGGGAGAGAGAAATTGACAGGGAGGGGGGAGTGACAGGGGAGGGAGGGGGAATGAGAGTAACAAGGGAGGGGGGAGAAGAGAGTGACAAGGGAGGGGGGAGAGATTGACATCCATCACACACACACACACAATCACACACAATGCACCCCTTACACACAAAGACAATGAAGCCCTTGCACACAGAAAAACACACAATGCATTACACACACACACACACGCAATGCAACCCTTACACACAATGCATCCCTTACACACACAGAAACACACAATGCATTCCTTACACACACTCAATGCACCCCTTAAACACACTCAAAGCACCCCTTACAGACTCACACACTTCATCCCTTACATCCCTTACATCCCTTACACATACAAACACAGATTCACACAATGCATTCCTTACACACAAATCAGGACATCCCCTACACACTCTACCCCCTGTGAACAAACTCATTGGTGGAACATGAAGGTGGACCCTGGGACCCAGACCTTGAGCTATGTAAAGGGCCTCCAAAAAATGGAGCTGCTTCTCGTTCTCCCAGAACATTGATTTTTGTGACCACAGTTACAAACAGCCTCCAGAGATCCTGTTATACACCAGACCAGTGGAGCCAGACTGCAGCTAGAGCCCATCATCATCCTCATCTGCTTGTAAGTAGGTAATCTAGTATATTATTCGTGGCACTAATCTCTAATTTACCTCACATTAAAGAAACACTATAGTCCCCAGAACCACAGCAGCTTAATGTAGTGGTCCTGGTGTCTATAGCCTGTCCCTGCAGGCCTTTTAATGTAAACACAGCGGCACTGCAGCACTAGCGTTAGTTAACATGGCAGGTCATATGGGTGGGGCATTGTGATGTCACGAACAAACTTTACTTTTGCCTAGGGCGGCAAAAATCCTTGCACCGGCCCTGCTGACACCTAGCATAGCGCAAGAGAAACAAGTAGATCTGCATTTCTCTATTCGAGCATTATTATAACAGAACTTGAAATGTATTCCTGTGGCTTCACCTATGGTATGTTATGGCTATTTAGACCAGAAGTCATTGTACACTATGCATGTCCCTCTCTTAAGCATAGTTAAGCATAGTTAAACCTTTACCAATGTCGAGAAACTGAAGCAATGACACCCAACATATATACTCATTTTAAGCTACTGAGCTAAACGTGTTTATACTTTAAAATTGCACCGAACTCTCAAATGTTTAAGCTACCCATGACTCTAAACCGTTGCAATTTTATTATCTTCAACAACAAAAAATGTGCCTGACATTCAACTGCCACAACATGTAATGCAGATGTTTATTGATGTACCTTGAAGTCGTTGTTGTGGCGCACCAAGGCATATTGTTATTTTTGTGCACACCAAAATAAAGAATATTAAAAAAAAAAAATTCAGTGTTGGCTACCTCATCCTCCTCCTCCACTGCCACGGTCACCGCCTCCTCAACCTATGGGTCACTTAGTATAAACTATGTACACAATAGCAGAGACTTGTGAAGGCCTTTTCTCCATCCATCTAGTGCTATTTTATGGCTCAGCTGTATTTTAAATTTTTATGTTATTTTAAGTGATTTCCCTATTCACATTTGTTTGCAGGGCACTTGTGCACTTGTCCTACTCTTACCCCCATTTTACTTCCTTTTGCAGCTCTCTAGCCCTTTCAGGAGTTTTTTAGAGGCATTTTTGTGGCCAAAAGTTCAGATCCCCATTGACTTCAATGGGGTTCAGGTTCGGGGTGAAGTTTGAGCCAGAACTCGGACTTTTTTTAAAAGTTCGGCTGAACCTGCATGACCCGAACATCCAGGTGTCCGCTCAACTCCATACATGACCAGTAGTTCGGCCAGTGCATAAACCAATCATTACAAAGTAGCAACCAGTGAGTGAAAAATAGACTCTGACTCAATAAATTACTCTCATAGCAGAGGTGTTATTAGCACATGGGTAACTATGTGAGAAGTAATGCTGCGCCACAGCTTGTTATTGTACATTCTTACACCTATCATACTTTCTTTAACTCATTGAATCATTCACCATTTTTCCTCCATCTTGACTGGTCTGGAAATACACACAGAAACACTATATATCTATTCTAATGTTTTATATACAGAACAATGGTTAATGTGTATCAGTCAGCATGTCATGATGATGTCAGGCTTTTTTATTTTGTGCTTTTATTAAAGGGACACTATAGTCACCAGAAAAACTACAGCTGATGGAATTTGTTCTCATGAGTAGAATCATTACCTTCAGCCTTTTTGCTGTAAACACTGTCTTTTCAGAGTAAATGCAGTGTTTACATTACAGCCTAGTGATAATTTTACTGGCCACTCCTCAGATGGCTGTTAGAGACCCAGTGGTCTGAGTGCCAGGTCCTTCTAGTGTTAACACTGCAGAGAAACTGCTATGTTTACACTGAGGGTTAATCCAGCCTCTAGTGGCTGTCTCACTGACAGCCGCTAGAGATGCTTCCGCACTTCTCACTGTGAAAATCACAGTGAGAAGACGCTGGACGTCCATAGGAAAGTATTGAGAAATTCTTTCCTATGGACTGTTTGAATGCGCGCGTGGCTCTTGCCGCACATGTGCATTTGGCGCTGGCGTCGGTAGGAGGAGGAGAGTTCCCAGCGCCGAGGGAGCCCGGCGCTGGAGAAAGGTAAGTGTTTTAACCCCTTCAACCTGAGGGTGTGGGTCGGGGACCTAAAGACCCTACAGTGCCAGGAAAACGAATTTATAGTGGTCCTTCAATTAGCTCAAAAGAGGTCACAAGACCAAAAGTAAAGAAGTGATGACATTAGACCAATGCATGCTGCCAAAGTAAAATGCACAGGCACCAAAAAGCATCCAATTGCCATAGACACAAACAAACTTTCTAGGCCTTAAAAAGAACAAGCCGAAAGGCAAACATCATTACCACAGATTACAGAGAGGAGAAACAAACACTCAATTAGGTAACAGAAGACTTTGGTACTTATTATAATAATTATGCAAAGAAACTGGGCCAGAATTTGATTCTAATGCACATAAAAATAAATATCATACAGTATTTCATTAACACTAATCACTTAATAATAAGAAATATCAAAGAAAAACAGAGATTATATTACTAAATAATAGCCTGGCTACAGTACATATAACATTTCACAATCAAATTCATAAAGTCATCTTACACAAAAGGTACAATTCTAGCGCCATCTCATGGCTGAGATACATAACACAGTTTAATGTGAAAATGACAAAATGTCAGAAATATAAAGTATCCATAAAATAGAACAAATCCTCAATATTTGTAATACACTCATAATAAAGTGCAAATTATAAGTGGTAAAAATTAGCCAATATAAGGCTAAACTAAGTGCTAAGGTGTTACTGAGGACTTAAGATACATAATAATTAAAATAATTATAAAATTATAGACTAAAATACAGAGTGTATATCCAATTCATAAAGGGCAAAAAAATAGCTCTATTATATACAAATACATAAAAATAGCTATCTCAAAAATACAATTATGTAACTGCAGATCTAAAGTGCAAGGGTCAACGTAGAAGATGGTATATTGCAAATCCGCCTGTATCACCATGGAGGACCACCACGAGTTGAAGATAACACATCTAACAAGAAACAAAAAAAAATAAAGATTATAACTAATTTGTTAAAAACAATGGTACTAAATCATTACTTAAATATAAAAGTAAGCATTTTATATTTTTGATTTAATCATTGAGACACTGAAGCAGGAAGTTCCCTAATCCACTTTAGCTTTTGTTTCATCGGCCTTTTCTGACTGTCCCCACCTATTTTTCTTTTAGGGTTCCAAACCACAATTTTAAATTTAAGTTGATCTGAGGTTATGTTTTTCTTTATAGAGATATACAGGTACTGTCAACTCTGCAGCCTGTTCTAGTTGTGGACTTTTCTCTAATTTTTTTATCTGACCCACATAGACTAAAACCACATGGGCATTTTAGCAAATAGATGACAAAGGTTAGTAAGTTTTACATTTCTTATTACGAATATTAGTTCACCTGTACTGTATTATTATATGTTCCACCACTAAAAGTATATGTCTATAAACACTGCCATTTTGTAGATGTGTTATAGCTTGATGAAGGTCACAGTACATGACCGAAACGTTGCCTATGTGTAATTTGTTCCATTAAAAAGGCTATCAAAATTAAGAATTCTGAGTCCCTAGCATATCACAGAAAAGTCGGCTGAATGAAGGAACCTTTATTCCACACCACCAATGGCAACATTTCAGCTCAGCAGTAAAAAATCTATAAAGCTTGACAAGGGCTTAACTAAAATAGAGTTGTATGTATGTAGTGCATGTTGAAAACTGCATGTACATCCTGTTCAAACGCCATGTGAGTTACAAAGCGGTTTTCCAGGAAGAGTAGAGTCCCGTCTCTAGGAAGTAGGACTGCTTCTACTCCTTGTAATTGCTACATGTTCTACAAACATGTCAGAATGACTTTAGACTCAAAGGCAAGTTATACTTTAAAGACTTTTCAAATCCACATTAGTAACCAAAGATTTTCACTGCCCCCCACCTGGTAACTTTTATAGGGTTAAATACTAACTTCAAATTTTAACAAATTAAGGCCTCAATTTAATATTTTTGGATAAAATGTGAAAATATTTTTTCAGAATATTCAGATATCAAAAATATATCATATACAAAATGTATATCAATATATCAAAAATTATAAAATAATAAAAATATTTCTCAAAATATTAAATCATTCAAAAGCTTATTAAAAATTTCCTAAAATTGAGGACAACATTTTAAAATGGGAAAATAGAGGCTATTTGGAAACAAAACTCTGACTTAGCTGTAGTCAGATTTGTCACCAAAACAACTTTAGCTTAATCAAGCAGTTTTGGAATATAAATCATGTCCCTGCAGTTTCACTGCTCAATTCTTTGAATTGACTGGAGGTGTCAAAACAAACTGACGACCTTGTTTCCTCAGTTAACCTCACTACAGACCCATTTCCTGTCTCTAGAAAATAGGATGGAGGACCTTAATAACCGCTCCAGGAGAAATAATATCCACATAAGAGGCCTCCTCTAGAAAGTACTCCTTGAAGCTATTCTCCTGATGCTACAGGATATTTTTCAGTCTCTGCTCCCATGGACCTCAACTCCAAGAGCTCACCATCAACAAGGCCTACAGAGCACTGCAACCCCCAGCTGCCAACAAGCCTACAAAAAGGTATGTAATTGTAAGACTACACTACTTTGCCAGCAAAGACAGAGGCAAGAAAAACCACGGTGTTCCAATCTATAAACCCGACCTTCTCTTGAGACCTTTACCGAATCACGCTCAGTAAATGCTGGGATATGAAACTGCTCACTACAGCTCATACCCTGGCAGTGTTTGCTACAGATGGGACACCCATTTAAACTAATGGTCCAGAATAATGTGACCCATTTCATCTAAGATATATCTAGAATTTAGCCTGTCACAAAAACCTTGGGCATTTCCCACCTTACACCTCCGAATACTAAACCAGCCTTAGAGAAGCTATCAGCCCTCGAGCTTCCAGAAACACGCCAAGAAGAGACCCTCTCAATTCAGAGGTGACCAACAAGTGGGAACCTGAATAAAATAAGGGACTGCTGTTTGGCAAAGTGAGAAGTTGATCTGACTTCGGTTGAGACAGGACTGTCATTCACCCACAAGATGATGGGATTATAGCAAATTCATGTTACCTATCCTTTGTGATCAACCACCTGGTTTAATGACCAATATCCTTTTATCTTTAGTTCTCCTACCATATTGTTAAATGTATGTAACATGTGGGGGGCTGAACATGGTCGAGGGGAAGCATGTACATTGCTAATATATTTCTATAACGAGTAGGGAAGGAGTTGCGGGAGGAACGTTGAGAGAAAGGGGAAGCGGGAAACAGGAGGATGAAGGGACACACACACACACAAAAAAACTCTTGCGACTAATAGCATGGGAGAAATATTTATTTTTACTTAGACCAATAAATGCAAAGGGGTGCGCATACTGGTGTCCGCTCACACTTATATTTTCACTACGTATATGCACACTAAGTGGATCACATGTTAGAAATCACCATGCCAATAATGACACCTACATTTAAGGGGTCCAGCTACTGTGCATTTATTGCCACCCTTCCTAGAGAGTTTTGGCCCGGGGGGCACAGGGAAGTGCGAGCATTAGAGCATGCCACTCAATGTCTTATGTTAAATAATTTATATGTTCACTGTTTTATATTTTTTCTGGCTTACCTTCCCTACAAACATATAGTCAGCTCTCAGAACTGACTGTCTACATCCTTGCACTGCCCCACCATTGAGCTTGAACCCTAATTACCATATGCCTAATTCAGGATGCTCGGGGGAAGTCCGGCGCCCTTCAATCCATTCTCACGTAGATCAGCCACTGAGCAACTTTATTCCTAGGCTACTGCTTCCTGTCCACTTTAGCTGCGCCTGGGTGAGTGTCTCTTCAGACTGTCCCATTTCATCCTACCACTCACAGCATACTGAAACCTAAACTGGTGCAGGTGTATTGGGCTCTCCACGCACCCACAAAACCTCTATTGCCTTGCATCTGATATAAGCCCAGGCCTTTTTGTAATATCCACGGTTATCATAACCACACTCTCCTCACTTTTTGGAGGATCACCCTTGTTAAACCCAAGTTCTATTCCTTTCCTTTCCAGTTATTGGCTCCCCAAGCTAAAAGTAACACTGCTTCATACTTTCCTCACTACCCTGCATATCCATAAATGGCAAAGATCTCAATAATCCCTCAATATACTATCAGCACAGATTATAGGCAAACTGCACAAAAGCAGACATAATATGCTAAAGTATCTACATACAAACTAAATATAGATATGACTGAAGCTCTCATCCTCAAACTAGACACACAGACTAAGGAAAATGATGATCATTCTATTCATTTCAATATAGAGACTTCCACATTACATATTTGGGTATTCAACTCCCAGCAGAACTCTATCAAACTTACCTACTGAACTATACCCCCCTTACTGAGAAAAGCAACACAAGACCTTCAATCCTGGTAGGGTAGATTGGCATCAGTTAAGATGAATCTACTCCCCATTTTCCTATATCTCTTTCAAGCCCTACCCATCCTTATCACCACTTTAGATTTATCAAAATTACAGTTACAAATCAACCACTTCATATGGTCAAAAAGCCAAGCTAGAGTCAAAACATCCGCTATGTATATTCCAAATAGATCTCGTGGGTTGGGAATGCCCCACTTTCTCCATTATTACCATGCAGCACAACTAACACAAATACAAAACTTCAACCTCAGACTTTGCAACTCACTTCACTGACAAGATCTCTACAATCAGGGAAGATATCTCTCATCTTTCTTCTTCCCCTTACAATACTTCCCCTAACCTCACTTCCTTTGCTGTTCTATGTTCATTCGCACCCGCTACAGTGGAAGAGGTTTCTGCTCTGCTCCAGTCCTCCCGCCCCACCACCTGCTCTCTAGATCCAATTCCCTCGCATCTCATCCATACTCTGTCTTCTTCTCTTTCTCTACCTCTCACTAAAATTCTCAATCTCTCTCTGGCATATTTCCATCGCCCTTCAAGCTTGCAACTGTAACCCCCATTCTTAAGAAGCCCAACCTTGACCCTAACTCCCCATCCAATTACCGTCCTCTCTCACTACTGCCTTTTGCATCCAAGATCCTTGAAAGAGTTGTGTATGCGATATTGACAGACTTCCTCAAGTCCAATTCTCTGCTAGACCCACTTCAGTCTGGTTTCCGGGCTAAGCATTCTGTAGAAACAGCACTGACCAAAGTATCCAATGATCTACTCGCTGCAAAATCTCGTGGTCACTTCTCTATCCTAATTCTCCTTGACCTGTCTGCAGCTTTTGATACTGTTGATCATCAACAGCTTCTTCTCATCCTCCGCAATATCGATCTACAAGATATTACTCTCTCCTGGTGCTCCTCCTACTTCTCCCAGTGCTCTTTCAGTGTTTCTTTCTCTGGCTCTGCTTCTTCTCCCCAACTTCTCTCTGTTGGTGTCCCCCATGGTTCAGTCCTTGGTCCCCTACTGTTCTCCATCTATACTGCCTCCCTTGGAAAACTCATTAGCTCCTTTGGCTTCCAATATCATTTCTATGAAGATGACACGCAAATCTATCTGATCTCTCCCCTTCCCTCTTGACTAGTGTCTCTGACTGCCTCTCTGCTATTTCTAACTGGATGGCTGACCACATCCTTAAACTCGACTTGACCATAAGTGAAATTCATGTCTTTCCTCCCTCAAGTGTTGCTACTCCTGTGTCTGTCTCCCTCCAAGTCAACAGTGCTACCATCGGGTCCACCACGCAAGCTCGCTGCCTAGGTTCTCTCTTTGACTCCGACCTCTCCTTCATGCCTGATGTTCAGTCTATCGCCAAATCCTGCCGCTTCCATCTCAAAAACATTGCGCGCATCCAACCCTACTCTAATACACAAGTATGTCCCGTCTAGGCCCTTACGCTATGCTAAAGACTTACGTCTATCTTCTGTCCGTACTCCCACCTCTGATGCTCACCTTCAAGACTTCTTGAGGGCTGCCCCTTTCCTATGGAACTCACTTCCCTCCTCCGTTCGATGCTCACCCAGTCTTCACTCCTTCAAAAAATCATTAAAAATTCACTTCTTCATAAAAGCTTATCAATTAAACTATCCCATGTGTTCCCTATTAAGGGTTAACAAGTATATAGGGGTGTATATAAAAAATACCCCTTTCTGTCTCAGAGATATTTTTTGCCAGAAGCTCAAGGAAGCAAGGTAAAGGGTCAGAGTAGGACCCGTCTAGGGGGGTCTGCCTTGACGTTGGCAGGCGGGCATTCCCTCCAGTGGCCATTGGAGTAACTAAATGACCTCCATTTGTTCAAATATACATAGGGATTAAGGAGAGAGTGCAGGTAACTTTTTTTCTTTGATTTTTACTATATGTATTAGCTGATGTGTACTGTAGTTATTGCTGCCGCCCAGGAGTGATGGGAGTGAGTGCAGGACTTTCTTTTTGTATTTGTATCAATTAAACTGTTAATAGCTCCCGACTGATTCCTCTCTTGTAACTGTCATTAGTCTAATACTATCATTACCTTTTGTTTCACTTTACCCCACTCCCTCTAACATGTAAGCTCATTGAGCAGGGCCCTCAACCCCTCTGTTCCTGTGTGTCCAACTTGTCTGGTTACAACTACATATTTGTTCGTCCACCCACTGTAAAACACTGCAGAATTTGTTGGCGCTATATAAATAATAACATAATAATAACAACACACGTTGGGTGGACCTGGAGCATGACCTTTTCAGCCAGAACTTTCCGTCCTTGCTTCTAACTCCCCTGACATATACATCCATTCGTTCCACCAATGCCACCATCGAAATTTATGGAAATAAATCAATGGAAATTCCCTCTCATAAGCATCTTATCCATATTTAGTTGATTTTTACAGAACAGACTCTCCCCCTCCAGGCATGAATCTACGTGACTCTGTACATTTTGAAGACAGTGACCTAATCGGGTACTATAACTTTCTCACAAACGGATAGATAACACCTGTTTAGAGCCTACCACCACACCATACATCCCTCGAAACCTTTGACAACTTCAGATATTTGCCAAACAGATGCTTATTTGATACCCCTCATAACAGACTAGATGGAACATCAAAATCCACGGCATTCGAAAGAGCATGCATGGAGGCAGCATTCAACAAAAGCATAATATCTTCTAACTAATGACATGTTTTTTTGTTTTTTGTTTTTATTCTTTATTGTTCTTATGTATATGAGGACAACAAGCGTGTAGAGCCACAACAGCGTCTACAAGCATTTTCAAGACATTTAAAAAGTGTGGCAGTTTGATCAGCACATTTTTTGTATAATCATGAAAATAACAGGCTAATAAACAATGCTTATATTATATAACATGCTAGGGTAGTTAAGCATAGTAAAAGTTGGACGTAAGTTTGATAGCCCGCTTTGTCTAGTTAGCAGTATGTGGGGGGGCCCACCAGGCCCTCGTTCTCTGTGTCAGGTCCGCAGTTCCGTAGTAGCGGGGGTCAGCTAGTGGGTCACGGTGCTATTACAGCTCCAGGTGGTGTCTGCCCTTTTTTCTATGGCGTTGCCTGTGTCCAGCCTGAGGAAGCCCTGTGCCTTTCGTGGCCGCCTGGTTTGACCCAAGCGGTAGCTGGATGTGTGAAGTAGTAATTTGTTCTACCAATGATTTGATTCAGGGGCAGATTTATGTTTTTTGACAGGACAGATCAATCATCTGATGTAAGTTCAACTGAGCATAAATGTACTTGCTAAAGACAAGACGTAACCCCTTAAGGACACATGACATGTGTGACATGTCATGATTCCCTTTTATTCCAGAAGTTTGGTCCTTAAGGGGTTAAAGTAAAAAAAAAATTCCAACCGGTAACCTAATTTATAGACTGGCAGTCCTTAAATGGACACTACGAGCACCAATACATATATAACACATTTTGCCTTGTTATGCTGTATTTTTGCGGACTCAAATCATTATAGTTTATGCACAATAAAAGAAAAAAGGTTTTCAGAATGCTGCAACATAAATCTGCCTCCTTAGCCACATCCCATCAGTCCAGAAAAAAAAGACTTCCTTATCAAATGTCTGCAGTTCTCAAAGTGAAACTCCAACACATAAAGCACTTCTATTCATTGAATCTTCGGGTTTATCCTTGCTCTAAGAGTGCAGTCATCTTTACTTCTCTTTGGTCATAACCAAAGCTTATATAAACAAAAACTGTGTTGGTAATTGTAAGCTAGTGTGCATTTATGAATCCCAAAATAAGCAGGCAAAGGCACCTCAAAAGAATGCAATCTGAGGTAGTTTCATCTCAGGTTGTGCATGGTCTTAGCAGTTATGGAAAGTGGTGCTTCTAACCAAAGAGGATAAACGACGGCCTTCTGCACAGAATAAAAGTAAGAATGGAGATGTGCTAAAAAATATACAAACCCTCCCACCACAGAATAACACATAGGCTATTATTCACAATCTTTTATTTTTGGTAATAAATTAGTTTTCCGTTAATACAAGAAGATTACTGGATAATGCCATGGTAATGTCATTTGATGTAGTATGGAACAAGAATAGAACAGTAAAGGCTGTTTAATTTAAATATCCAGTTACACCAAGTAGTAAATAACATTTTGCCAAGTAATCCAAAAAATCATTAAGAAAAAAACATATACAGGTGATACTCGAAAAATTAGAATATCGTGCAAAAGTTCATTTATTTCAGTAACGTAACATAAAAAGGGAAGCTAATATATGAGATAGACGCATTCCATGCAAAGCAAGATAGTTCAAGCCGTGATTTGTCATAAGTGTGACCCCACACTGACCCCACTATAGGCTGCCCTTGAGGATCTGTAATAGGTTTATGATCAGTATCTCAGGGAAATATAAAACAAGGAGTTTTCTTTATAGGATTTAGGGTAACTAACAGTTATATATATATATATATATATATATATATATATATGAGTTGCATTAACAACGAAACAGCTGTCCATGATGGTTTACTGGCTTTGCATCTTTTCCTAAGTTGGGTTTCAAGCAAACACAGACTAAAATGAATCAATGTTTAAAATGGAATGAGGCAAAAATGTGATTATTTGTTAAGGTAATTTGCATATGTCCACCCAGAATCCTTTGCGGTAGTAACATTACTGCAGATTTGTGATTTCTGTGGGAAAAGCAAGTCTTATGGCTTGACAGGTGTGCAGATTTATGTTTAACATTGTATTAACTATATAGATATATATATATATATATATATATATATATATCCATAAACTCAATGAGACAAACATATGCTTTGAAGTACCATTTACCATGTATTATATGTTTTGGAATGTTCCGATAACTTATAAAACTGTAAAAATATAATTGGCCACTAGATTTCATAGATTTAAAACATATATGTTATAACTACTTTGTATTTTAGAAAGTTTACTCTAAACGGTCTTCATGGCATTAACAGAAAAGCACATGCATTGGTTTATAACTAATGGGGATTACATTAATGTGTTATCTTGTTTTGTTTTTTTACTCCATAATCAAAACGCGATATAACAGATATAAAACAAGTTTATTTTTACAAAGGTGTTTTTTAATACTATCAACAGTGCTCTCAAAATATTCAGTTAACCCTTTTTTCTTCATCTGTACTTTTTATCTTGCAAGATGAACTGTTTGTTTTATCACTTTTTTCTTTCGCATCTTGTATTTCTTCATCATCTTTGAACGCTCTTTGAAGGGCATCATGAATGGAGTGATGAGATTTTTCTCTCCATTGTCTTCCCACAATGAAGTAAATGTATGGATTGATAGTACTATTCAGTGATGTGCTAAACACGCTGGCATAGTAAATACTAACATACTGAACATCCAATTTCAAAAGTTGAAAGTACATTAAAAACCATATGAAGTTAAATGGAACGACTGACAGAATAAAAATAATCACAGCAACAATGATAATAATGTAGAGCTTTGGGGGGTATTGCCGCTGGAAGATCCTCCCTACTCTTATAAGTAGTGCGAAGCTACAAAGAACCATTAATGGCAAGCAGATACCAACACCTATAGTAAATGTCATTAGCTGAACTCCCGTACATAAGTTTGTCTGAGCTGCAAAATCTTCTGGTGGACATGCAAGATTTTTAATGAGACTCTCTGAGCAGCCAACAAACCAGAGGACAAGACACACAATAGAAGATAAATTCTTTGGTCGGTTACAATGATACCACATTGGAAACATCACTGAGAGGCACCGTTCCATGCTAATGGCTGTGAGGAAGAACATTCCTGAATACTGAGCGGTATCATAAAATATTTCTAGAAATATATAGAAAGCCTTTCTTCCGGTAAAATTAGAGTTTTCAACAATTAGTGTGTTTATATATAACATCATTATTAGAGCAGTAAATAATAGAAAGATGAAGTCAGCTATTGCCAGGTTGATAATATAAACAGTATATTTGTTTCTCTTTATCCTGAAGGCAAGAAACCAGAACACAATCACATTTCCCACTATTCCAAACAAGCAGAGAGCAATGGCAACTGCAGATGCTCCAGTAAAATGTATATTTGCATCCGGATTATAACCACCATTGTCATTCGTGGTATTATGCAGATCAGTCATGTTTGTGTCGTTGAAATCCATGTTGCTTGTTCTGTGAATTCTTAGCCTATAATAAAAATGCAACATAAAATACAAAAATACTCACAAGCCTAAGGTGTCACTATACAATGTGGTATTTGTTTTTACAGTGGAAGTGATATGCATAAGCACATTAGTCTATAGTAAACATTTTATTAGCTGCTGTATGGGACTGTAACTCTCACTAATCTCAGGCAGCATTGGTGACATGTATGCCCCTAACAATAAAACCTTCCTTTAACCCTTACAGTACTCTAACACACTACACTACACATTAACCCCTAGATCAGGGGTAGGCAACCTATGGCACGTGTGCCATGCACGGCACTCGAGGTGTCTTTGCACGGCACTTAAGGCTGCTAGAGCCAAGCAGGCTCTGGCCTATTAGAAGTCCCAGTGAAACTTCATATATCTGCTAATACGCAAAGATGGTGAAGGACAATCCTCAATTTATGCATTGCAGCACATAGAGGAAGTGATCTCAGATTACTTCCTCCCAGCACTTGTGAATGGGAATCCACACTGTAGTAGAGCAGTCCACAGCTGCTGTTGCAACTCCTGCCCTTCTCTTGTACCTGGCCAGCCTGGTCCCCACTGGACCCCAGGGAAGCCACCAACACTGCTAGATATACACAGACCTGCAGAATAACCTTCCCCTCATACAAATACAAACAGCCCACACACAAACATACACACAATCCCCACAAACCTAACACCACTAGCAATCCATATACATGCACACAACCCCACATGCAGCCTCTCACATGCAAAACCCCAAACAGCCCCACACATACACACACTACCAAACATACAATGTGACATATCCACACAAGCAGCCCCCATACACAGTCTACATTCATGGGTATCATACACAACACCACAAACTACTCATGAACATATACAATATAATAGCTCATAAACGCACAAATACAACAATACAAAGCAACTACAGTATAAATAACACAAGCAGAATACGGCAACATGCACACCTCAATTTAAAATTTCGGCACAGTGCTGCTAAAAGGTTGCCTACCCCTGCCTTAGATAGATAGATAGATAGATAGATAGGCACGTAGACAGATGAACAGACAGATGCAGATAGGCAGATAGATATATAAATAGATATATAGATATGTTTGTAACACTTGTAAAATCCACATTATTAAAGCGACACTATAGTCACCAAAACAACTTTAGCTTAACAAAGCAGTTTTGGTGTATAGAACATGCCCCTGCAGCCTCACTGCTCAATTCTCTGCCATTTAGGAGTTAAATCACTTTGTTTATGAACCCTAGTCACACCTTCCTGCATGTGACTTGAGAGGCATTATCTATATACTAAAACTGCTTCATTAAGCTAAAGTTTTATAGGTGACTATAGTATTCCTTTAATAATATCATTAATTTGAGGGACCATGACATGATAGGCAGGACTGAATTTACCATTTTTACGTAATTACATAAATGAGAGGGAAAGGAGTTAAATAAACCTGGTAGTTGACACATTTCCCCAGGTTAATTTTAGAGCTTGTATATTTTTACTTATTTACAGGGCATGAATCTAACAAATAAACAAAACTGAAAAATGATAATAGCTATTGCAATATTAGTTAAAGAGATTGTGTAGAAACAAAGTGCAAAATACAATTAAACACACATGGAATTGCATGAATTTAAAGAATAGAAAAACATTAAAAAAGAGAGAGTAATTATATATATTACACACTTTTGTGTGTAATTTAAGGACACATTAAGTTACATGAGAGAATAGGAAGAAAAATAAACAAATCAACAGAAATACATATTAGAGAAACAAGCAGCATTAGGGATGCTCACCTGTCAGGGCTCTGTATCT
>OW240915.1:192229093-192300985 GCA_933207985.1 Pelobates cultripes
CTAGAAAATAGGATGGAGGACCTTAATAACCGCTCCAGGAGAAATAATATCCACATAAGAGGCCTCCTCTAGAAAGTACTCCTTGAAGCTATTCTCCTGATGCTACAGGATATTTTTCAGTCTCTGCTCCCATGGACCTCAACTCCAAGAGCTCACCATCAACAAGGCCTACAGAGCACTGCAACCCCCAGCTGCCAACAAGCCTACAAAAAGGTATGTAATTGTAAGACTACACTACTTTGCCAGCAAAGACAGAGGCAAGAAAAACCACGGTGTTCCAATCTATAAACCCGACCTTCTCTTGAGACCTTTACCGAATCACGCTCAGTAAATGCTGGGATATGAAACTGCTCACTACAGCTCATACCCTGGCAGTGTTTGCTACAGATGGGACACCCATTTAAACTAATGGTCCAGAATAATGTGACCCATTTCATCTAAGATATATCTAGAATTTAGCCTGTCACAAAAACCTTGGGCATTTCCCACCTTACACCTCCGAATACTAAACCAGCCTTAGAGAAGCTATCAGCCCTCGAGCTTCCAGAAACACGCCAAGAAGAGACCCTCTCAATTCAGAGGTGACCAACAAGTGGGAACCTGAATAAAATAAGGGACTGCTGTTTGGCAAAGTGAGAAGCTGATCTGACTTCGGTTGAGACAGGACTGTCATTCACCCACAAGATGATGGGATTATAGCAAATTCATGTTACCTATCCTTTGTGATCAACCACCTGGTTTAATGACCAATATCCTTTTATCTTTAGTTCTCCTACCATATTGTTAAATGTATGTAACATGTGGGGGGCTGAACATGGTCGAGGGGAAGCATGTACATTGCTAATATATTTCTATAACGAGTAGGGAAGGAGTTGCGGGAGGAACGTTGAGAGAAAGGGGAAGCGGGAAACAGGAGGATGAAGGGACACACACACACACAAAAAAACTCTTGCGACTAATAGCATGGGAGAAATATTTATTTTTACTTAGACCAATAAATGCTAAGGGGTGCGCATACTGGTGTCCGCTCACACTTATATTTTCACTACGTATATGCACACTAAGTGGATCACATGTTAGAAATCACCATGCCAATAATGACACCTACATTTAAGGGGTCCAGCTACTGTGCATTTATTGCCACCCTTCCTAGAGAGTTTTGGCCCGGGGGGCACAGGGAAGTGCGAGCATTAGAGCATGCCACTCAATGTCTTATGTTAAATAATTTATATGTTCACTGTTTTATATTTTTTCTGGCTTACCTTCCCTACAAACATATAGTCAGCTCTCAGAACTGACTGTCTACATCCTTGCACTGCCCCACCATTGAGCTTGAACCCTAATTACCCAATAAAGTCCTAAAAAGAGCATATCAACGAGCCAGTGCAACAGATAGAGTGGTGAGTCTAAAATCTACACGTATCAAAACAAACATCCCAACTCCGAGATGTATTGCCACCTTTGATAGTGGTTGGAGCCACATGACTAAAACCTTCTCTACGCATTGGCCCATTCTTCTACATAATACCACTCTACAAAAGTCCCTACCTAGCTATCCAGCAATTACGGCCCGAAGATCTAAGAATCTAAAAGATCTTTTAGTTCACAGTTTTCTGACTCCTGAGGCGCCAGAATCTAACTGGCTCACAAGAACAAAAGGAACATACAGATGTGGCCATTGCAAGGCATGTCGATTCATTACTCCTTCTCAATCTACGACATCTACACAATCTCATATTACGGTTACAACCAACGCTTTGGTGAATTGTAGCACCACTCGAGTTATATATTTGATCACATGCAAATGTGGTGTACAATATATTGGAAAGACCATTCAACCATTCCGTCGGAGGATTCTCCAACACATAAATTCTATCAAAAATAGCATTAACCCCACACCGGTAGCAAGACACATTACTAATTTCCACCAGGGGAATGCTGATAATCTTAGATTTCAAGTTATAGAGAAACTACTTTCCAATCCAAGAAAAGGGAATTTCAACAAACTATTACTTCAAAAAGAATCCAAATGGATTTATTCATTCAAGACTTTAACTCCACAGGGACTTAATGAGGAGTTCAACTATACCTCCTTTATACATAAGTAATTCTGATTTTACTAACAAGCGAAGTAATAAAATCTCATCAGTATATTCTTATAATGAATTCATAGCGTCATTACTGAAAAGCTTCTTCACTCTATATCTCTAATGTGTTCCCTATACAATCATGATAGGATTTTAAGCGATATCTAGAGAAATTTAATCCGTTTTTTTTATCTAGCTGCAATAATATTTATATACATTTAGTTAGGTGCAATTACAAACAAAATTGGTTGTTATCAAACTTTTTTCACTATTTAATTTTTGTGAATATACCTTTAAATTCTATTACTAGTATTTAATTCATTCATTAGGTTTAGCCGCATTAACATTTCTACACATATGCTTTATCAGTTATATGCATTTAGTACTATAATTGATAAAATTGGTCATTATGAATAAACAATTTTTTCTATTTACACATTTGTAATATTAACATCTGAAAAATATCTTTGAATTTAGCTTAAAGCGTTCTGAAAATAGTCATCCAATCAGTGGCTTTATGATGTTTATCTAGCATCCATATTGATTCATATGAGGATACAATTAGCAACAAAGACATAACATTATATCTCTAAAACAAATTTTATATTGGATACAAACTTTATTGTCAGTAGAGAAAATCAATTGCATTAATATGTATATAATTTCCAGACACTATGTATTTAACAACAAGCATTGTAGCAAAACATTGAATTGATTCTCTCTCGTCTCTCTTCTTTTTGATGAGGGAGGTGTTATGTTCCTTTTCGACCGCCGTACATAGGCAAGTTAATTGAATCCTTCTCGGCTCTCTCTTCTTGATGAGGGAGGTGTTATGTTCCTTCTCGACCGCCGTACGTAGGCAGCCACGATACATTACGTCATATTTAGAAATCACCAATCAAATTATGGAGCGCTGTATTTAAAATCCTTGCTGACAGCCACTCAGTTCCCCTTGAAAAGCCGCCTTACCGGCGAAACGCGCGTCGGGGTTTTCTCTGGGAGATTGCTCCCCTCTCTCAAACCACCACAATTTAATTCACTTCGAACGCTGTACATTTCGTATTGGGGTCAATTTGAACCGTTTAGTATAGCGATTATTTCTACTATGATAGGTGATTGGGGTTTGATGTATGCTTATCAGGGCTTTTCTTTCCTTCTTCCGACTAATAGCTAACTTAGGTTTTTAGCAGCAGCAGGTGCCCTCGAAGGCATCGTGAGAATGGTCCTAGACTTATATCTATATAGACAGCAATTAAGAGTACTCAAACACTAGCAACTGCTACTTTATTTTCTAGTAACAAGAAGTGATCTTCTCATTTAGAACACGTAGGAACAGTCCCAGTATCTTTTAGGGCGTCCTGCAGATTAACTTAACTTATTTCTTTTGCCAGTTAGCTTATTTAGTGGGGTCCTGTAGAGGTAGGTGCCCATGAAGGCACAGCTAGTTTTTTGCAATATCGTTTAAAAACTCTTATTGGGAATTCAATCAATTGTTGGTCCTCTCTACCTCTCAGAGACAAGTATTTATACATTGGTTTGCAGCACAAATCAATAGTAAGCATTAATTTGCAACAACTTAGCTAATTGAAATTATCAATTGAGAACAATTTTTAGACACTATTTAACTGTTGATTATATGTCAAATGATTAATTTATAACAATTTGGAGATTATAATCATCTTATTTTTCTGCATCTTTCATCTCTCTACTCTCCCCTTTGGTGTATTGAGAGTTTCCATATCTATTTGTTTCTTTATTCTATTTTAATCATACCATTAAAAGTTAACTTTTAACCTTATCTATTCTAAGGCAGTAGTTCTCTCCTTTTTCTTTTGAATTATTTCAGTTAGGGTTAACCCCTTCACTGCCTAAGTTCCAATATCATCAAGCTTCCACTTTTTCCTTTTTTCTTTCAATAGCTAATTACCATATGCCTAATTCAGGATGCTCGGGGGAAGTCCAGCGCCCTTCAATCCATTCTCACGTAGATCAGCCACTGAGCAACTTTATTCCTAGGCTACTGCTTCCTGTCCACTTTAGCTGCGCCTGGGTGAGTGTCTCTTCAGACTGTCCCATTTCATCCTACCACTCACAGCATACTGAAACCTAAACTGGTGCAGGTGTATTGGGCTCTCCACGCACCCACAAAACCTCTATTGCCTTGCATCTGATATAAGCCCAGGCCTTTTTGTAATATCCACGGTTATCATAACTACACTCTACTCACTTTTTGGAGGATCACCCTTGTTAAACCCAAGTTCTATTCCTTTCCTTTCCAGTTATTGGCTCCCCAAGCTAAAAGTAACACTGCTTCATACTTTCCTCACTACCCTGCATATCCATAAATGGCAAAGATCTCAATAATCCCTCAATATACTATCAGCACAGATTATAGGCAAACTGCACAAAAGCAGACATAATATGCTAAAGTATCTACATACAAACTAAATATAGATATGACTGAAGCTCTCATCCTCAAACTAGACACACAGACTAAGGAAAATGATGATCATTCTATTCATTTCAATATAGAGACTTCCACATTACATATTTGGGTATTCAACTCCCAGCAGAACTCTATCAAACTTACCTACTGAACTATACCCCCCTTACTGAGAAAAGCAACACAAGACCTTCAATCCTGGTAGGGTAGATTGGCATCAGTTAAGATGAATCTACTCCCCATTTTCCTATATCTCTTTCAAGCCCTACCCATCCTTATCACCACTTTAGATTTATCAAAATTACAGTTACAAATCAACCACTTCATATGGTCAAAAAGCCAAGCTAGAGTCAAAACATCCGCTATGTATATTCCAAATAGATCTCGTGGGTTGGGAATGCCCCACTTTCTCCATTATTACCATGCAGCACAACTAACACAAATACAAAACTTCAACCTCAGACTTTGCAACTCACTTCACTGACAAGATCTCTACAATCAGGGAAGATATCTCTCATCTTTCTTCTTCCCCTTACAATACTTCCCCTAACCTCACTTCCTTTGCTGTTCTATGTTCATTCGCACCCGCTACAGTGGAAGAGGTTTCTGCTCTGCTCCAGTCCTCCCGCCCCACCACCTGCTCTCTAGATCCAATTCCCTCGCATCTCATCCATACTCTGTCTTCTTCTCTTTCTCTACCTCTCACTAAAATTCTCAATCTCTCTCTGGCATATTTCCATCGCCCTTCAAGCTTGCAACTGTAACCCCAATTCTAAAGAAGCCCAACCTTGACCCTAACTCCCCATCCAATTACCGTCCTCTCTCACTACTGCCTTTTGCATCCAAGATCCTTGAAAGAGTTGTGTATGCGATATTGACAGACTTCCTCAAGTCCAATTCTCTGCTAGACCCACTTCAGTCTGGTTTCCGGGCTAAGCATTCTGTAGAAACAGCACTGACCAAAGTATCCAATGATCTACTCGCTGCAAAATCTCGTGGGCACTTCTCTATCCTAATTCTCCTTGACCTGTCTGCAGCTTTTGATACTGTTGATCATCAACAGCTTCTTCTCATCCTCCGCAATATCGATCTACAAGATATTACTCTCTCCTGGTGCTCCTCCTACTTCTCCCAGTGCTCTTTCAGTGTTTCTTTCTCTGGCTCTGCTTCTTCTCCCCAACTTCTCTCTGTTGGTGTCCCCCATGGTTCAGTCCTTGGTCCCCTACTGTTCTCCATCTATACTGCCTCCCTTGGAAAACTCATTAGCTCCTTTGGCTTCCAATATCATTTCTATGAAGATGACACGCAAATCTATCTGATCTCTCCCCTTCCCTCTTGACTAGTGTCTCTGACTGCCTCTCTGCTATTTCTAACTGGATGGCTGCCCACATCCTTAAACTCGACTTGACCATAAGTGAAATTCATGTCTTTCCTCCCTCAAGTGTTGCTACTCCTGTGTCTGTCTCCCTCCAAGTCAACAGTGCTACCATCGGGTCCACCACGCAAGCTCGCTGCCTAGGTTCTCTCTTTGACTCCGACCTCTCCTTCATGCCTCATGTTCAGTCTATCGCCAAATCCTGCCGCTTCCATCTCAAAAACATTGCGCGCATCCAACCATACTCTAATACACAAGTATGTCCCGTCTAGGCCCTTACGCTATGCTAAAGACTTACGTCTATCTTCTGTCCGTACTCCCACCTCTGATGCTCACCTTCAAGACTTCTTGAGGGCTGCCCCTTTCCTATGGAACTCACTTCCCTCCTCCGTTCGATGCTCACCCAGTCTTCACTCCTTCAAAAAATCATTAAAAATTCACTTCTTCATAAAAGCTTATCAATTAAACTATCCCATGTGTTCCCTATTAAGGGTTAACAAGTATATAGGGGTGTATATAAAAAATACCCCTTTCTGTCTCAGAGATATTTTTTGCCAGAAGCTCAAGGAAGCAAGGTAAAGGGTCAGAGTAGGACCCGTCTAGGGGGGTCTGCCTTGACGTTGGCAGGCGGGCATTCCCTCCAGTGGCCATTGGAGTAACTAAATGACCTCCATTTGTTCAAATATACATAGGGATTAAGGAGAGAGTGCAGGTAACTTTTTTTCTTTGATTTTTACTATATGTATTAGCTGATGTGTACTGTAGTCATTGCTGCCGCCCAGGAGTGATGGGAGTGAGTGCAGGACTTTCTTTTTGTATTTGTATCAATTAAACTGTTAATAGCTCCCGACTGATTCCTCTCTTGTAACTGTCATTAGTCTAATACTATCATTACCTTTTGTTTCACTTTACCCCACTCCCTCTAACATGTAAGCTCATTGAGCAGGGCCCTCAACCCCTCTGTTCCTGTGTGTCCAACTTGTCTGGTTACAACTACATATTTGTTCGTCCACCCACTGTAAAACACTGCAGAATTTGTTGGCGCTATATAAATAATAAAAAAGAGAGAGCAAGGAACACAACGTTCCAAGTCCCTGTATAGCCGCCGCACCCACCACCTCAAAACCTCCCCAAAAGGGGGGCAGTGGCTGCAGGGGTCACGCAGAGACAAACGTACCAGTATGAGACTCCAGCTGTCTCAGAGGGGCTTAACCTATATGTGTCTATATAAATAATAACATAATAATAACAACACACGTTGGGTGGACCTGGAGCATGACCTTTTCAGCCAGAACTTTCCGTCCTTGCTTCTAACTCCCCTGACATATACATCCATTCGTTCCACCAATGCCACCATCGAAATTTATGGAAATAAATCAATGGAAATTCCCTCTCATAAGCATCTTATCCATATTTAGTTGATTTTTACAGAACAGACTCTCCCCCTCCAGGCATGAATCCACGTGACTCTGTACATTTTGAAGACAGTGACCCAATCGGGTACTATAACTTTCTCACAAACGGATAGATAACACCTGTTTAGAGCCTACCACCACACCATACATCCCTCGAAACCTTTGACAACTTCAGATATTTGCCAAACAGATGCTTATTTGATACCCCTCATAACAGACTAGATGGAACATCAAAATCCACGGCATTCGAAAGAGCATGCATGGAGGCAGCATTCAACAAAAGCATAATATCTTCTAACTAATGACATGTTTTTTTGTTTTTTGTTTTTATTCTTTATTGTTCTTATGTATATGAGGACAACAAGCGTGTCGAGCCACAACAGCGTCTACAAGCATTTTTCAAGACATTTAAAAAGTGTGGCAGTTTGATCAGCACATTTTTTGTATAATCATGAAAATAACAGGCTAATAAACAATGCTTATATTATATAACATGCTAGGGTAGTTAAGCATAGTAAAAGTTGGACGTAAGTTTGATAGTCCGCTTTGTCTACTTGGTATGATTCAGACAGGCTTATACAAGTTGAGTACACGTTAAAGGGTCTGTATATTAATCCATTGAGTCAGCACTTGGTTGCCTAGATATGAATTATCTCACTGGAGAGGCAGTGCGTCCATTCAGGAATGGATTTTGTAACAGGTTAGACACAACGATTTAGGCAGTGTGATAATGCATGGTTTTGCACGGTTTATACAGCAAATTGGGAATGCCATGATGTGTTTCGTGATGCATGCTGTGTGTGCTGATGAGCAGTGTAATAGTGCCTGTGGTGAGACATTGGTGGGAAAGTGAGATGTCAGGCATATTATGCACTTTAGAGAGGCATGGAATATGTGTCAAAATGACCTAGGGGTATTTTAAATCAGGCTGCATTTGTCTGGCAGGCAGGCTATGCTACATGGTCTGGCCTTCCAGGGTTAAAGGGTGGAGCGTTATAGTAGTTTAACATGAGTTAAGCATATTGGCAGATATGACAAACAGACCTATGCTAGAGACAATATGATATTGATATTACAGTCAAAATAAACAGATCTCGGACAGTGTAATGTAAAGCCACTTTTCTGAATTTGCCCTTGAATGTACGTAGGACACCCTATGGTGTGGTTACCGCTAGTGCTAATTACGGGCTGGGGGCGTCTCTGTAGGCCGTTTATCCGATGCCCTGCAATGGGAAACTGCAGAGATATGGGTGTCAGAGTCTAGTTAGCAGTATGTGGGGGGGCCCACCAGGCCCTCGTTCTCTGTGTCAGGTCCGCAGTTCCGTAGTAGCGGGGGTCAGCTAGTGGGTCACGGTGCTATTACAGCTCCAGGTGGTGTCTGCCCTTTTTTCTATGGTATTGCCTGTGTCCAGCCTGAGGAAGCCCTGTGCCTTTCGTGGCCGCCTGGTTTGACCCAAGCGGTAGCTGGATGTGTGAAGTAGTAATTTGTTCTACCAATGATTTGATTCAGGGGCAGATTTATGTTTTTTGACAGGACAGATCAATCATCTGATGTAAGTTCAACTGAGCATAAATGTACTTGCTAAAGACAAGACGTAACCCCTTAAGGACACATGACATGTGTGACATGTCATGATTCCCTTTTATTCCAGAAGTTTGGTCCTTAAGGGGTTAAAGTAAAAAAAAAATTCCAACCGGTAACCTAATTTATAGACTGGCAGTCCTTAAATGGACACTACGAGCACCAATACATATATAACACATTTTGCCTTGTTATGCTGTATTTTTGCGGACTCAAATCATTATAGTTTATGCACAATAAAAGAAAAAAGGTTTTCAGAATGCTGCAACATAAATCTGCCTCCTTAGCCACATCCCATCAGTCCAGAAAAAAAAGACTTCCTTATCAAATGTCTGCAGTTCTCAAAGTGAAACTCCAACACATAAAGCACTTCTATTCATTGAATCTTCGGGTTTATCCTTGCTCTAAGAGTGCAGTCATCTTTACTTCTCTTTGGTCATAACCAAAGCTTATATAAACAAAAACTGTGTTGGTAATTGTAAGCTAGTGTGCATTTATGAATCCCAAAATAAGCAGGCAAAGGCACCTCAAAAGAATGCAATCTGAGGTAGTTTCATCTCAGGTTGTGCATGGTCTTAGCAGTTATGGAAAGTGGTGCTTCTAACCAAAGAGGATAAACGACGGCCTTCTGCACAGAATAAAAGTAAGAATGGAGATGTGCTAAAAAATATACAAACCCTCCCACCACAGAATAACACATAGGCTATTATTCACAATCTTTTATTTTTGGTAATAAATTAGTTTTCCGTTAATACAAGAAGATTACTGGATAATGCCATGGTAATGTCATTTGATGTAGTATGGAACAAGAATAGAACAGTAAAGGCTGTTTAATTTAAATATCCAGTTACACCAAGTAGTAAATAACATTTTGCCAAGTAATCCAAAAAATCATTAAGAAAAAAACATATACAGGTGATACTCGAAAAATTAGAATATCGTGCAAAAGTTCATTTATTTCAGTAACGTAACATAAAAAGGGAAGCTAATATATGAGATAGACGCATTCCATGCAAAGCAAGATAGTTCAAGCCGTGATTTGTCATAAGTGTGACCCCACACTGACCCCACTATAGGCTGCCCTTGAGGATCTGTAATAGGTTTATGATCAGTATCTCAGGGAAATATAAAACAAGGAGTTTTCTTTATAGGATTTAGGGTAACTAACAGTTATATATATATATATATATATATATGAGTTGCATTAACAACGAAACAGCTGTCCATGATGGTTTACTGGCTTTGCATCTTTTCCTAAGTTGGGTTTCAAGCAAACACAGACTAAAATGAATCAATGTTTAAAATGGAATGAGGCAAAAATGTGATTATTTGTTAAGGTAATTTGCATATGTCCACCCAGAATCCTTTGCGGTAGTAACATTACTGCAGATTTGTGATTTCTGTGGGAAAAGCAAGTCTTATGGCTTGACAGGTGTGCAGATTTATGTTTAACATTGTATTAACTATATAGATATATATATATATATATATATATATATATATCCATAAACTCAATGAGACAAACATATGCTTTGAAGTACCATTTACCATGTATTATATGTTTTGGAATGTTCTGATAACTTATAAAACTGTAAAAATATAATTGGCCACTAGATTTCATAGATTTAAAACATATATGTTATAACTACTTTGTATTTTAGAAAGTTTACTCTAAACGGTCTTCATGGCATTAACAGAAAAGCACATGCATTGGTTTATAACTAATGGGGATTACATTAATGTGTTATCTTGTTTTGTTTTTTTACTCCATAATCAAAACGCGATATAACAGATATAAAACAAGTTTATTTTTACAAAGGTGTTTTTTAATACTATCAACAGTGCTCTCAAAATATTCAGTTAACCCTTTTTTCTTCATCTGTACTTTTTATCCTGCAAGATGAACTGTTTGTTTTATCACTTTTTTCTTTCGCATCTTGTATTTCTTCATCATCTTTGAACGCTCTTTGAAGGGCATCATGAATGGAGTGATGAGATTTTTCTCTCCATTGTCTTCCCACAATGAAGTAAATGTATGGATTGATAGTACTATTCAGTGATGTGCTAAACACGCTGGCATAGTAAATACTAACATACTGAACATCCAATTTCAAAAGTTGAAAGTACATTAAAAACCATATGAAGTTAAATGGAACGACTGACAGAATAAAAATAATCACAGCAACAATGATAATAATGTAGAGCTTTGGGGGGTATTGCCGCTGGAAGATCCTCCCTACTCTTATAAGTAGTGCGAAGCTACAAAGAACCATTAATGGCAAGCAGATACCAACACCTATAGTAAATGTCATTAGCTCAACTCCCGTACATACGTTTGTCTGAGCTGCAAAATCTTCTGGTGGACATGCAAGATTTTCAATGAGACTCTCTGAGCAGCCAACAAACCAGAGGACAAGACACACAATAGAAGATAAATTCTTTGGTCGGTTACAATGATACCACATTGGAAACATCACTGAGAGGCACCGTTCCATGCTAATGGCTGTGAGGAAGAACATTCCTGAATACTGAGCGGTATCATAAAATATTTCTAGAAATATATAGAAAGAATTTCTTCCGGTAAAATTAGAGTTTTCAACAATTAGTGTGTTTATATATAACATCATTATTAGAGCAGTAAATAATAGAAAGATGAAGTCAGCTATTGCCAGGTTCATAATATAAACAGTATATTTGTTTCTCTTTATCCTGAAGGCAAGAAACCAGAACACAATCACATTTCCCACTATTCCAAACAAGCAGAGAGCAATGGCAACTGCAGATGCTCCAGTAAAATGTATATTTGCATCCGGATTATAACCACCATTGTCATTCGTGGTATTATGCAGATCAGTCATGTTTGTGTCGTTGAAATCCATGTTGCTTGTTCTGTGAATTCTTAGCCTATAATAAAAATGCAACATAAAATACAAAAATACTCACAAGCCTAAGGTGTCACTATACAATGTGGTATTTGTTTTTACAGTGGAAGTGATATGCATAAGCACATTAGTCTATAGTAAACATTTTATTAGCTGCTGTATGGGACTGTAACTCTCACTAATCTCAGGCAGCATTGGTGACATGTATGCCCCTAACAATAAAACCTTCCTTTAACCCTTACAGTACTCTAACACACTACACTACACATTAACCCCTAGATCAGGGGTAGGCAACCTATGGCACGTGTGCCATGCACGGCACTCGAGGTGTCTTTGCACGGCACTTAAGGCTGCTAGAGCCAAGCAGGCTCTGGCCTATTAGAAGTCCCAGTGAAACTTCATATATCTGCTAATACGCAAAGATGGTGAAGGACAATCCTCAATTTATGCATTGCAGCACATAGAGGAAGTGATCTCAGATTACTTCCTCCCAGCACTTGTGAATGGGAATCCACACTGTAGTAGAGCAGTCCACAGCTGCTGTTGCAACTCCTGCCCTTCTCTTGTACCTGGCCAGCCTGGTCCCCACTGGACCCCAGGGAAGCCACCAACACTGCTAGATATACACAGACCTGCAGAATAACCCTCCCCTCATACAAATACAAACAGCCCACACACAAACATACACACAATCCCCACAAACCTAACACCACTAGCAATCCATATACATGCACACAACCCCACATGCAGCCTCTCACATGCAAAACCCCAAACAGCCCCACACATACACACACTACCAAACATACAATGTGACATATCCACACAAGCAGCCCCCATACACAGTCTACATTCATGGGTATCATACACAACACCACAAACTACTCATGAACATATACAATATAATAGCTCATAAACGCACAAATACAACAATACAAAGCAACTACAGTATAAATAACACAAGCAGAATATGGCAACATGCACACCTCAATTTAAAATTTCGGCACAGTGCTGCTAAAAGGTTGCCTACCCCTGCCTTAGATAGATAGATAGATAGGCACGTAGACAGATGAACAGACAGATGCAGATAGGCAGATAGATATATAAATAGATATATAGATATGTTTGTAACACTTGTAAAATCCACATTATTAAAGCGACACTATAGTCACCAAAACAACTTTAGCTTAACAAAGCAGTTTTGGTGTATAGAACATGCCCCTGCAGCCTCACTGCTCAATTCTCTGCCATTTAGGAGTTAAATCACTTTGTTTATGAACCCTAGTCACACCTTCCTGCATGTGACTTGAGAGGCATTATCTATATACTAAAACTGCTTCATTAAGCTAAAGTTTTATAGGTGACTATAGTATTCCTTTAATAATATCATTAATTTGAGGGACCATGACATGATAGGCAGGACTGAATTTACCATTTTTACGTAATTACATAAATGAGAGGGAAAGGAGTTAAATAAACCTGGTAGTTGACACATTTCCCCAGGTTAATTTTAGAGCTTGTATATTTTTACTTATTTACAGGGCATGAATCTAACAAATAAACAAAACTGAAAAATGATAATAGCTATTGCAATATTAGTTAAAGAGATTGTGTAGAAACAAAGTGCAAAATACAATTAAACACACATGGAATTGCATGAATTTAAAGAATAGAAAAACATTAAAAAAGAGAGAGTAATTATATATATTACACACTTTTGTGTGTAATTTAAGGACACATTAAGTTACATGAGAGAATAGGAAGAAAAATAAACAAATCAACAGAAATACATATTAGAGAAACAAGCAGCATTAGGGATGCTCACCTGTCAGGGCTCTGTATCTGCTAGGCGAAGTGTGCTTACCAAGTCTGCATTGCTGGAATGATCTAAACTTTGAGTCAAGTCACCATATTATAGTCTGTGATCCAAATGCTTTAATAATGAACCAGTATTCAATGGGTGGAGTAGAGTTCTATTTAGGTTATACAAGAAGAAGAAATGGGTGTGTACTGCATACAGACACAGATACCAAATACATTGTCTTACTGTTAATTTTTTTAAGTATTGTGACACCAGTAAAATCCCGAGAGTTCAAATGTTTACTACTAATAGGTTTCATTGCCTACAACAAGTGGGATGATGTACTAAATGGTAAATTCATATATAGTACTATATTAAACTGCAATTCATCATACGTGGTAGTGTGGGTAAGAGATTGCTACAAAGTTGATATTCCACAGAGAATATGTTTCTTTGTGTGGCAATTCCAGGTCTAGAATACCTTCTAAATTTCCACTGAGACTGGTTGTTTATATTGAGACTGGACTGGGCACCCTTATCCATTTACTTGTATAGTGGATGAATTTCTTATGCCATGCATTCTTATTTGTTATTTTGTATTTTAGTATACATCATTTATTGTTTTCTTCAAATAGGGACCATTTTGTGGTCCGAATTAATTCCCTTTTTGGAATATTAGTTCATATATAGGCTCTTTTTCATAGTTTCTATTTTTGTAATAGGTGCTTTTCTTATTGATAGTTTTTTAATTTTTTATTTATTTTTTATATTCCTAAATATCAGCTCCTGTTTTTTTTTTTTAAATGAAGTTACTGTTGTCCATCACCTGCATATCTCAAGCTGAACTTTATAAATACTTCCTTGGGCATAGAAGCTTGAGAATTCATTTTTACACAACTATCCCAGAGTTCCCAGCTTAACATGTAAATGAGCACAGAGAGGCACTGTGTTTTATAACACACTCTACATAGAGGACCATAATCCATGCTTTGGTGTACAAAAAGCTGTGTTTAATTATTTCTTTATTTGTCATTTAGTATCATTTACATAGAACACCAAAAGACAGTAAAGACGTAAAAAACAACAAATAACAAAGGGAAGGATAACATGTTACACTTGAAAACAGTGCCAATTAGTCTATACAAATATGAAAACAATTATTTAACATATACAGTATTATGCTGCAAAACATTGTAACCTCAGGTCGAAGTCGATCTAAAAATACTAATGATACTATTAATTACGCTAGTTAATAAGTAGGAAGATAGTCTACCAGACATATTGGTTTCTAATACCCATCTCTATAAAAGACAATCTAATCAGATGTTTTGTAACGTCTGGATAAATTTAATATAATGCTGTTGTTTGTTTATGTTATAGGGAGAAGAAGCCAAGAGGTCTCTTTCCATACAGAGCTGAAATAATAGTTGATCCATAAACTGTCTTTTTTGGAATGGTAAATAAGACTTCCACTGTCTTGCAATTACAATCTTAGCAGATAGAAAGCAATGAGTTACAAGACCTTTCGATAAAGAGGAAGTTAAATTCCATTTTAAATGTAATAAAGCTGTGTTAGGCCCTTTTTCAATTAGTATATTGAAAGATTTAAGAATTTCAAAGGCCCAACTCCATAAACATTTTACTAATTTACAGTACCACCATATATGGATGAGAAACCCATCCAAACATCCACATCGCCAACAATGAGGGAGTTGCCCGGGATACATCTTACTTATCCTGTCTGGTGTCAAATACCATCTGTTCATAAGTTTATACTGACATTCTATAAGATTCAAACAATGGATGTTTTTACGAATGTCTATAAGAGTAGAACACCATTCATTATCAGTGATATCAATATCTAGTTCTTTTTTCCATTGATTAATCTTATTTAGTGGATATTGGTCAGAAATATGAATCAAATTGGTGTCCTTTGAAAGAACTTTATTAACTTTCATATCATTAAAGATATTCTGAATAGAAGAATTAATTTCTAAAGTGGACTTCATCAAAGATGAGTTCAAGAAATTCTTAATCCTAACATAAGAGAAAAACTCCTTATTAGCGAGATGTAGTTTGGTTTGAATAACATGAAAGGGTAATATTAAATCGTTCTGTATAATATCATTAATGGACCATTGGGACCATGTCCAATTTTGGGGTGATATATCCTGCATGTTGGCCTTCAGAACTTCTAAATGACAAATCTCAATTACTTCATTTGAAATTTTTAAGCGTTTTTTTCACAGAGAAAAAGCTGTGTTTAAAACAACATCCATTTGGTAAGGGTACCTGCCATATGGCAGAGTGAAGTCTGAAACACAATGTCTGTCTGTGCTCATTTGCATCTCAACTAGGGAACTTCTAGGGAATTTCACAATATTTGTATATAAGAGACTAATGATGATAATCAAGAATTTTAAGACATCAAAACAACCAAAGAAAAGGTGAGAGTGACGGTGGTGATGTCAAGACGATCCAAGAGGAGGACAGGTAAGTAACCATACACATAAAAAAACAATCCTCAGTATAAGATAGTGCAAAGTGATAGATTACCCAAGCAAAAGTTATAAGAACATCAGATATCCCTAAATCAATGAGTAATGTTTAATAGGAACAGTAGATTAACGTATTGGTAAAAACAATGAAAATTACTTTTATTGCGAAGTACTCAAGTGGACAAGAAGTCAAAGATGAAAATCCAAAAGCATTCCTGCTTTAGCAATTCCCTAGCCCTGTGAACAACTCAGGTGATTCAGGCACCCTGTCAGTTGTCATAAACCTTAAAGGGACACCAGAACCATCACAGCTTAATGTTCCTAAACATTTTTTCCAGCACTACATGTTTGTATTCATAATACTATTGTGTCCCTTTAAGGCAGGCAGAAAATGTCTAGCAGTTGGTTTATTCAAGTGGCCATCCCTGTATGCTGTACAGATAGAGGATCAATGTTCTATAATCCTTTTCCCTCAACTCAGTGTAAGTTTTGGTCACATATAATAGCCCACAAAAGCATTGCAGTGTATAAATCAAAAAAGTCACTGTACAAGATGCATAATGGAATTATAATTTATATATAAAATATAACTGTATGATGGAATTTTGAGATAAAAGACAGACAGAGAAACCAATTGAGACCAGGAGACTTAAAGTCTCCAGAAAACCAAGATGGTATTATTTTCCTTTATTTCATATACACATATTAAAGGACCACTATAGTGCCAGGAAAACAAACTTGTTTTCCTGGCACTATAGGGTCATTAGGTCCCCCCCCACCCTCAGTGCCCCCTCCCACTGGGCTGAAGGAGTAAAAACCTCTTCAGCCACTTACCTTTCTCCAGCACTGGGCTCCCTCTGTGCTGGATAACTCTCCATCCCCTGCCGACGTCAGATCAGAATGCGCATGCGCGGCAATAGACACGCACACATTCAAACCGCCCATAGGAAAGCATTACTCAATGCTTTCCTATGGACGTGCGGCATCTTCTCACTGTGATTTTCACAGTGAGAAATCGCAGAAGTGCCTCTAGCGGCTGTCAGTGAGACAGCCACTGGAGGCTGAATTAACCCTCAGTGAAACATAGCAGTTTCTCTGATACTGCCATGTTTTCAGCTGCAGGATTAAAACTAGAGGGATCTGGCACCCAGAGCACTTAATTGAGCTTAAAGGACCACTATAGTGCCAGGAAAACATACTCGTTTTCCTGGCACTATAGTGCCCTGAGGGTGCCCCCACCCTCAGGGACCCCCTCCCGCCCGGCTCTGGAAAGGGGTAAAACTTACCTTTTTCCAGCACTGGGCGGAGAGCTCTCCTCCTCCTCTCCTCCTCCTCCTCCCCGTCGGCTGAATGCGCACGCGCGGCAAGAGCTGCGCGCGCATTCAGCCGGTCGCATAGGAAAGCATTTACAATGCTTTCCTATGGACGCTTGCGTGCTCTCACTGTGAAAATCACAGTGAGAAGCACGCAAGCGCCTCTAGTGGCTGTCAATGAGACAGCCACTAGAGGATTAGGGGGAAGGCTTAACCCATTCATAAACATAGCAGTTTCTCTGAAACTGCTATAATTATGAAAAAATGGGTTAACCCTAGAAGGACCTGGCACCCAGACCACTTCATTAAGCTGAAGTGGTCTGGGTGCCTAGAGTGGTCCTTTAAGTGGTCTGGGTGCCTATAGTAGTCCTTTGATGTTGTGATCCAGTAATGCCTGTGCTAGAGTATGGCTCAAAGATTTTAAATGTATACCATATTTTAAAAGATCTCATTATCAATATAGTCGTTTTAGTGGTCCTTTTCTTGGACAATGTAAAACACTGCCATTTCTCACAAAGAGTAAATGTTTACATTTGTCCAAAAATATGCCTCTAGTGACTGTCAGTCAGCCATTAGAAACACTTTCACATTCAGTGTCATCACAGACAGCCCGATGACACTAAACACAGTTTGTGCTTTTTAAAGGGAAGCATTGGCTTTAAAGCTTCTCGATGGGGGTTTTGGAGTGGTGGAGCATGCTGCCATAGGTTCTCAATGCTTCTCTGTGAGAAGTGTGATCCTTGTCTGCAGGTAGCACATTCCTTTAGGGTAAACAACAGGCACAGTCCTTTTATTTTCATATATTCCAGGCACTTTATTTGTAAGTCCACACAGGAGACAGCAGCAAATGAAAACATAAATATAACACAAATCCCTATAAACAAAAAGCCTAGCTCATCTGAGCACTTACTAACATTAGGTTTCCTATCTCTCAGGGGTTAAACTAGAACAAAACAATATTGGTTTCACCAACCTGGTGTCTTTGTCAGCTCTCTGCACTCCAGTGCTTAGTCAGCCTGTTGCTTTCCTTTCTTCACTCCAAGTGCTCCAAGCCAGCCTTAACTGCTTTCCTTTCTGCACTCCCAGTGCTCCAAGCCAGCCTTGACTGCTTTCTTTTTGCACTCCCAGTGCTCAGTCTCCTTGACTCTCTTACTGGAGAGAACAGCCTCTCTCCTACCTTCTTTTTTTTTTCCTAGTTTGTTGCAAAATTGAAAGTGCTTCAAACTGGGGTTTTTTTGGCCTTTTTTTGGATCAACAGCACAAAACAAATGTGAGGAAGGCTGAACTTGATGGACACAAGTCTATTTTAAGTTATGTAACTATGCAACTATGTAACTATGTAATGGAAAGTTTTTGTGACTGGACCGCTGCATATCTGTGAATTGCTAGGAGCTGTTCCCCGTGTTTTCCCCTGTATTATGTTAGGTTTGTGTGTTTTACTTGTTCCCCGTTGGGGAGGGCTCAATGCAAACGAGTTCCGTTCACCTCCCAAATGGGGGCTACCAAGAATCCTCAATTGAAATGTTGTCTTAGAACGTTCACACCTTGTAATGAGGTGTGAAAACCACAAACCGCAAGGGAAGCCTCGGCACGTGCCGACCCTGGGTTAGACGAACGCCATCCAAGGGGAGCATTCATGGATTGCTAGGAGAGGTCGCTAGGAGGCACAGCAATGACAGCCCACAAACTACCATACAATGCTTTCAAGGAATCAGAGGAAGGCATTAATGACTTCCTACAAGACTTTGAGTGCCAGTGCCTGCTACAGGCAGTTGACCCCACTGACTGGGTACCTAGAAGCCTAGTGGGCTGTACCAGAGGACCAGATCCGGGACTATTCATTCATTAAACGGATCCTACTGGCCAGGTACGCTGTCAATACTGCCAAAAGTTCAGAGACCAGGAAGGGGGAGAAGGGGGAGAAGGGGGAGATGGACTCCCACACATCATAAGGGCCACCCAGAACTGGTTCAACTCCCAACAAGCAAAGTCTACAGAAGGGACTCTTCATGCTGGAACATTTTTATAATGGGCTTTCCCCAGACCTCCTCCTGGAGGCATGGTGGAGTAGTGGGATGAGAATGGTGGCAGAGCTTGTTAATGCTTCTGGTCATTCCCCAAACTAATGCACACACGTAAACTACCTTCCAGGAAGCTATATGCAATATTTAAGGCTTAAAAACATAAAAATATAATAAAATGGGTGAACACAGTCATATTTAACCCTTTTGAAAAACTGCTTCTCTTACAGAGTTGGCAGCCAAAACCGCTATATACTTGCTATAGTAGTTTACAGGAGGCATTGCATACCTCCAAACTGTCTACTACATATACGCTACAGTGCTCTTTTACTCTTGAGACATGGCTCATGATGATTAAGCACATGAACTGCGTATCCCGATATTTGGGACATTGGGAAACAAACCAAAAGGTTTTCATGAGGTGGTACCTGGTTCTACAACAGCTGACACTAATATACCTGGGCACTGAGCCACAGTTTTGGTAGGTGAGGGAGACTTGGGTACCACGTTTCACATTGTTTGGGACTGCCTGATTTTAAAGTGGTTCTGGAAAGAGATCCAAGCCCTTATTTGTAGAATAACCAGATTCAATCTCCCACTGCTACCTGAAATGTATTTACTAAATATGTTTGAGCCCCAGATATGTGGCTTGGGCAAAGCCCTTGCCCTGCACTTAATAATAGCTGCATTCAATAGTGCTTTCCTGGAAGTTTGCGATACCCCAGAAACCCCAGAAACTCCATTTAGTTCTTAGAAGACTTAGAGTCACTAGGATATAGGAAGAATTACTTAGGCTGCTAGACAAGCTAGACAAATTTGAGGAGATATAGGGCGAGTGGTTATCAAGGTTATGGGTGACCTGCGGTGGGAGCATGAGCATGGGCCATAGCGCCATGGACTCTCGGATCTGTGCTTTTATTGGTATCCATACCAACAGCATCATCATTTCTTTACATTTCCAAATTCTACATTTCTTTTTCCTGTTTTATTCCTCTTCACTCCCCCTTTCTTGTCCAGTTTGTCCCCACGTTTCTGTACTTTTCTCTGTTTTTCTGCTTATCCCTCCTGTTCTTCTAACTTCTCCTAGATCAATATGATATATTTTAAAAAAAGAGAAATTCGAGGTGAATTCAAAGTAAATTTGAAATGTAAGTTTAAAATATCCAAACTGGAAACATTCTCTCATAGCCAGCTATGCTTTCAATTCGGCATCTCTGGTTTCAAATTTTAATTTCTAAGCTTGAATTTGCTTAGGCAAAAAAGAGCATTTCTGTAACTGAAGACTGATCCTTTAAATGCAGATGTAACATATATATGTTTGTATATCTCATGTAATTTTTCATTCGGACAAAACATTATAAAAAATTTTAGAATTGAAATACTTATAATTTAATAGTGGAGAGCTAGTGTATAAAAGGAGTTATCTTGCAGGGTGTTCTGAGATTGGAAAAACAGGATTGAAGAGAGGTGGCATGCTACCTTTTAAGGCACAACACAACAACTCGATCAAAAGTGAGACTTTAATTTTGTGGTTTCTAGGCCATGTGAGGGTATCTAATTTTTTTATTTGTGGAATATTTCATTATAATCTGCACTATATTCTGTATTGTTTTCCTTGTTTATGTTTTGTACTTTGCATGTACTACTACTCCGAACCCCTTGCAAGATATTTTGCAAAACTGCAAGATACCTCCTTTCACACACTAGCGCTCCATAAGTATTTTTAATATTATAATTTTTTTTATCGTATTGTATTTTGGGGTGAGGGAAGTAAGGAATCCTTCACGAGTGTTTAAGTTGCTGTAATTTTTATTGAAACACACTAAGTTTTTATATTTGTATCAAAACTTTTTGTCGATATACCTCAGCAATGGAGCTCCTTGTTATGCCGACTGGATTGTTCAACTAGTGGTGCAGTCCCATGACGATAGACTGCTGCTCTTTGACCAATTCAGTTCCTCCTGAAATGTACACAATTTTGATTCATGCACATTAGTCACACCTAGAAGACATTTATTTGTGTATATAAAGAAAACTCATATGACCCTAAATCTTCATAGCTATATGAAAAGTCCCCCTTGACTTAGCTGGATTTTGTGTTATTGGCAAGGATAAATGGAAAAGATGGTTTCCATTCCAAACCTGTCACTAACGGAATGTGTGAGAAATGCATTCACAACTGTCCCAATCCTGCTCACTAGCATGTGCTCATGCATTCTTTTACTCAGCCGGTGATTTAGTCATCAAAGTAGTGGAGTATTTTAAATGCTGCTTAAAAGTCAAAAAAGTTGAGTCACAAAATTGTAGTGAATTGCAAAATAAATCCAAACAACGGGCTGAAATAAAACTGCTGAAATTGAGAAATAAAGCTGAAATTGAGAAGTTTTATAAATCAGTTATTTTGGTTTACAATTTTTCAATATGTTTTTCAGTTCTCTGCAATTCTTTTTTTAGAGCATAAACAACCATATTTTTACCCAAGAAATCAAATTATGCTTTCATTCCCTATTTCTAGGAATAAAAATGTTTGCATCGCTGAATGTCATTTACTAGGTGGTATAACTCAGCCTCGAAAACAAGAAAAAGCACTCTTCACATGATTGCAAACAATCCTGTAGAAATGTATTGAGAGTGTGACCCTCACTCATGTTTATGAAATGCAATTTGGCATTCAGAGTGCAACAGCAAGAGCTGAGTAAAATACAGAGATACAGCAGACAGTCGGTCAATAATGAGATACCCATAACTATCCCACACAGCCAGAGACACTGCAATAAATTAAACAGCATCACAATGCACAGATGCAATACAGAAAAGCTTTCCTTTTTCTGATCTCTTCTTTAGTAGTGCTCTTGCTGTGACAACTTTAGCTTTCTAGTAAACATTGCTGCTACCATGAGACATTTCAAATGGACAAAGAGGAGCACTTTTATTTTGCAGCATAAGTGGGGGAGTGGGCAGGGAGGGGTGGTCAGTTGTTGGGGTTGTTATAAGAAGTTTTAAGTGACTTAATAACAATTTATGCAACTGATTTTGAATGAGATTATTGTATTTATTTAAATGTTTTGGTAATTTAACCCCTTCAGGACGGGTGACGGACGAGGTCCGTCACACAGGGGAGACCCTTAACGACGGGTGACGGACCTCGTCCGTCACGCGGTAAAATTAACCCCGGATCGCCGCTATCGCGGCGATCGCGGGGTTAATGGTGCTCCCGGTATGCCGGGAGCACCCGGTCAGGCTGCCCAGCACATGTGCTCGCTCTGACCGCAAGTCAGAGCAAGCACATGTGCTCTGTATACTTACCTACCGGCTCCCTGCACTTCCGGGTTCTGTGTGAAGTGCAGGGAGCCGGATCAGTGCTGATCCTGCCCCCTGCTGTTTAAAAAAATAAAGTTTATTTAAAGTCCCCCCCCTTACCCATTTTAATAAAAAATTAACCCCTTCCCTGCCAATTGATCACTGACTACAGTGATCAATTGGCAGGGATTACATTTTACTATGATCTGATTTTTTTTTTTAACCCCTGAGGGTTAATTCTTTTTTTTTTTAACCCTCAGGGGTTAAATTAATTAAATTAATTAATTAAATTATTTTTTAATTATATATTTAGCTAGCTGGGGTAGGTGGAAATTAGTGGGGAATTGGGGGATTTGGCGTTAGGCTAACTAGGGGTTAACGTTAAAAAAAGTTTTAAAAGAAACTTTAAAAAGTTAAAAATTAAGCTTAAAAAAATGTTTTAATAACATTTAAGTAAAAAAAACAAAAAAAACACACTTTACCTAGTCCAAATAAAAATTAACCCCTTCCCTGCCAGTCGATCACTGCCTACAGCGATCAAATAGAGATCACAGTATTATACTGTGATCTAATTTTTTTTAACCCCTGAGGATTAACTTTTATTTATTTTTTTAACCCTCAGGGGTTCAATTTATTTAATTAATTAATTTAAATATTTTATAACTATATATTTTGCTAGCTGGGGTGGGTGGGAGTTATGGGAAAATGGGGAATTTACTGTTAGTGCTGCGTACTGCTAGTTAGGGGTTAACGGTAAAAAAAAAAAGCTTAGAAAAATGTTAAATCTGTAAAAAAGTTTTAAGAAAGTTTAGGAAAGTTTAAAAAAAATTTATAAGCAAAACAAAAGTTTAAAAACTAGTTTTTAAAAGTAAAAAAGTTATAAAAAGTAAAAAAATACATTTTAAAAACGCTCATTACCACTACACCTGGAACAAACTAGAGAAAAAATTATCCCACGCCAAGGTTCAAAATATGCCTTTTGAATTACCCCAGGGTGTATTCTTTAATAAATAGTATGTGTTTGTGGGGAAGTTTCAATAACCAACCGTCTAAACTACTCCAAATTGGAACATGGACACAGCGTAAAACTTCAAAGTTAGAAAAAAACTGAATGGCTGCGTCTCAAATGCGCCCCTTCAACATCCACATATACCTGGCAAAGGTACATACGGGGGTATTGCTGTACTCAGCCGACATAGCTGAGCAACATATGAAGTATTATACAGTCATAGCACACATAAGGTTTGCAAAATATGCTGCGCAAACTCACTTTGTATGTCAAAAAGGCAGAAAAAATGCTTATTACCACTACACTTGGTACAAGCTAGCGGAAAAATGATCCCACGCTAAGGTTCAAAATATGCCTTTTGAAATACCCTGGGATGTCTTCTTTAAGAAATGGTATGGCTTTATGGGGAATTTGGATTATATAGCCTGGTAAAATACTCTAAAATGGAACATAGGCACAGCATAAAAATTCAAAGTTTGAAAAAAACTGGAATGGCTGTGTCCCAAATGTGCCCCTCCGATGTCCACACATACCTGGCAAAGGTACATACGGGGTATTGCTGTACTCAGCCGACATAGCTGAGCAACATATGAAGTATTATACAGTCATAGCACACATAAGGTTTGCAAAATATGCTGCGCAAACTCACTTTGTATGTCAAAAAGGCAGAAAAAATGCTTATAACCACTGCACTTGGTACAAGCTAGCGGAAAAATGATCCCACGCTAAGGTTCAAAATATGCCTTTTGAAATACCCTGGGATGTCTTCTTTAAGAAATGGTATGGCTTTATGGGGAATTTGGATTATATAGCCTGGTAAAATACTCTAAAATGGGACATAGGCACAGCATAAAAATTCAAAGTTTGAAAAAAACTGGAATGGCTGTGTCCCAAATGTGCCCCTCCGATGTCCACACATACCTGGCAAAGGTACATACGGGGGTATTGCTGTACTCAGCCGACATAGCTGAGCAACATATGAAGTATTATACAGTCGTAGCACACATAAGGTTTGCAAAATATACTGTGCAAACTCACTTTGTATGTCAAAAAGGCAGAAAAAACGCTTATTACCACTACATCTGGTACAAGCTAGCGGAAAAATGATCCCACGCTAAGGTTCAAACTATACCTTTTGAAACACCCTGGGGTGTCTACTTTAAGAAATGGTAGCCCTTTGTGGGGTAGTTTGAATTTAAAACCTGCGAAGATGCTTGGAAATTGCACATAGGCCCAGCGTCAAAATTCAAAGTTTGGTAAAAACGGATATGGCTTGGTCTCCTATATGGCACTGTAGCTTCACAAAATAGTGCCAAAGACAATCATTGGGGGTGTATTTTTACTCAAAAGACTTAGCTGAGCATAATTTGGGAGGTTTGAACTTAGTGGCACATATGAAATATACAAAACGCCCAGCAAAAATGCAATCCATATGTAAAAAATGCACAAAATAATTTTTTTACAACATACTTTGGCATATATTGGTGAAAAAATGGGGGTATGTTAAGGCACAATATGCACCTTATGAGATACCCTGGAGTGTCTACTTTTACAAATGGTAGGCCTTTGTGGGGTTTTTTTGAACAGTCAAACTGTTATAATACCCCAAATGGAAGCTAAGGCTCATTAAATCCATCTCTCAAAATTCTACTGTGAATACTGTAAAGGACAGGTCTCCTATATGGCACTGTAGCTTCACGAAATAGTGCCAAAGACATTCATATGGGGTGTCATTTTACTCAGAAGACTTAGCTGAGCATAATTTGGGGGTTTGAACTTAGTGGCACATATGAAATATACAAAACGCCCAGCAAAAATGCAATCCGTATGTAAAAAATGCACAAAATTATTTTTTACCACATACTTTGGCATATATTGGTGAAAAAATGGGGGCATGTTAAGGCACAATATGCACCTTATAAGATACCCTGGAGTGTCTACTTTTACAAATGGTAGGCCTTTGTGGGGGTTTTTTGAACAGTCAAACTGTTATAATACCCCAAATGGAAGCTAAGGCTCATTAAATCCATCTCTCAAAATTCTACTGTGAATACTGAAAAGGACAGGTATCCTGTATGGCACTGTAACTTCACGAAATAGTGCAAAAGACATACAATGGGGGTGTCATTTTACTCAGCAGATGTAACTGAACACAAAATAAAACTTTGTACAGGAATAGCACACACCAACTTTACAAAATATACACGAGAATTTCTCTGTTATAAGTTTGTGTGCCAAAAACCAAAAAGAACACAATTTTACTCCAATATTTAGCAGAGGTTGGCGGTGAAATGGCTACGTAGAAAGTGTCACAACAACCTTAGGTAAATAGCCCGTGATGTCTACTTTATATAAATATATTCTTTTGTGTGGCAATTTTGTTTTCTTTTATGGCTATTAAGCTTACAAGACAAACATACCAAATTCTAAAATCGCTCCACATTAAAAGTTTATTTTACTCCTTGTGCTTTGTGACCTGTAACTACCAAAAAAAACTTAAAATCCCAGACACATTATATATTCTGTAAATCAGAACAAATAAATAAATTTATTTTTAATTACTTTCCTTAACCTGCACTAATTATGCACACATTATTATTGCAAAAACTGTAAAAAAAAAACAATATTTTTCATTTTTTTTGCATTTTTCTGTATTTTTTTATAATAAGTAAGCATTTATATATATATATGTTATATCAAATTAAAGCCCTTTCTGTCCTTAAAAAAACAGTATATAATATGTGTCGGTGCAATAAATGAGAGAGATGCAAATTGCAGTTGAACGCAAACAGCAAGAAAATGCAAAAATTGCTTGTGTCATTAAGCGTAAGTCAAGCTTCTGAAGCTGTGTCCTTAAGGGGTTAAAGACAAATTGTTATTAGAGTGGAGCTCTGTTATGCACTCTAGCACAGCAACAATATGGAGCTTCCAGATTAGAGGGACTGAGGGATTTTGGTTAAAAATAGAGACTGTGCTTCCTAAATAGAGACAGTTGAGAGGTATGGAAACATATCAGCTTCTTCTGACTCAATATTAGCTCTCAGAACACAGAATGCACATGGCTAAAGCACCAATATATTGATAGACTCCTTATTATCTTTGCAACTTGCCCTTCTTCCGGAGGGTTGCCCAGATTCGTAAGACATACTCAGCAGCCTGGCGTGATCTGTATAGTCTGTGTGAGATCAAGGCTGGGGATGCCTATTGGCCCATTATGGAAAGCAGTTTTAATGACGCTCTCCTCACTACCGATATGGATTTCCAGTCGGGTATTACATTCTGTGAACAGCTTCGGACCTGGGCCCAGGATAAACTAGCTGACCAAGCCACTTGTATAAATGACATTATACAAGACAAACTCGAATCTGTGGAAAAGTACCATTCACGGTTGACTCAAACTTTCTCCGACCTCGGATTCATTGTATACAACAAAGCACATACCCAGATGTTATCCGCTGCCTTTGTTGCTGGCCTTAAGGAAGCCATCAGGAAAGGCTTAGTGCTTTCTCTCCCCGAATACAGAATTATTCCTTTGGACACTCTCTTACTAGTTGCCAAAGGCCTAGAATCTGCTCTACAGCCACCCCAAAGGAAAAGTAATCCTCTTATGTTTTCCATTTATAGCCCTGCCACCAGACCCGCCCCAGTTCCCCCAGGATATTCCGTTCTATCTACCCTACCAGCTGCACAGGGGCAGCACATGACACCCGCCCCTAGGCCTGTGACCAGGGCATGCATTAATTGTAAGCAACTGGGCCATTTCCGAAGAGATTGCCCACACCCCAGGGTGCCTAGACAGCTGACCACTAGACCACCTAATCCTGTGTTCAGCAAAATGCCCCTGCAGCCATGTATGGAGGTCTCAAACCAGGTTAACCCCCACAGGTATATCCTCAGGCACATACTTCGTATTACCCTCCTCAGGAACATGCCCAAGCTGTCTTCCAGCCCTCTCCAACTGATACTCACCCCCCACCCCGCAGCTATGCTCACCCTTCCCCTGATAGTTACGATACAGATGATTTACAACAAGATGAACGCCCTGCACCCAGCCATTATCGCCCTACACGTCAAACCCATCAGGCCAGCCACTCCACCACACCCGCATGTCACTACACTGGCCCTGATCAATCTCATCTAGACCTTGTACAATAGGTAACCGGCAAAACTGTGTCTAACACCCCTGTCATGGCAGTGTCTACAGGGGACAAGGGGGGCCTCTCGCTACAGTTGTCCTACCAGTTGAGGGTCATCCTACGACCTTTTCAGTTGACACAGATGCAGCCCGCAGTGTTCTCAGAGAACAAGACCTGCCTGACCCAACCTAACTATCCGACACAGATGTTTCTTGTGTAGGTGTCGACGGTACCCCCCGAAACAACCCATTAACTAAGCTCTTGCAAGTGGGTTCTGACATTCTCTCTCGGTTTGTTGTCTCATCCACTTGTCCAATTAACCTTTTGGGAGCAGATGTTCTGTCCCGTCTTCAAGCTTCCATCTCCTTTACTGCTCATGGCCAGGTTCAATTACTATCCCCCCTTTCTCGCAGAGATACTTCCGTCCTTTGCTCTCTGCCCCTACTACTACATATGACATCCCCCACGAGGAGGTAAGGGTCCCAGACGCCCCCAGTGCTCTGGATAGGGTTCCAACTAAACTTCCACGGACCTAGATGACATTGGACGCCTACGAGTGCCACCTGTCGTAGTTACACTAATTAAGGGAGCTAAATTGAATACCCATTAAAACCTGCACAATCCCTTGCCATCTCCAATCAAGTTGACAGCCTGTTGGCAAAAGGTGCTCTGGTCAAGTGTGACACCCCTCTATTTCCAGTAAAGAAGAAAACTGAAAAAGGTCAACCCGGACAATACCGTATGGTCCAAGACCTCCACGCTGTTAATGAAGTCACAAACCGTGATACTGCTGTTGTCCCTAATCTACATCCACTGTTGTCACAGGTCCCTCCAACAGCTAAAATCTTCACGGTGGTTGATCTTGCAAATGCCTTTTTTTTTTAGTGTGCATGTAGCGGAGAGGTAGTATAATCCACAGTATCTGGGTAAGAGGAACAGCATAAAATAATCCAGGTAAATAAATACAGCATACAATAATCCCTGTAGCGTTGTAAGAATCCTTCCCTGCCAAGAACTAGACGACACATAGGCTGGGAGTCAACTGAGGTTTTATTCACAGGTCACAGTATTTATGCAAGTCCCCATGCAAGGGGTTTCCCTACTAACATTGCAGGGGTTATACAGTAGGGGACTACATGGGGGACTTAACCTGGACATTTCTCCCATCATGCACTGCTGGACGAGAGGGATACTCCCACTAGAATATACAGTTAAGTGGATTATTCCTCCGTGCAGCAGAACCAATATTTCACATTAAAATCCATAACTTTCACATTATTCACTCTATTTAAACGAATGGACATTCGGTAGATAGCCGGGGTCTGGGTGTACAGTTCGTGAGAATACCACTCAGATCCCAGCATAACTAACCGAACACATTATATTCAAGTTACATTCAAAGTACCGATTGACATTATGGGAACAAACTACCGAACGTCCGGGGCTCCTGAACGGCCTGGAAGTCTAGCGGTATTCGTGCCGCCGAGTAGCCGATTTTAGTTCCAGGCGCTCGATGACCAAATACCGCTGGGCTAACAAAGGATCCAAGATGGCCGACCGCCGAATAGTCGGTAGCCGAACGATGGCCACCTAGGAAAACACTTAACTACCGATTGCAACAACCTCTTGTGTGTGGTCGCCCATTCGGTAGTTTATTCGTTTCACGAACAGTGTTGAAATGCACTGTTCGTGAAACTACAATATGAATGCTGGGGGTTTTCATGCCGCCAGCATACGAATGCCCTTGTTCGCCTGAAATGCAGATACATAAATACACTTGGTTCTAACAGCTTTAAAGATATAGAAACATATTCATACAACTATAGTCTTAAGTGGCTAGTTTTGCCACATTACCCTTGGATCCCTCTTGTCAATATCTGTTTGCTTTCACACACGATCGTCAACAGTACACTTGGACTGTCATGCCTCAAGGTGCACAAAATTCCCCAACCCAATTTGCCAAAGCAATGTCAGCTGTCCTAGAACCCTGGCAGAAGTCCCACCCAGACGTGGTCCTGCTCCAGTATGTAGAGGATTTTCTTCTCTGTGCGGATGATTTTTCAACTGCTGAACAGAATTCCGAAGATCTCTTTTGTTTCCTCGCTGAAGAAGGTTGTAAAGCCTCCAAAACGAAACTCCAGTGGTCCCGGCCCTCTGTGGTCTTCTTGGGACATTGCCTTTCCCATGGCACGAATCACCTAACGAGGAACAGGGTACTTGCCATTACAAAACTCTCCCTTCCATCTAACCATCAGGCTCTTCATGCCTTCTTGGGCCTCATCACATACTGCAGGTCTTGGATCCCTGAGGCTTCTCAACTCATGCAACCTCTCTACGATGCCTTGAAGACTGAACCTTTTTAGTTGTCCTCTACAGCCCGCACCTGTTACCATGCCCTTCAAAGAGCCATCTCCTCCGCCCCTGCTTTAGGCCTACCTAACTACCAGCTACCGTTCAAACTTTTCGTCTCAGATAAGAAGGGGTCCTTACTGTGACGAAGTGCCCTTCGCCACTTGTGCCTGGAAGGGACTACTGGCTAGCCTTCTGCCTTCCGACTATGGCTCCTGTGCTGATAGCTGTATTTTCCCCTGCAGAAAGGTTTATTTGTGTATTTCAGCCAAGGCATTCTGGACTTTCAGTATGTAAGTAGTGCTACTCCAGATAGCTATGCCATGGAGCCTATTCGTGTAACAAAAGACTATGGAAAAGACATTGGCTCCATGGAGATTGAACTGTATGTATGTGATCTGAGCGCCATTCGGTAATAATGTGCGCTCAGATCTAAGCTATCTAGAGATATGTTGCATGTATATGTTTTATGTAGTAATTGTAACATTGTGTAATTTTATGTCTTTTTGTAACCATGTGGTTAATGGAGTCTTGCCTTTGTCCTGGGAGATAATTTGATTACTTCCCAATTATCTCCAGGATAGAGAGGAGGGATTGTGATGTCACTGTGGGAGTGTTTTGTTTGTATTGTCTGTGATTGGCTAATATCCAATATGTGTCCCATTGTTCCATCAGGTCCTATGGGGGAGTGTCCACCTGGTGGAAACTTGCATAAATACCGGGCATGTAGCCCTCAATAAACTAGACCTACTTGCACCTTTCTTGAAGCATTGGCTCATGATTGGGGGACGGGAAAACTACACTCTGGCGATTGCTATAATCATATACTCCCCAGAGTCAGCTCTTGCAAGAGCTTGTTTTGCTCTTGGTTCCTGCTCTCTGGATTTAGGAGCGGTTCACCCACTGGAAGCTGGATCCTGGTCTTGGATACAGGGTGGGTGAGAGATGGCGAGACCCCGGCACAGCTGCATCACTGGAAGTGGGGTTTGCAGTGCTGATGGTGTCGGTTGGAGTGCTCTGAGTCCCCAGCAAGCCCTAGGAGCATCGATTGGCGGAGGTACTCGGTCGGAGTGCCAGCGGTCCGTCACACTTACTCAATCCCACGGTTCCTGTCAGCACGCTATTGGGTACTTTTCCTGCATGCTAGACCCCGTGGCCAGGGGTGCTCCTTCCTGTTTGCGTGCTGTTTTTGCTGCCAGTGCCCTGCTGGACAAAATTAATTACTTCATTCTCGGACATAAACTGACGGTTCTTGCTCCCCATGATATTGCTACAATCCTAAATCAGGTCCAGCCAAAACATCTCTCATCTCAGAGACACCTCCGCCTTCAAACCTCCCTCCTCTTGCCTGATAATGTTACCTTGCAAAGATGTTACTCGTTGAATCCAGCCACTCTTCTGCCACTTCCCAAGGGGGGAGTACCGCAATACTGGTACAGCCTGGACATAAATCCTGATATGGAACTTCATGTGAAAAAGCCCATGGTTCCACATGATGAACAACCTGAGGGCTACTTACATTGCACCCTGTGGTTCAGGAACACCCCAGGTCCTGACCCATACTATGAAGAACAATTATTAAGCCTGGTGGAAATACGCATCACACTGACAGACCTGTTCTGTGACACCAAAGGAAACATTGTTATCGTAGTCTACCTGCCTATGGAGGTATCACATTTATATCACCATTGGGAGGTGGCTGTTCCTCATATCTCTTTAACCAAGTCTCCAGATCTCTCATGGAAAGAATTCGGCCAAGACATGGAGTACTGCAACTCAAGAACAGCTCACATTGATGGGTGTCACTAAAAGGACCATAAATTGCAAAACAGTCGGTTACCCTCGATATCACACAGAGATATGTAAAGACATCCCTCCTACAGAACAGGACCCGGACGCCCCTCGTGATTGCTTTGAACAGATGAAAATGGAAACAACCCATCTCCCGACAGTGCACGAGACTGCTCTACCTGACCCTGACTACACTCTGTTTGTGGGTGGTTCTAGATTCGCAGATGTGCAGGACAATATCATACCGGATATGCGGTCACCACAGAGGACCAAATACTCCAAGCATCTTCACTCCCATCAGCTAAGTCAGCACAAGAAGCCAAACTAATAGTCCTTACGGTGGCATGCAAGATGTCTGAAGGGAACCGACTGTTTTGCAATTTATGGTCCTTTTAGTGACACCCATCAATGTGAGCTGTTCTTGAGTTGCAGTACTCCATGTCTTGGCCGAATTCTTTCCATGAGAGATCTGGAGACTTGGTTAAAGAGATATGAGGAACAGCCACTTCCCAATGGTGATATAAATGTGGTTAATATTTTTACAAACTCAAGATATGCCCTGGGTGTGGCACATGAATTTGGCTTAATCTGGAAAACCAGGGGGTTCTTTACAGCAACAGGTACTCCTGTGAAACATGGCGCAGCTATCAAATAATTGATGGATGCCTCACTACTTCCTGAAGAGGTGGCCATACTGAAGGTAAAGGCCCACGGGAGAATGAATTCAGAAGAAGCACATGGCAACCATTTAGCCGACCAGGCCGCTAAGGATGCGGCACACCAGTGTCGGGAAGTGAACAGAAGAGTGTCCATCAAAAAGACTCCTATTTACACTATGCAAACCCTACCCACCGATCTCAAGCTCCTAAGAGAACAACAGGCAGCCGCCACCCCTCAGGAAAAACAAAGCTGGAAAGACAAAGGAGCAACCCTCCAGAATGAAGTATACACAATCAACCTCAAATTCTGTCTACCCAAGAATATGTATCCAGCTGTCGTTCAGTGGGCCCATGGACCAGCTCATTTATCTAAGCACCTCATGAACTCTTTGATTGATAAATATTTTGAAGCTCCCGGAATCACCACCTTGACATAAAATTACTGCAGATCCTGTTCCAATCTGCGCCAGATGTAATCCAGGGAAAATAATTAAAGCTGCACCAAACCATTTGGCCAAACCACAGTACCCTTTCCAGAGGATCCAAATTGATCATATCCAAATGCCAAAGAGTGGCCTGTATGAATACGCACTGGTCATAGTGAATATGTTTTCAGGATCGCCAGAAGCTTTTCCGGTCACTTATCTCACTGCAAAGACCATGGCGAAGCCTCTACTTACCGAAATCATCTGCCGATACGGAGTTCCTGAAGTAATCGGAAGTGACTAGGGTACATCCTTCACCATGTTGCTAATCAAGGAGATCTGGGCAGCACTGGGCATGACCCTTGCATTCCACACACCCTATTACCCACAGAACAGTGGTAAAATAGAACGCATGAATGGCACTCTGAAAGCCAGAATGCTTAAAATGTCCCAAGAAACTAACCTACCCTGGCCGCAGAGTCTTCCCATAGCATTGTTTAGTGTAAGGTACACCCGAAGAGGGAGGTTTATCCCCCTACGAAATCTTATTTGGAACAGCACCCAGGTTAGGCTATTTTCCTCAGCAACTTCAAAATCAGTCAGATGCAGTGGTAGATTATATAACTGCACTCTCTCATGCCTTGACCAAAATCCATGCACAGGTGTTTTCTTCTAGATCCAGAGTCAAATACTGGCATACATAAGCTACTTCCTGGGTCATGGTCAAGAAGTTCCTAAGAAAACACATTCTTGAGCCAAGGTTTGATAGTCCATTCCAAGTCCTATTGACTACATCTACCTCTGTAAAGTTGTACGGGATGAATACTTGGATACACGTCTCGCACTGCAAGAAAGTTCCTGATCCAGAGGAAGCAGATTCTGCCAAATCATGAGCTTCCTGTGCCTATTTCTGCTGCTAGGCCTATCGAAGGCCCAACTAATTGCTATTACCAAAGACAATCATGTTTACACTTTCTGGTATAATTCTTCACAGACGTAGCTACTTTCACCTTTGATTACTGTAATATTGTTTCTTGTACTTTTCCACAATCACAGCACTCAGCTATATACAAAGACATACCAAACAAAAAGGACCCATATATTTGTGTGACAGGTGGCCATTGGGGACATCACTGTAGTACCTGGAAAGCAGCAGGTTGGAATACGGGCCGACCATGGGGCTACAGACCACAAAGTGCCTTAGATAGAATTGACAGATATGGGAAACCCTTGTTATACAGAATGACCTTATGCAAGCCAACAGGGTCTACCCCAATGAAGCTCACCTTAAACATAGAACATCCCAGCCCAGGAGACACTGGGGAGTATATGATGGAAATGTATTGGAAAGGAGGTGGCTCATATAACAAGTTGGGGACCTTCTATTTACAAGACATGCTTACGTCACCTGACTGGGTAGACTTCACACACATGACCATTAACCCTCTAAAACTACACATTAAAACCCTTAAACACATGGTAGCCATTGTCAATCCCACATTTAAAGATACCATGGCTGTGGAGACCGGGTTTTCAGATTCTAATCTATGGCTTGAATGAATGAGGTATAATGCTAATTCACACAACAAAACTAACTGTTATGTTTGTGGTGGGGCCAGACTCCATCTGGGTACAGTGCTTTTAAATCTACCCCCCGATGTTGAGATGTGTTTCTTAAGCCTCTATGCGCAGTCAGCAGTGAATTCATCAGTGTGTGAATCATGGAAGAAGGTTTACCCAATAACCCAAGGGAATATCAGGCCACCTGATGGAATCACTGTGTACCCAGGCAACTACACTTGCTACACAATACATGGAGCCACACGTAAATTTGTAGGTAAATTCCCTCCTGGCTACTTTACCACTTATCAAGAACCTCCCACTGCCCTATTAGTAAATCAAGTTAAGTCCGTGGGAGACATTTATTGACTATGTGGTGACATGCAGCTCAGATCAAAAATGACTGGCCTGTAGTGGGGAGAATGTACTATGACCATAGCTATCATGCCCATACATATAATTTCTGATAACCAACAAGGCCCACACGATTCACCACACACGTATCTTAGAGTAAAAAGAGAAACCCCCATTCGAGGTAGTTTCGACCCACACATATATATCGATGCCATTGGAGTATCAATCCCCCAAATGAGTTCAAGGCCAGAGATGAGGTGGCGGTAGGATTCGAATCCTTGATCCCACTCATCACCGCTAACAAGAATGTTAACTGGATCAATTATATCTACTATAAGCAAAGATTCGTCAATTATACTAGAGATGCCCTTCAGGGCTTGGCAGAACAGTTACAGACTACCTCCCAAATGACATTTCAGAATCGAATGATCCTAGCAGAAAAGGGGGGGGTGTAAAATAATCCCTGATACTATGACATGCTGTACCTTCATCCCAGACAATACAGGCCCCAACGGTAAGGTAACAATGGCCATAGAGAAATTAGAAAGTCTTTCTGACGAATTAAAGAGGAACTCGGGAGTCCCCAATCCATGGGACAGATGGTTTGGATGGATGAGTGGATGCAGAAAACTCTCCTTCAAGTAGGTATGGCAGTTCTTACTGTGGTAATTCTCTTTCTCTTTCTGATTTGCTGTGTGATGCCTTGGGTGCAAAGGTACTTACAAAAGACTGTAGATCAGATCATTGACCGCACCACATCTACATTCCTACATCAAGATATTGACGATATAGACTGACACCCCACACACACACACACCTCTTCAATCCCACCACCTCAAACAGACAACTACTTCCCTATAGGGATAGTATAGGGAAAGCGTCTGTCTCTACGGGCAAGAGTCTGACGCAGGAGATGTAGTGGGTTAGCCGCTACAGGATACCCGCGCAGTGAAGCGTTCGAGGCCTGTTCAGACAGATCAGCTGCAGCCAATTAGGGACATCATTAGGGTTAGTAGCTGTCTCTATCTTTCGTAAATAGTCATTTTAAGGGGGACTGTTGATGACAAAGATATTAAACCAATCCATGTTGGTAAAATGCCTATTTACTCAGTATAATCAGCATTATTCAACTTTATTTGTGATTTACCTAAAATGGCTGCTAGAGAGTTTCCCTTTGACATCGACTAACACCCTCATTAACAAGATGGCGCTGGAATCTGGGGGAGACCTCCAAGATACCAGTGACATCACACCCGGTAGGAAGAGCACTAAATGAACCACTTAACACCTAACCAATTATTGATGTATTATTCCATGATATCTCTGACAATGCATATGATGTAATTTTGCTCTATAAGGGACATGCCGTCCCCTCAGAATAAACATTCCTCAAGTTTTTCATTAACCCGAAACCTGTGTCTGGTGTGAATTACTTTAGGAGCGTGCACGCGTTACTTCTTTAATTTGGCCGGGGGCAGATACGCAAGATAATCAATTGATTGATTCCACATCATGCACACACATAGGCAATGGCTGGAGTATGTTAATCTACCCATTCCCCATGTTTTTAGATTTACCCCCCTCCTCCACTGAAAAAAAAATAATCTTAGTGGCTTTGTTTCCACATAAACATTGGCATGGAGTGTGCCCTTATGAATGAACCTCTGTCAGAATGAGCTGTTATATTTCTGATAAAAGTACAATTTTTGCCTTTTGTAAATATGACCATTGCAACTTTGATTGAAATGTAGTCACTTTAATCAAATTGTACAAGGTTCCGGACTGGCCCACCGGGATACCAGGAAATTTCCTGGTGGGCCGAGGCACCTGGGGCTGGGGGATGCTCACTGATCATGCTCCTGCAATCCTGGCCGGCCATGTGCAAGCGGCCTCATGGGAGCAGAGGGAGCCAGGTGGCCAGCAGAGCTCACACATGGTTGTGCAGCACTGACCCAGGAAGCACCTCTAGTGACAGAAAAAGAATCCACTAGAGGTGCTTCCTGGGTCAGTGCTGCACAAATTCCTCATAGAAATGCATTGATTCAAAGGATCTCTGTGACAAGATGCTGATTGGCGAAGCACAGAGTTTGCTGCGTATGTGCAATAGTGCTTTATACAGCTGATACATGATGGACTAGATTGTATAATTTTTATTACATTTTGGATATTTATTGTCTTCCTTTACGTACAATATGGACATACATGATATTATCAAACTAGACTTTGAGCCAATCAGATTGCAGCATATTTTATTTTTCTCTAAACACTATTTAGTGGATATACCCATTTTGTTTTTTCATTCCTTTTTTTCACTTACTCCTGGTCGCTAGATTATTTTTTCCTCTTGCTATTATATTTATATTCTTCAGCTTTGGAAGGGGGCTTTTCCTTTACCAGTTGTAGTGGGTAATTTCACTCCCTTTTTAATTATTATTTATTTGTGCCTTCTCATGTGTCTCACGCTCTGTGTCTATCTTTCTCTGCCCATCACTAAATTATTCAACCTCTTCCTCTCCTCTGACATATTTCCTTCACCCTTCAAGCACGCACCCATCACTCCAATTCTAAAAAAGATAAACCTTGACCATAACTCCCCATCCAACGACCGCTTTTTCTCACTACTGCATCAAGAGAGTTGTGTATGCTAGACTGACTTCATTGAATCCTCTGCTTGACCCACTTCAGTCCAGGTTCCGCACTTGTCACTCTGTCAAAACAGCCCTGATCAAAGTATGCAATTACTTAATTGCTGATAAATCCTATAGTTCCTACTCTCTCCTAATTCTTGTTGACCTTTCTGCTGCTGTCAACACTGTTGACCATCAACAACTTCTTCTCATCCTCAGTAATCTTGGTCCGAGACAGCACTTTCCTGGTTCTCCTACTACCTCTCCCTATGCTCTTTCAATGTGTCTTTGTCTGGTTCTTCCTCTCCTCCACATCCCATCTCTGTTGGCGTTACCCAAGGTTCTGTCCTTAGTCTCCTACTGTTCTCGATCTATACTGCCTCCCTTGGTAAGCAATTAAGCGCTTTTGGCTTCCAATATAATTTCTATGTAGATGGCATGCAAATCTCTCTGTCCTCTCCTGAACTCTTGCTATTCCTCCTGATTCATGTCTCTGACTATCTTTTTGCTATTTCCCACTGGATGACTGCTCATTTTCTTAAACTTAACCTGTCCAAAACTGATGCATGCTTACAAATTTATACATAATGCTGCTCTTACCTACCTATCCTTACTGAATCACAAGTATGTCTGTCCAGGGCCCTATGCTCTGTCAAAGATATTGTGTCTATTACTATAATTGGCGAAGCACGGCATTTGCTGCATATGTGCAATAGCGTCTTATACAGCTGATACATGGTGAACTAGATTGTATAATTTTTATTACATTTTGGATATTTATTGTCTTCCTTTACGTACAATATGGACATAGACTGATATTATCAAACTAGACTTTGAGCCAATCTGATTGCAGCATATTTTATTTTTCTCTAATCACTATTTAGTGGTGTTAAGACCTGCAGTGGTTATGGTACTGCGGTCTTCTATTCCTTTCCCAATAGCTGAGCATAAGTGATTATAACTGCAGTTAGGAGGTAGAGGAATAGTGTAGATGAATGCAGCTTCCAAGACATTTCTCCCCAGCAAGGAGAATATTCCCCAAGCATGAGCTTAGACTTCATGAAGGGTGTAACAGGAATGAATTTTATTGATGCCACACTGGCTTTTATGAGAAATCCTCCTGCAAGAGGACCTCCCACAGTAAACAAAGGCAATAATCAATCAACATACACATTTACAGTAACCCCTGCCTTCTCTCTGCCTGGGAGATATTGAGATAAGTTAAGGGATAACCCAATTATCTCCAGGCAGAGGGCACACAATTTTCCCAAAAGTTAAAACACCCCTTTCCACACAAGGTATCCCCACAAATTATCCCTGTGAGCCCCGATCTGGTGGACCTCAGTTCAGGGGTTCTTAAAAAGTATGGAAGTCACAAGTTACCAACCACACACGAGGCTCCTGCCCAGAACAGTTCCACGAATTCAGCGTGTGCGGTCGGTCAATTCAGAAAAAGGCATAAAACGAATAAAAGTCCCGAATGGATCCTCTTGGCTCAAAGGAGCCATTGCTGCCCTTATCCGTATGAACAAAATTACCGAATGGAAACTAAAGGAAGCAGGCGTTCGGTAGTTTCAGTGGTGGTTCGGGAGGTCGAGTGTCCAATTTTAGTTCCAGACACTCGACAACCAAGTACCGCTGCCTCCTTTCGTGCAAACAAGATGGCCGCCGTTTTCTGTCCCACGTGGAATTCGGCTATACGAACAGCGGCCGCCCAGAGAGCGCTTAATAGATGGTTCTTTTGAAGTTAATGAGCCAGGAGGGTGGTCGGGGTTCGGTAGTTTTAAACTACTGAACTAATAGATCCAACATGCTCAAAATACTGCAGAAAAAGCAAGAACACAGGAGAAAATACCAAAAAGTCTATTTTCTTCACAATACTCCCCCTTAGTTCCATGGGTCGGCATACCCGCCAAGACCTTGCCAGGTTGGCTAGGGCATTTCTGGGTAACATAATTATACATCCAAGTTGGTTTGGTGGGAAATACCATCCGCATTGCCATTCTGCTTGCCCGGGCGGTATTGCAGGGTAAAATTGTAGGGCTGCAACACTAGGCTCCAGTGCAGTCTCCAGAGACTCGGTTGAGCCAAATGAGGGGGTTGTGGTCAGTGAGTAGGGTAAAGGCACGGCCATAAAGGTACCGTTGGAATTTCTTTAGGGCCCATACTAGAGCTAGGTACTCTTTTTCCACGGTGGCATAGCTGACTTCGGGTGCTCCATGCCATCTTCCCCCACTTGGCTCAGCACGGCTCCCAGCCCAAACATGGAGGCATCTGTATGAACGAGAAATGTTTTATTAGGGTCTGGTGTCGCCAATACTGGAGCTTTGCTCAAGGCAGTTTTAAGTCTCTGGAACGCCGTTGCACACTCCGGGGACCATGCTACCTGCTTGGGTAGGGACTTTTTGGTCAGGTCGGTGCGGGGTTTTGTTAGGGTGCTCTACTCAGGGACGAACTTTCGATAATACCCTGCTGTGCCTAGGAAGGCCAATACCTGCGTCTTGATGCAGGGATGGGGCCAATTGGATATGGCTGGTTCTGGGCGCTGTTTCCAAGACCCTACTCTATGCCCTAGGTATTGAACCTCTGCCATACTCACATGGCATTTCTCGGGTTTCAGGGTTAGGCCGGCTTCTTGTAGCCTCCCAAATACCGTAGCCTTCGGATTTCTGAAAACTTGCAAAACAGGAGAAGGAGGGAAAATTAAGGGAATGATGACAGGAATCTAACCCTAACCCTACTGGAGTTTGAACGGGTGTTCATTGACTTGTCCGTTCGTGTAAACGAGAGTCCCACATTTACACAAAATATGTCCATAAACCAAATTTATATTATAGGACAAAAGTAAAACAATATTATTAATTAACATCATACAAAAAGATTTCATACAGCAATATACATGAATTGACTAGAGACCAAGAAACAAAGATAGCCCAGTTCAAATCACAATTTAGAATAGAAAGGAGAAAAAAGGAAAACAATCTATAATATTCTGCAAATTTAGAATAAAAAGCCAATGGAAAACAAATTAAAACGCATATATAATGAAAAACATATGCAATATAAAATATTTAGAAAAGAGAACTATAGAAAAGACATAATATTTAAGGCTATAAACTGTATAATAGGTCTTACAAATTATACTCATTAAATTAATGAAGAAGACTCCTAATCAATGTTAAGACCATTTGGAGTAATTGTGTCTAAATTAAAAATCCAAGATTTGTTTAGTATTTATTGCATGAAGTTCAATTTGCCATATAGTATACTATTTCGGTGTTTGAGAGAATTCATATATCTTACTGGAGTATATTAGAACTATTTCTGTGTACTGCGCTGATGAGACAGCTTGTGTGTATTTATAATCTTTTTTTTTTTTATTAAAGCAGATATTTCAAAGTTAGTGAATGAGTGTATTTTTACTAATTGTAGTGAGCTAGTTCTTAGTAATTGACCATGCTTAATATTTTTTCAGCACTTTTTATTGAAGATCTTATGTTTGTATTTTTGCTGTTCACGAGCAAGTGTTTGGATTCTCTCTCAGACTGTGATGATATTCTTCTATTCTTCTTTCCTTTCCATGGTAAAGAAAAACCCATTTACAACATCCCGCCAAGTGAAGAACACTCTCCAGGAGGTAGACATATCATTATCTAAGTCTACTATAAGGAGAAGACTTCACAAGTGCAAATATAGAACGTTCACTACCAGGTGCAAACCTTAAGAATAAAAAGGCCAGATTAGACTTTGACAAATATATCTAAAAACAAAAGCCAGCCTACTTCTGGAACAACATTCTTTAGACAGATGAAACTAATATCAACCTGTACCAGAATGATGAGAAATAAAAGAAAAAAGGAGTAGGCTTGGAACTACTCATGAACCGAAGCATACTACATCATCTATAAAACATGGTGGAGGCAGTGTGATGGCATTGACATGCATGGCTTCCAATGGCACTGGGTCACTGGTGTTTATTGATGATGTGACGAAAGACAGAAGTAGCCAGATTAATTTTGAAGTGTATGGGGATATGTTGTCAGCTCAGACTCAGCCAAATTCAGCAAAGTTGATTGGGCAGTGCTTCACTTTACAGATAAACAATGATCCAAGACATACTGAGAAAGCAACACAGGAGTTTTTAAGACAAAGAAGTAGAATATTCTGCAATATCCGAGTCAATCACCTGATCTCAACCTGATCGAGCATGCATTTCATTTTCTAAATATTAAACTTAAGGCAGAAAGACTCACGAACAAACACCAACTGAAGACAGCTGCAGTAAAGGCCTGGCAAAACATCACTAAGGAGGAAACCCAGTGCTTGGTGAAGTCCATGCGTACCAGAGCAGTCATTGCCTGCAAAGGATTCTCAACAAAGTATAATAAAATAAAATATATATACAGTATCTCACAAAAGTGAGTGCACCCCACACATTTTTGTAAATATTTTATTATATCTTTTCATGTGAGAACACTGAAGAAATTACACTCTGCTACAATGTAAAGTAGTAAGTGTACAGACAGTTTAACAGTGTAAATTTGCTGTTCCCTCAAAATAACTCAATACACAGCCATTAATGTCTAAACCGTTGGCAACAAAAGTGAGTATACCCCTAAGTGGAAATGTCCAAATTGGGCCCAAAGTGTCAATATTTTGTGTGGTTACCATTATTTTCCAGCACTGCCTTAACCCTCATGGGCTGTCAGGGTGTGCGGTCCGGTGCCCGGGACCCAGACACTGTCCGGGCTGCGGTGCGTGGACCTGGACCCAGTATGCCTGATGTTCAGAGTAGGAGTCGCAGTGTGGAGGTGGATTAACAGGGTCTGGTGCAGGGTAACCGCACGCCCCCTGGTGTTGAGCACCAGCGTTTGTGCAGCCACATACCAGAATCCGGATTCAGCTTATGCGGATCCGAGGAACTAGGAGGTTGTAATTAAGCAGACCTCCCAGGAGCTGAATAGGGAGGCTCTGCAGCAGGAGTGTATCCAGTACTGAAGCAAGGCAAGACTAGAGATAGGCACCATACATGAAAACAAGACAAAACTAGGAGAACCCAGAACAGGACAGAAAGCATAACCTAGAACATGTACACAAGACATGAGGAAAACAAGAAAATAACATGGGCATGACTGGACAGGACTGTACATGGACTGGGATTACAAGACTAAATAAAACAAGACAAGAGATACAAGGCAAAACAAGAGGAGACATAACTAAGCACTATATATGAAAAGTATCGGGATTTAGTCACATTATATGATCATAAATTGCACAAGCCTGCCAACAAAGCCAATGTACCCTCATAACTGGCAGGTCCTACACTGCCTAATGTATGCTAAAAGAACCATACTAGACCACAATAGCACTTACCTGCAAGAAAGGGCAGAGACTAGAAACACTGCTGCAGGTCCCGGCTGAAACAAAAGGAAAGTGGAAAACAAACGGGTGTGGCAACATAAAACATTTAAGTGAATCCAAGAGGCTGGGAAATCCAGGGACGGAATATATGAATGAACTCAGAAACCCAGCAATAAAGAAAAACAGACATAGTCCAAAAAACCAGAAAGACCAAGAAAGGACAACAAAAAGAGTACTGGATACCAGAAGCCATTGCCAGAATGATCTGCAGCGAGGAACAGGATGTGACATGGGCATGGAGTTCACTAGAGCTTCACAGGTTGCCACTGGTGTCCTCTTCCATTACTCCATGATGACATCATGGAGCTGGTGAATGTTAGAGACCTTGCCCTCCTCCACCTTCTGTTTGAGGATGCCCCACAGATGCTCAATAGGGTTTAGGTCTAGAGACATGCTTTGCCAATCCATCATCTTAACCTTCAGCTTCTTTAGCAAGGCAGTGGTCGTCTTGGAGGTGTGTTTAGGGTCGTTGTCATTTTGGAATACTGCCCTGTGGCCTAGTCTCCAAAGGGAGGGAATCCTGCTCTGCATCAGTATGTTACAGTACATGTTAGCATTCATGGTTCCCTCAATGAACTGTAGCTCCCCAGTAACGGCAGCACTCATGCATGCCCACCACCATGCTTGACTGTAGGCAAGACACACTTGTCTTTGTACTCCTCACCTGGTTGCCACCACACACGCTTGACACCATCTGAAGCAATACATTTTTCTTGGTCTCATAGGACCACAGGACATGGTTCCAGTAATCCATGTCCTTAGTCCGCTTGTCTTCAGCAAACTGTTTGCGGGCTTTCTTGTGCACTATCTTTAGAAGAGGCTTCCTTCTGGTGATTTTATAGTATTATTTCGTTTATGGGATAGATATTGATTAATAAGTGATCTTGGAGTTTGATTTCTAGCTATATATGTAGTCATATATCATATGATAGTAACAAGACTTTGATGGATACCCCTAGGTTATGCCATAGTACTAAGCATAATTTTTATGGAAAAAATAAGAAAAACAAAATAAATTTCAAAAGAAGTGGGAGAACAATCAGTGTACTTAAAACTTTTATTCTAGTAAATAAAATAGGTGCAATAAATGTACCAAAAGAAAGAATAACTTATCAATAGAAATATATAACAAATGGGTCTCCACTGTATATTGGGCAAGCAATTACTAAATACTCACATAGTACTTGAAATAGTTAATCGTTCTAGAAGTCACAAAAATATAATATATGTGTTTGTGTGTGTGTATATATATATATATATATATATATATATATATTAGTGATTCCTGATAAGTCAAGCGAAAAAGAAAAATAGAGCCTGTGACGGACCGCTGGCACTCCGACTGAGTACCTCCGCCAATCGCTGCTCCTAGTGCCCGCTGAGGACTCCAAGCACTCCAACTGACACCATCAGCACTGCAGACCCCGCCACGTGTTCGTTTGTCTAATGGCGGCCCCCCAGCGTTCGGCAATTTACCTACAGCAGGCTCCCAGCCTGGGAGGTAAATTGCCTGCACACTTCCACTTCTGGGTGGTCCACCTGTGTGGTACTTGGTTCTGTAAGCCCCATTTACTGAACCAAGTGGGAGAAAGCCAGGAACACAGTATATTAACAGTCTGGGGACACTGGGGACATAGTCTTAAAGGGGCATTGTCACACAAAGTCTCAATATGTCCCCAGACAGTTCTTATTGGGCCAGCAGCAGCACAATATAAATCCATTAGCCCAAATCTTGTATTTAAAGGGCCAAACTTCCCAGGGACCATAATCACAAGGCAAGAGGCTGGCAAGTAGTCCTCTCCAGGCACAAGTGGCGAGGTTAATTTTGCCACACAGAGCCTAATGAGACAAAATGCTGGTAGATAATGAAAAAATGGGGGATAACCCCTAAGTAGTTAATTAGAGACAATGGAAAAGAAAAGAAAAAAAACTACCTGAGGATGTCTCCTAATGTAATGTTATGGCAGTCTAGTAAATAGTTGTCACAGAATAGGAGAGATATATCACCTAACTTTTAATGGATATTAGTTAAAATAGTAGTAAATACAAAAATTAATATGTAAACTAAATATAATATATGTGTGTGTGTGAGTATATATATATATATATATATATATTAGTGATTCCTGATAAGTCAAGCGAAAAAGAAAAATAGAGCCTGTGACGGACCGCTGGCACTCCGACTGAGTACCTCCGCCAATCGCTGCTCCTAGTGCCCGCTGAGGACTCCAAGCACTCCAACTGACACCATCAGCACTGCAGACCCCACTTCCAGCGATGCAGCTGCGCCGGGGTCTCGCTGTCTCCACCCACCCTGGACCCAAGGCCAGGATCCAGCTTCCGGTGGGTTAACCTCTCTTTCCCCAGAGAGCAGGAACAGGAACAAGCTCTTAGCAGAGCTTAGTGATCATACCCTGGGGAGTACAGTGATTATAGCAATGCCCAGAGTGTAGTTCTCCAATCCCCCAAACATGAGCCAAGGCTTCAAGAAAGGTACAAGATGATCTGCTTTTAATGACCACACACTGGCTTTTATGCAAGTCCCCATGCAACGGGACATCCCACAGGGTGGGACACAGTACAACCAATCATTTACAGGAAAACCGTAAAACACACCCAGCACCAACATACAATCCATCCCCTCTGCCAGTGATATAATTACTGAACACAATGGGTTAATGTAATTTATCACAGGCAGGAAAAATATATTTTTTACACATATACTGTAACTTTAAAAATATGCATCATATTCACATAAAACATACATACATTCGGAATCAGCATACTTTAAATATAAACATGACCAAAAATCATTCGTATCCGTTCAGCCGTTCGGGAGATAGATATAAGTCAAGTTTGACCGACCGCAAGCACATTTTCATGCCCAAAACAGTTCCAGAGAATCAGGCTGTGCGGTCGGTCTATTTCCAATGTTAAAGTCAGTTCAAACAGACGAACGACAACCGAATGAGCTGTCGAATGTATTGAAGTCTGGAGAAGGTAAAACTTCAGTTGAATTAAAAAGGCGGCCGCCGCCACGTGTTCGTTTGTCTAATGGCGGCCCCCCAGCGTTCGGCAATTTACCTACAGCAGGCTCCCAGCCTGGGAGGTAAATTGCCTGCACACTTCCACTTCTGGGTGGTCCACCTGTGTGGTACTTGGTTCAGTAAGCCCCATTTACTGAACCAAGTGGGAGAAAGCCAGGAACACAGTATATTAACAGTCTGGGGACACTGGGGACATAGTCTTAAAGGGGCATTGTCACACAAAGTCTCAATATGTCCCCAGACAGTTCTTATCGGGCCAGCAGCAGCACAATATAAATCCATTAGCCCAAATCTTGTATTTAAAGGGCCAAACTTCCCAGGGACCATAATCACACGGCAAGAGGCTGGCAAGTAGTTCTCTCCAGGCACAAGTGGCGAGGTTAATTTTGCCACACAGAGCCTAATGAGACAAAATGCTGGTAGATAATGAAAAAATGGGGGATAACCCCTAAGTAGTTAATTAGAGACAATGGAAAAGAAAAGAAAAAAAACTACCTGAGGATATCTCCTAATGTAATGTTATGGCAGTCTAGTAAATAGTTGTCACAGAATAGGAGAGATATATAACCTAACTTTTAATGGATATTAGTTAAAATAGTAGTAAATACAAAAATTAATATGTAAACTAAAAAATAATAACAAGCAAAGACTGAGATATTCAGTCCATATGTAATTGGTAAATATTGCTGAAACAGCACAGAAGAGGGTAAAGAAAAAACTTCTCTCTAATTGCTAAATAGCAAAAGAAGATATAGTATCAAAAAATAAGGACTAAGTAGTAAAAGAGTATCAATTATACAAATATACAGAGCTAAAAGGCAGTTGTCTTCTCAATTAGCTAGACTCTCCTGCAGAAAGAGTCTGATATACAAAGTTGGACTGCCTCTATTAGGCAGAGTCTTTTAGGATATAGATTGTCTAATCACTTAAAGTCCCCAAATAAATTAACAGAAAAAAGTGCTGTGGGAAGAGGCAGCTTTTTTTTAATCTATTTCCACGATCTTAAAATATTTCTATGTTTACATATATATATATATATATATATATATGTCTCTCTTGGTTTGGACCTCCTCCTATTTTGTGCTCTATGAATTCACACAATACCCAAACATGAGTCCTGCACCACGTTTTAATACTATTCAACAACAGTTAAAAGTATAACAGGGCAAATTTAGGCTTTGCCATAAACTCGGCACACAGCTGTTTCCTTATAAGAACCCATATAGGCGATAATAATCTTAAGTTCTGATTAGTCAACATCACTCTTTAATTTAACAGTGTATGAGTCCCACATTGGGGGTTAATTGTATAGACGCTACAGTCTTAAAATCTTAAACATCGATTTCGCGGATAATTCTCCATTAAAATAGCTTCTCTTTTGACCTCTATTTAAACTTACAGATGCGATTTAAAATCCACTAACAATGATCAGCTGGTATTGAATCAGTAAACTTTCATTTCTAATATTAAGTAACAATTCTCTAAATATTACTAGCATCACTTTAATGTTAATGAAATTAATAGCCACCCCAGGCTAGTATATGTATTTTTAGCATTGTGTAGGAGTCCTGCACCGTTGGTTTACTTGTGGACCTTGATTAAGATTTGTCAATCTTGATATCTTTGGGTATAAAGCCACTTAATAATTTTATCTGTCTGGCAATACCTATCGATCGGTATTTTATTTATTTATAAAATATTTTACCAGGAAAGATACATTGAGATTTCTCTCGTTTTCAAGTATGTCGTATGAATAGGTCCCACAGATATTGTGCAATAGTTACTTTTGGATATTACTTGTCATCTCAAACTATCCATTCCAAGTGTAATTACATATTTATTTTTCATTATTTTGTCACAATACATCATAGCTTAGAACTTACAGGGTTAACACCGGCAGGGGAGTGAGACACACCTCTCCTCATCCTATTGGACAACATTAAATTTACCCTGACAAATAAGATACAAGCCCCACATATTTAAATTCGATACTTACCTGCTTTCAATTCCCCTCTGATGAGCAACCTGGGCGAAACGCGCGCGTCAGGGGTTTAGGACGCCCAGTCAGCAATATTCATGTGCTTGATCTGCACTGCCGATAACTTGTGTGTTACCTTACTCGTACTGGGCATCCTGTGACTGAGCGAAAGTCCATTAACTACACGCATTTTATTACTTATTTATTCATTTTTTGCATTTTAGACATTGCTGCCAAGCAGGGGGACTAGTGATAGAGCAGGCATTTGATAAAGGGTGCCCACGAAGGCAGGTTAGATTTATCTGCTAAGTTTAGCAATAGGAACGTGCTTCACCCCTCCCTGCTATGATACTATAACAGATCCTAGTGATCTACTTTCACTAGTTGCCTCTTCCCACAGCACTTTTTTCTGGTAATCTATTTGGGGACTTTAAGCGATTAGGCGATCTATATCTTAAAAGACTCTGCCTAATAGAGGCAGTCCAACTTTGTATTTCAGACTCTTTCTGCAGGAGAGTCTAGCTAATTGAGAAGACAACTGCCTTTTAACTCTGTATATTTGTATAATTGATACTCTTTTACTACTTAGTCCTTATTTTTTTATACTATATCTTCTTTTGCTATTTAGCAATTAGAGAGAAGTTTTTTCTTTACCCTCTTCTGTGCTGTTTCAGCAATATTTACCAATTACATATGGACTGAATATCTCAGTCTTTGCTTATTATTATTTTTTAGTTTACATATTAATTTTTGTATTTACTACTATTTTAACTAATATCCATTAAAAGTTAGGTTTTATATCTCTCCTATTCTGTGACAACGATTTACTAGACTGCCATAACATTACATTAGGAGACATCCTCAAGTAGTTTTTTTCTTTTCTTTTTCATTGTCTCTAATTAGTGATTCCTGCGTTCAAACTAACATCTATTTCGTCCTAAGATACGATTGCCATGGAATTTGGTATGGTATGCTACAAGGTTTATGTGAATTAAGACATGTAACTTTGACCTCCACTGAACTTTCACAACTAGAATACATTTTATTTAAGCAGATCAGATTACTTAGCACTCTAAATTTCACTTGAGCACGTTCTTTGTATTGCAGCAACTTTGTTTACACACCAGGTTGCTAAGGCAATGCGGACGTGTGATGTAAGGCTGAAACGCGCAATCGCATGGGGAATCTGACCATGAAACTTGAAAGACCGTGAGTGCTACCAACTTTAATTTGCATATCATATGCTGCATATCATCAGCTGGGTTAAAGCACCCGGCAATTTGTTTACACAGCAAGAGTGCAAGAATTTTTTTACATATATATATATATAAACACACACAAATCACGTATATATTAATAGATTAGTAATTATATAAATTTAGCTTTAATTCATGTAAATTTGGTAATATGTGAATTACCGGCAAAGAGTAAACAGGTCTATCTTGTATTTCAATTTCAACTCTTTTTTTTAAGATGTCTATGAGTCAAAACGTTTTGTGTATTAAGAAGTCCTAATTGCATGTTAATCTCAATTAGAAAATTAAATATAAACATAAAATCACAGGTATGTAGTGTGTGTGTGTGAAGAGTGCAGTGTGTGTGAAGGATGCGGTGTTTGTGTAAAGGGTGCTGTGTGTGAGGGGTGCTGTATGTGTGTGAAGGGTGCAGTACGTGTGAATGTTGTTGTGCATGTGTGGGGGGTAGTGTGTGTGTGAGGAGGGTGGTCAATGTGTGTGTGTGAGGGGTGTAGAGGGTGTGAAGGGTGCATAGGGTCTATGCTGTGTGTAGGTGGGGAGATGTGAAAATCTATCCTAATGTCTACCCTTCCATTCTTCTTACCTTTTACCAGGGAGGGGGGACATAATGCTGACATGTGTTTGGAGTTCATTGAGGCCAGATACTTGTCTAGTCAGGGCGGACACAATCTCGGCAACGCTCCGACCAGCCTGCTCGCGGGGGAACACAGAGCCTCTCAGGCCCTTCCCTCTCTTTGCTGGAACTAATTGCCAGTGGGCCGGTGAGGGAGATCTGTGAAGATGATAGCACCTTAGGATCGTGCAGGAATTATGAGTATGTAACCAGTGTATACCCAATATAACTGGAAACAGTAGGGAAGGTACTAATTCAAATGACAGTCTTTGTGTGTTCACCTATAGTCACTTGAACAGGAGGGGTACGTTGACAAGCAGGACCGTAGAAACATAGAAACATAGAATGTGACAGCAAATAAGAACCATTCGGCCCATCTAGTCTGCCCAATTTTCTAAATACTTTCATTAGTCCCTGGCATTATCTTATAGTTAGGATATCCTTATGCCTATCCCATGCATTTCCTAAACTCCTTCACTATGTTAACCTCTACCACTTCAGCTGGAAGGCTATTCCATGCATCCACTACCCTCTCAGTAAAGTAATACTTCCAGATTTTAAAAAAGAACCATCAATGACTTGGATTTTTAATGGCTTATATTTATTTTTAATGGGTATTGAAAGAAAATGGGTGACATTGAAATCCATAAAGCAGCCACTGGCACCTGAGTCAACCGAACTTTGGCAATCATAGGCAATCCTGTTCCTCTGTAATAGAAGAGAAACAGATAATAGGTGTGGCAATGATCGTAGCAGACGTTTTTATCATCTGAGAGGCCCACTTACCCAATTGAGTTTTTGCCTTCTCAGGACATGTTTTCACCAAATGATTGTGTTTCCAACAATGAAGACTGTGTGTCTTCTTTGTAATTTGGCTGGGTGAAGAAGACCCTGGATGAGGCTAATCTGTATTTGCTCTTCTTCCATGGTAGGTTGAGGGTTAACGTAACTTGTGGAAATGGTTTGAGGAACAGCGGGGTAGGTGTTAGCTTTTTCCAAACATCTTACTCTTAGATAACAATCAAGTTGAATAGCTTGCTGCAAGAAGGTTTCCAGGGTATTGAGTATCCTCAAAATTAGCAAAATCATCCTTCAGTGATTCAGATAGTCCTATATGAAAATGTTTTATAAGACCAATTTCTTTCTAGCATGTGTCATCAGCATAATGTTTGAAATCTGTTATGTACTCCTCCATAGGTCTGCGGCCTTGTCTTAGGGCTCTAATGGTGATTTGTACTGTTTTGTTTTTTTTGTCTGCTGGGATCATCATACATAGAGGGCATAGCATTGATAAAAACATCCCAGGATTGTACAGCTTGATCATTAGTGTGTAGTAAATTATAAGCATATTCTTGTGGAGGACCTGAGTGATACCAGTAGCTTTATAATAATATAACATCGAATACCTGGACTTTTATAGTAATGTATTTAATATAATTCAATTTCCTTATTGAGATTAACATGCAATAGGATTTCTCAATACACAAAACTTTGTGACTCATTAAAATCATACTAAATTCATAGACATCTTTTAAAAAAAAAAAAGAGGTGAAGTTGAAATACAAGACAGACCTGTTTATTCATTGCCATTAATTCACATAATATTAATAATATAATATTACCAATTATATAGTGAATTATATTAAATACATTACTATAAAAGTCCAGGTATTCGATGTTAAACCCTCACCCTGCCCGACACTCACCGCCCCACGAACCACGCTGCATGCTACATTTGTGTCTGCTGATGCTGAAAATGGCCACGTCTGATCGCTTAGCCAGACTGAAAGCTCACACACGAAGGCCAACCTAGTTAAGCGACCGCTAAACCAAATTTACACTAATTAAATCTAAACTTATCAATGTACTAATCTAACAATATACACTGCTCAAAAAAAATAATACATAGCATTTGTTTTTTGCTGTTGATCCAAAAGAAGGCAAAACAACCCAGTTTGAAGCACAATTTTGCAACAAGCTAGGAAAAAAATTCCTTCTTGACCCCAGAATGGCAGTCAGATTTATCCTTGGATCAAGCAGTTATTACCCTACATTGAAAGATTATATCCTTGAATATTCTGTTTTTGCAAGTATGCATCTAGTAGCTGTTTGAACATCTGTATGGACTCTGATAAAACCACTTCTTCAGGCAGAGAATTCCACATTCTGATTGTTCTTACAGTAAAAAAACCTTTCATTTGCCTTAGACAAAATCTTCTTTCATCCAGTCTAAACGCATGGCCTTGTGTCCTTGTTGTGTAACAACAAAATCACACAAAAATTCAAAAATGGAAATAAATCTTTTCAACCCATGGAGGTCTGGATTTGGAGTCCCACTCAAAATTAAAGTGGAAAAACACACTACAGACTGATCCAACTTTGATGTAATGTCCTTAAAACAAGTAAAAATGAGGCTCAGTAGTGTGTGTGGCCTCCACGTGCCTGTATGACCTCTCTACAACTCCTGTGCATGCTCCTGATGAGGTAGTAGATAGTCTCCTTAGGGATCTCCTCCCAGACCTGGACTAAAGCATCTGTCAACTCCTGGACAGTCTGTGGTGCAATGTGACATTGGTGGATGGAGCGAGACATGATGTCCTAGATGTGCTCAGTTGGATTCAGGTCTGGGCTACGGGCGGGCCAGTCCATAGCATCAATGCCTTCGTCTTGCAGGAACTCCTGATACACTCCAGCAACATGAGGTCTAGCATTGTCTTGCATTAGAAGGAACCCAGGGCCAACCGCACCAGCATATGGTCTCACAAGGGGTCTGAGGATCTCATCTCGGTATCTAATGGCAGTCAGGCTACCTCTGGAAAGCGCATGGAGGGCTATGCGGCCCCCCCAAAAATGCCACCCCACACCATTACTGACCCACTGCCAAACCGGTCAGGCTGGAGGATGTTGCAGGCAGCAGAACGTTCTCCATGGCATCTCCAGACTCTGTCACGTCTGTCACATGTGCTCAGTGTGAACCTGCTTTAATCTGTGAAGAGCACAGGGCGCCAGTGGCGAATTTGCCAATCTTGGTGTTCTCTGGCAAATGACAAACGTCCTGCACGGTGTTGGGCTGTAAGCACAACCCCCACCTGTGGATGTCGGGCCCTCATATCACCCTCCTGGAGTCTGTTTCTGACTGTTTGAGCAGACACATGCACATCTGTGGCATGCTGGAGGTCATTTTGCAGGGCTCTGGCAGTGCTCCTCCTGTTCCTCCTTGCACAAAGGCGGAGGTAGCGGTCCTGCTGCTGGGTTGTTGCCCTCCTACGGACTCCTCCATGTTTCCTGATGTACTGGCCTGTCTCCTGGTAGCGCCTCCATGCTCTGGACACTACGCTGACAGACACAGCAAACCTTCTTGCCACAGCTCGCATTGATGTGCCATCCTGGATGAGCTGCACTACCTGAGCCACTTGTGTGGCTTGTAGACTCTGTCTCATGCTACCACTAGAGTGAAAGCACCGCCAGCATTCAAAAGTGACCAAAACATCAGCCAGGAAGCATAGGAACTGAGAAGTGGCCTGTGGTCACCACCTGCAGAATCACTCCTTTATTGGGGGTGTCTTGCTAATTGCCTCTTATTTCCACCTGTTATCTATCCCATTTGCACAACAGCACGTGAAACTGATTGTCACTCAGTGTTGCTTCCTAAGTGGACAGTTTGATTTCACAGAAGTGTGACTGACTTGGAGTTACATTGTGTTGTTTAAGTGTTCCCTTTATTTTTTTGAGCAATGTATATGTGATGCAACATACTGCATCATAAATGTATTTTACAGAATTGTGGTTGTTTGCTCCTACAATCCTAAATTGATTGTTAGGTGGCCAAGCAACAAAGCTGGACAACGTATTATTTTTGCTAGGTTTATTGTATGACTTATTATAATTAGAGTTGAGCGAACCCTAACTGAAAAGTTCGGGTTCGTACCGAACATTAGGTTTTTTGGACCCCGGGTTGAAGTTCGGTGTTCGGAGATTTAATGGCGCGTTTTGAAAGGCTGCATGGCAGCCAATCAACAAGTGTTTAACTCGTGTTCCCTTAGAAGCCATCACAGCCATGCCTACTAATGGCATGGCTGTGATTGGCCAGTGCAGCATGTGACCCAGCCTCTATATATAAGCTAGAGTCGCGTAGCACTGCACGCACATGCAGTCCTATTAGTGTAGAGAGAGGATGCTGCCGCTGATAGGGACAGCTTAGGAAAGAATTCAGCAAACTAGTACATTGGTGGGGTGGGGGGCACTTCATATCTGAGAGTCAAATAGAACCTTGAAATACCGCGGTTACATCTGAGTTTTAAAAAGTAAAAAAAAAAATTGGTGCAAAATAGTACATTAGTGGGGTGCACTTCATATCTGAGAGTCAAATAGAATCGTCAAATACTGCTGTCACATTGCAGTTTTAAAACGTAAATTTTTTTGGGTGCTAAAATGTACATTAGTGGGGTGCACTTCATATCTGAGAGTCAAATAGAAGCATCTAATAGTGCGCTTACTGCGCAGTGGTAAACATCCTAATTGTTTTGCTGCTAAACCGCTAAATAGTACATTTTGCAGCCTGTTCTTCATATCTGAGAGTCTAATAGAAGCGTCTAACAGTGTGCTTACTGCACACTTGTAAACATTCTAAAAAAAATTCTGCTAATCTGCTAAATAGTACATTTTGGGGCGTGTACTTCATATCTTAAAGTCAAATAGAAGCGTCTAATACTGCGGTTACAGCACAATTGTAAACATTCTAATTGTTTTGCTGCTAATCTTCTAAATAGTACATTTTGGGGCCTGTTCTTCATATCTGAGAGTCAAGTTGAAGCATCTTATAGTGTGCTTACTGCGCACTTCTAAACATTCTAATTGTTTTGCTGCTAATCTGCTAAATAGTAAATTTTGGGGCCTGTTCTTCATATCTGAAAGTCAAATTGAAGCATCTAATAGTGTGTTAACTGCGCACTTGTAAACATTCTAATTGTTTTGCTGCTAATCTACTGCTTACATTGGAGTTTTAAAAAGTAAAATTTTGGGGGGCACTAAATAGTATATTTGGGGTGTTCACTTCAAATCTGAGAGTCAAAGCAAAGCGTAACTTTGATTAGAATTTACTACATCGGTCACTTGTAATATTGTTTCACACCTACAACACTTGTTACACAGATCTAAGTGATAGAAAACAGATTTATATTTTCTACACTAGAAACTACCAGATAACAAGCTGCTATATTTAAACCAGTGATCAATAGCTAAGAGTTACTTCAACAATATTGTAATTCTGGGGCAATACCCTCACAAGTCAAACTGAGAGGTCAGTTTATAGGGAAAACTGTTGCCTGGAGTAAATTCTAAAACAATTTCCATATGTCCAGACTTTACATGCTGGAAAAACACAGGTGCCAACTGATGTGGCTTTCTGCAGTGTGCATACCGGCAAGGAGGGCAGGGTTGAGGAGTGGGTGGAAGATGATGTGAAGGATGATAAGGTCCTAGACCCCACGTGGAATCAAGGTCATGCGAGTGACGTGTGCAGTTTGGAGGAAGAGGCGCTGGTCGCACAGAGGCACCAGCACAGCATAAGAGGGAGCAGGGTGCAAAAGCAGAGCGGCCGTCCCCTAGCGCTTGTTGGCATGTATTAGGTCGAGAATTACCAGTTATCCAAGTAATACATGTAGCAATCAAAGGAGGGCAGGGTTGAGGAGTGGGTGGAAGATGATGAGATGATGTGGAGGATGATGAGGTCCTAGATCCCACATAGAATCAAGGTCATACGAGTGATGTGTGCAGTTTGGAGGAAGAGGCGCTGTGGCACAGAGGCACCAGCACAGCATAAGAGGGAGCAGGGTGCAAAAGCGCAGCGGCCGTCCCCTAGCGCTCGTTGGCATGTATTAGCTCGAGAATTACCAGTTATCCAAGTAATACATGTAACGATCAAAGGATCCATAATAGACTGGAGTGAACCCGAACTGCAAAGTTCGGGTTCGTACCAGATTTAACAATCCATTCGTAGTTTCCCAGTGATGTAGGCAATCCAGTGACCAGGACCCAGACACTGTCTGGCCGGCGGTCCGACGCCTGGGACCTAGTATGCCTGATGTTGAAGTTAGGAGTCACAGTGTGGAATGGATTAGCAGGGTCTGGTGCAGGGTAACCGCACGCCCCCTGGTGTTGAGCACCAGCGTTTGTGTGGCCACATACCAGGACCCTGATGCAGCTTCAGTAAAAAGAGTACTTAATACCATAAGCCATCACCAGACTGATCCGCAACTTGGAACAGGATGTGACATTCACTGTAGCTGCTGTGCATGCTTTTGGCATTGTCACCCTGCTGCTGCTCGCCTGTCTGCATTGTAGCGTAACTTCGGCCTTACCGCTCACCGCCTCATGAGACTTTGCAAGCAGCAGCAGGCGATAGTGGAGTTTCAGCTGCAGCACGCATGGGTCAGTGGCTCTACACCAGACTTCCCTCCAATTGATCAGAGTTAAAGGATTTCAAGTGGACTCATTACAATTACAGTGCCTCTAAAGAGTCCTGTATTGTTATTTGTCGTCATACCTTCCCGTGTCGGGAGTGGGTCATTTGCGCTCCTCTTGCCTTCCTTGAATGTGGTAGCCGTTTCTCAGGGTCCCTGTAAGGAATGGAACCCTGATTCCCCATTACACGTGGTCACCATGGTAAGCGCAAAAACTGGCATCGAAAGTTGATGACATCCGCATGCAAAGTCGCCTCCATGGGGATGTGTGATTTGCCCGAGGTTCTCTATAATCAACAAAGTTCCTGTGCAACTATAATGTCAACAGCTACTCTGTGGAACAGAGGTATCTTTTTTTATATGTCCCAATATTTTGGGCGCTACCCCAATTAAAATATATATATATATATATATATATATATATATATATATATATAAACAGTGTTGGCTACCTCATTCTCCTCCTCCACCGCCACGGTCACCGCCTTCTCAACCTATGGATCACGTGGTATAAACTAGGTACACATTAGCAGAGGCTTGTGAATGCCTTTTCTCAATGCATCAGGAGTTGAGCATTTCTCCATGCATCACGACTGTAAGAAATGCACCACAGGCCGCAATTGTTTCTTTTTTTATATATATCCCAATATTTTGGGGGCTACCCCAATTAAAATAAAAAATATATATATAAAAAACAGTGTTGGCTACCTCCTCCTTCACCGCTGCTTCCACCTACACCGCCACGGTCACCGCCTCCTCAACCTATTTGTCACTTAGTATAAACTATGTACACAATAGCAGAGGCTTGTGAAGGCCTTTTCTCCATGCATCAGGAGTTGAGCTCAGTTTGAACAATGAAAGAGAATACCCTACACTCCAACCCTCTCTCAAATGGATAATTCTGTTGAACCTCCTGACCGCTATGCTTTAGATTTTGATTTATGTTCTTTCAAAGCTAAAATCAAAGATTCCATCTAGTGCTATTATATGGCTCAGCTGTATTTTTAATTTTTAGGTATTTTAAGTGATTTCCCCATCCACATTTGTTTGCAGGGCACTTACTCTTACCCCCATTTTACTTGATTTTGCAGCTCCCCCATTTTAGAGGGATTTTTCTGGCCAAAAAGTTCGGGTCCCCATTGACTTCAATGCGGTTCAGGTTCGGGGTCAAGTTCGAGCCTGAACCTGGACTTTTTTTCAAAGTTTGGCTGAACCCACCGGACCCGAACATCCAGGTGTCTGCTCAACTCTAAATACAGATATTTTTAAATATCTATGAAAACGAAACAGGAAATTAAAAACTCTGAAACATTTTCTTATCCCAAACCATTTTTGCTACAGATGCACAAACTAGTTAGTTTTAACACTTCAAAGTAAAACATTACCATTTAGTAGATTTGGCAATTGTTTCCATTGCAGGGCTAAGCACAACTCAAGTGGCCCCTTGGCTCTCACAGCTAACCTTAACTGCTTCCCGCAGAGATAATTTGACTGGATGAGCATGGCACTGGCCAGATATGTGCTTCTCATCCCTGATACTCCTTTATGAGAATCAATACATTGGACAGGATGATGTAGAGATGGCGTGACATCATGGGAGGCAGATCAGGTGGCTGCAGGGACTGGATCTCTGCACTGGAAAAAAAAAAAGGTATATCATGCCCTTTGTTTGTATTTTTTTATTAGGTCTATGGGGGAAGGGATGAATTCAGATGCTGAGGAGAACACTATAAGGTTAGGAATACAAGTTTGCATTGCTAACACTATAATGTTCGTTTAAATACAAACATATATTGGTCTTCATCTGTGATTTTGCATGTTACCAATCTGTGTTAATTGCTTTAGGAATTAGTTTGCAATCTAGGTGAGGTATTTTTTAAGTTTTCATAGATGCATAACATGTCTACAAGTCTGTATGGTAATTATAATTAATTTGTTAAGATTTGACAATCATTTACAGAGTGTGATTAAAAATATACACATAATATGTTTACATTATAACCTGTTTCATATTCTGTACTGTAATCCAAAAGTTATAATTACTATAGGAATACAAAGTATATGTGTGTTCGCATTCCAGGCCTGTACTGGATTTAAATGTTTGCGCAATAATGGAAAATAAAATTATACTATAATATACATACTTATATTTAGAACTGACCTTGCCCTTCCACAATGCTGCCTTAAATAGTTACATAGTTACAGTGAGGGAAAAAAAGTATTTGATCCCCTGCTGATTTTAAATGTTTTAATGGTAGGTATATTTTAACAGTGAGAGACAAAAATAACAAAAAGAAAATTCAGAAAAATGCATGTCAAAAAAGGTATAAATACTTATTTGAAATAAGTATTTGACCCCTTCGACTTTTTACTTGGTTGCAAAATCCTTGTTGACAATCACAGAGGTCGGACGTTTCTTGCAGTTGACCACCAGGTTTGCACACATCACAGGAGGGATTTTGTCCCACTCCTCTTTGAAGATCCTCTCCAAGTCAGTAAGATTTCGAGGCTGACGTTTGGCAACTCAAACCTTCAGCTACCTCCACAGATTTACTATGGGATTTAGGTCTGGAGACTAGCTAGGCCACTCCAGGACCTTAATGTGCTTCTTCTTGAGCAACTCCTTTGTTGCCTTGGCTGTGTGTTTTAGGTCATTGCCAAGCTGGAATACCCATCCACGACCCATTTTCAATGCCCTGGCTGAGGGAAGGAGGTTCTCACCCACGATTTGATGGTACATGGCCCTGTCCATCGTCCCTTTGATGCATTACAGTTGCCCTGTGCCCTTAGCAGAAAAACACCCCAAAGCATAATGTTTCCACCTCCATGTTTGACGATGGGGATGGTGTTCTTGGGGTCATAGGCCACATTCCTCCTCCTCCAAACATGGTGCCAAAAAGCTTGATTTTGGTCTCACCTGACCACAACACTTTCACCCAGTTCTCACACAATCATTCAGATGTTCATTGGCAAACTTCAGACAGGCCTGTACATGTGCTTTCTTGAGCAGTGGGACCTTGCAGGCGCTGCAGGATTTCAGTCCTTCAGGGGGTAGTGTGTTACCAATTGCTTTCTTGGTGACTATGTCCCAGCTGCCTTGAGATCATTAACAAGATCCTCCTGTGTAGTTCTGGGTTGATTCCTCACCGCTCTCATGATCATTAAAACTCCACAAGGTGAGATTTTGCATGGAGCACTAGACCGGGGGAGACTGACAGTTATTTTGTGTTTCTTCCATTTGAGAATAATCTCACCAACTATTGTCACCTTCTCACCAAGCTGCTTAGCGATGGTCTTGTAGCCCATTCCAGCCTTGTGTAGGTTTGACAATATGATGGGATTGCGGCTGAAGTACTACGGACCCAATCCACCGGAGAAATCGGTGCAGCTTATAAGGAACCTAGTGTTCAAGAATCTGCAATACCGGGCAGAAAGAGAAGGTCAGCTGGCATGTTGGGAGGAACTCCAGCGGCAGGTACTGCAGGGAATTGGGAGCCCAGTCTCCATTCCCCAGCGGCAGTGTGATATGCAGGGAATTGGGAGCCCAGTCTCCATTCCTCAGCGGCAGGCTAAGTTACAGGGGGCAGAGACAGTTGGTCTTGTCCCCCAGCGGCAGTGTACCTTGCAGGAAGAGGAGAGCAGCGTCCTCCCTCCCCAGTGGCAGGGTGAGCTACAGGGATGCTGGGCAGTCAGCTCAGATCCCCAGCAGCAGTGTGAATTACAGGGAATTGGGAGCCCGGTCTCCATTCCCCAGCGGCAGGCTGAGTTAGTGGGAATTGGGAGCCCAGTCTCCATTCCCCAGCGGCAGTATGATTTAGTGGGAATTGGAAGCCCAGTCTCCATTCCCCAGCGGCAGAGTGTCCTACAGGGAATAGAGAGCCCAGTCTCCTTTCCCCAGCAGCAGGACCCTGTATTGGGAGCAGAGACAGTCGGTCTCCCTCCCCCGCGGCTGGAATTATATATGGGAGAGGAGCTTGTTACCCCCTCTCCCCAGCGGCAGCTTAACGTACCAGGGGGAGACAGTAATCCCCACAACCGTGCAGATGGGACCATGGTCTCTGCACTTACAGCACAGGGGGTAGGGATGGTCGGTTCTGCCCCCCAGCGACAGGGCTATTTAGCCAAAGTGGAGACAGTCGGTCTCCCCCTCCGGCAGCAGAGCTGTGTATCTAAAGGGGAGACAGTCGGTCTCTCCCTCCAACAACCAGGCTCCAACCAGGCTACCTCCACAGTAGCACTGGCACCAGGGCAGAGTACCGCTGGTCTCTGCCCAATCAGCAACCCACCAAAGCAGCCTACCAGTCCCCCGCACAGCTATGGTGAGGCACCTGGACATGGACAAGTTTCTCCTCTATCCAGGTGTAGTAACCATTTATTGTGGGTGGGCTGTACTGCTGATTGTGTTTTGTGGGTGGGCTGCTGGACTAACAAGGGCACTGACCGGCTGGAGGTCAGATACCCTGTTAGTCTGTTTGGAAAAGGGGAGAGATGTGACGAGACCAATCTCGCCACTGTGCATTGGAGGAGCCTGGTTGCCTGCCTGCTGCCTTTAGACAATGGCCCCATGTTGAAACGCTTGATTTTCTCCTGCGGAGACACGAAAGCCGGGTCATTTGGTGCTGGCCCTGTTTGAGCGGTGACACAAACCAGAAGGGAAGATCTACTAAACGGCGGTTTAACCCTTTTATGCTGAGGGTGCCGTTACAGAAACAAACAACAAAAACCGTGATCTGAAATACATAAGTAGATACATAATATGCAGTAAACAAATAAACAAATATAAGTGTAAATATAAGTATAAACTCTGTAACCTATTCAGGGCTTTCAAGCCTGTACAAATTGCAGTATTATTAACTGCTCCAGATGGTTTGTATTGGCCTCATATATTTGTATAATGCTATCATATCCCCTCTTAAAAGCCATTTTTCTCAACTAAACAGATTTAAGTTTGTTAACCTTTCTTCATAACTAAAATCTTCAGTTCATCTTATTAATTTTGTAGCCTCTGCACATTTTCTAGTGTCATAACATCCTTCGTTAGAACAGGTGCCCACAATTGCACGGCATATTCAAGGTGTGGTCTTATCAGTGATTTATAACGAGGCAAAATTAATTTTTATCACCAGAATTAATGCACTTTTTAATGTATTACAATACCTTACTGGCCTTAGCAACTGCTGATTGACATTGGAGACTGTTGTCTAGTGTTTAGTTTTTTATAACAATTCCCAAATCTTTCTCATGTGTTGTTATCTCTAATTCACTACCATTTATAGTTTAAGTTGCTTGTGCATTATTCACCCCAAAGTGCATTACTTTGATTTATTCACATTGACTTTCACCTGCCATTTGACTGCCAGTCCACTAACCTATCCAAATCTATCTGCAGCAAAACCATGTCCTTCTCACATTGTATTACCTTACCCAGACTTGTGTCATCTGCGAATACTGACACATGATCATCAGGACCTGGGGCTTTGTTTATATTAACTTTCTTTAGCTGCTGCAGCACATTGTCTTGAGTCATCCAGTCACAATTTTGTTCTATTTTTTTAGGCTTTACGGACTTAAAAACAAACATTTTGGGTTTGGCCTTGCTCTCTTTGACTTTCTCATTTTGTAGTTTAGCCCTACTAATCACCATTTGAATGGCAATTTTGGCTTTGTTATCTCTTCTATAGGATTACTCTGATTTGTCTGATTTTAAATGCTTTAAATGCCATTTTCTTATTTTTTGGCTTACTTTCCCTCTAAGCCTACTAAGTCTTGTTCATGTTGAAAAATAAACCATGTTTGAAATAACTGCTTTGAAGAGTTAATGACTTTAAAATGATATGTTTTACAATGAGACCAGAACAATGTTGGCAGTTTTGTTAGGTATTTTATCCACTATAGTTTCCCTGTTTCTCATTTACACAGAGTCACAGAGTGAATATAAGGGTTCATATCAGTAATGGAACTAATGTAGAGAGGACCCTCTCTCAACAATGTCCAAAAAGTAAATCCTCAAATGTCGTACAACTCCCATGATGCTTTGCCAACTCGGGTTCTACCATTTGACTATCCCTGCAAGATGCTTTCATTTGGAGAATGTCTGTGTTAATTTAGGAGTGTATTTGTTTGTGCTGTTGCAACTTGAATGAGGTGGTATGTTTGTATGTAATTTGGCGTTTGAATGTAGGTGTAAATTTTTGTGTAGTGTTGGTGTTTGAATGCAGGGGTATGTTTGCATGTAGTGCTGGTCTTTAAATGCAGGTGTGTGTTTAGTATTTGCGTTTGAATGCAGGAGTGTTTTTATATGTAGTGTTGGCATTTGAATGCAGATGTGCTTTCATATGTAATATTGGCATTTGAATGCAGGCGTGTATTTGTATGTAATTTTGGAGTTTGAAGGCAGGGCTACACCTGTGGTTGGTGTTGGTTCGGATGTATGGACATATATACTTACACTTCCAAAAACACACACATTCACACTGAAAAAACACACACAAGTAATAATGTACATATGAGCGTCTGCTCCAGGCTCTATCCCCCTATTCTCTAGACTGTGGGCACATGGTGAAGTTGCACTTGATACATGACCAGGAGTTCGGCCAGTGCATAAACCAATCATGACAGAGTAGCAACCAGTGAGTGAAAAATAGACTCTGACTCAATAAATTAATCTCACAGCAGAGGTGTTATTATCACATGGGTAACTATGTGAGAAGTAATGCTGCGCCACAGCTTGTTATTGTACATTCTTACACCTATCATTCACCATTTTTCTTCCATCTTGACCGGTCTGGAAATACACACAGAAACACTATATATCTATGCTTATGTTGGTGTGTGTGTGTAAAGTACAAAACTATATACCCCCTTAATGTCTGCCTGTTTTAAATACAGAACAATGGTTAATGTGTATCAGTCAGCATGTCATGATGATGTCAGGCATTTTTATTTTGTGCTTTTATTAAAGGGACACTGTAGTCACCAGAACAACTACAACTTATTGAATTTGTTCTGGTGAGTAGAATCATTACCTTCCGGCTTTTTGCTGTAAACACTGTCTTTTCAGAGTAAATGCAGTGTTTACATTACAGCCTAGTGATAACTTTACTGGCCACTCCTCAGATGGCTGTTAGAGACCCAGTGGTCTGGGTGCCAGGTCCCTCTAGTGTTAACACAGCAGAGAAACTGCTATGTTTACACTAGGGTTAATCCAGCCTCTAGTGGCTGTCTCACTGACAGCTACTAGAGATGCTTCCGCACTTCTTACTGTGAAAATCGCAGTGAGAAGACGCTGTACGTCCATAGGAAAGCATTGAGAAATGCTTTCCTATGGACTGTTTGAATGCCGCGCGGCTCTTGCCGCACATGCGCATTTGGCGCTGACGTCGGTAGGAGGAGGAGAGTTCCCCAGCACCGAGGGAGCCCAGCATTGGAGAAAAGTAAGTGTTTTAACCCCTTCAGCCCCCTTCAACCTAAGGGTGTGGGTTGGGGACCTAAAGACCCTACAGTGCCAGGAAAACAAATTTATAGTGGTCCTTTAATTAGCTCAAAAGAGGTCACAAGACCAAAAGTAAAGAAGTGATGACATTAGACCAATGCATGCTGCCAAAGTAAAATGCACAGGCACCAAAAAGCATCCAATTGCCATAGACACAAACAAACTTTCTAGGCCTTAAAAAGAACAAGCCGAAAGGCAAACATCATTACCACAGATTACAGAGAGGAGAAACAAACACTCCATTAGGTAACAGAAGACTTTGGTACTTATTATAATAATTATGCAAAGAAACAGGGCAAGAATTTGATTCTAATGCACATAAAAATAAAGATCAAACAGTATTTCATTAACACTAATCACTTAATAATAAGAAATATCAAAGAAAAACTGAGATTATATTACTAAATAATAGCCTGGCTACAGTACATAAAACATTTCACAATCAAATTCATAAAGTCATCTTACACAAAAGGTACAATTCTAGCGCCATCTCATGGCTGAGATACATAACACAGTTTAATGTGAAAATGACAAAATGTCAGAAATATAAAGTATCCATAAAATAGAACAAATCCTCAATATTTGTAATACACTCATAATAAAGTGCAAATTATAAGTGGTAAAAATTAGCCAATATAAGGCTAAACTAAGTGCTAAGGTGTTACTGAGGACTTAAGATACATAATAATTAAAATAATTATAAAATTATAGACTAAAATACAGAGTGTATATCCAATTCATAAAGGGCAAAAAAATAGCTCTATTATATACAAATACATAAAAATAGCTATCTCAAAAATACAATTATGTAACTGCAGATCTAAAGTGCAAGGGTCAACGTAGAAGATGGTATATTGCAAATCCGCCTGTATCACCATGGAGGACCACCACGAGTTGAAGATAACACATCTAACAAGAAACAAAAAAAAATAAAGATTATAACTAATTTGTTAAAAACAATGGTACTAAATCATTACTTAAATATAAAAGTAAGCATTTTATATTTTTGATTTAATCATTGAGACACTGAAGCAGGAAGTTCCCTAATCCACTTTAGCTTTTGTTTCATCGGCCTTTTCTGACTGTCCCCACCTATTTTTCTTTTAGGGTTCCAAACCACAATTTTAAATTTAAGTTGATCTGAGGTTATGTTTTTCTTTATAGAGATATACAGGTACTGTCAACTCTGCAGCCTGTTCTAGTTGTGGACTTTTCTCTAATTTTTTTATCTGACCCACATAGACTAAAACCACATGGGCATTTTAGCAAATAGATGACAAAGGTTAGTAAGTTTTACATTTCTTATTACGAATATTAGTTCACCTGTACTGTATTATTATATGTTCCACCACTAAAAGTATATGTCTATAAACACTGCCATTTTGTAGATGTGTTATAGCTTGATGAAGGTCACAGTACATGACCGAAACGTTGCCTATGTGTAATTTGTTCCATTAAAAAGGCTATCAAAATTAAGAATTCTGAGTCCCTAGCATATCACAGAAAAGTCGGCTGAATGAAGGAACCTTTATTCCACACCACCAATGGCAACATTTCAGCTCAGCAGTAAAAAATCTATAAAGCTTGACAAGGGCTTAACTAAAATAGAGTTGTATGTATGTAGTGCATGTTGAAAACTGCATGTACATCCTGTTCAAACGCCATGTGAGTTACAAAGCGGTTTTCCAGGAAGAGTAGAGTCCCGTCTCTAGGAAGTAGGACTGCTTCTACTCCTTGTAATTGCTACATGTTCTACAAACATGTCAGAATGACTTTAGACTCAAAGGCAAGTTATACTTTAAAGACTTTTCAAATCCACATTAGTAACCAAAGATTTTCACTGCCCCCCACCTGGTAACTTTTATAGGGTTATATACTAACTTCAAATTTTAACAAATTAAGGCCTCAATTTAATATTTTTGGATAAAATGTGAAAATATTTTTTCAGAATATTCAGATATCAAAAATATATCATATACAAAATGTATATCAATATATCAAAAATTATAAAATAATAAAAATATTTCTCAAAATATTAAATCATTCAAAAGCTTATTAAAAATTTCCTAAAATTGAGGACAACATTTTAAAATGGGAAAATAGAGGCTATTTGGAAACAAAACTCTGACTTAGCTGTAGTCAGATTTGTCACCAAAACAACTTTAGCTTAATCAAGCAGTTTTGGAATATAAATCATGTCCCTGCAGTTTCACTGCTCAATTCTTTGAATTGACTGGAGGTGTCAAAACAAACTGACGACCTTGTTTCCTCAGTTAACCTCACTACAGACCCATTTCCTGTCTCTAGAAAATAGGATGGAGGACCTTAATAACCGCTCCGGGAGAAATAATATCCACATAAGAGGCCTCCTCTAGAAAGTACTCCTTGAAGCTATTCTCCTGATGCTACAGGATATTTTTCAGTCTCTGCTCCCATGGACCTCAACTCCAAGAGCTCACCATCAACAAGGCCTACAGAGCACTGCAACCCCCAGCTGCCAACAAGCCTACAAAAAGGTATGTAATTGTAAGACTACACTACTTTGCCAGCAAAGACAGAGGCAAGAAAAACCACGGTGTTCCAATCTATAAACCCGACCTTCTCTTGAGACCTTTACCGAATCACGCTCAGTAAATGCTGGGATATGAAACTGCTCACTACAGCTCATACCCTGGCAGTGTTTGCTACAGATGGGACACCCATTTAAACTAATGGTCCAGAATAATGTGACCCATTTCATCTAAGATATATCTAGAATTTAGCCTGTCACAAAAACCTTGGGCATTTCCCACCTTACACCTCCGAATACTAAACCAGCCTTAGAGAAGCTATCAGCCCTCGAGCTTCCAGAAACACGCCAAGAAGAGACCCTCTCAATTCAGAGGTGACCAACAAGTGGGAACCTGAATAAAATAAGGGACTGCTGTTTGGCAAAGTGAGAAGCTGATCTGACTTCGGTTGAGACAGGACTGTCATTCACCCACAAGATGATGGGATTATAGCAAATTCATGTTACCTATCCTTTGTGATCAACCACCTGGTTTAATGACCAATATCCTTTTATCTTTAGTTCTCCTACCATATTGTTAAATGTATGTAACATGTGGGGGGCTGAACATGGTCGAGGGGAAGCATGTACATTGCTAATATATTTCTATAACGAGTAGGGAAGGAGTTGCGGGAGGAACGTTGAGAGAAAGGGGAAGCGGGAAACAGGAGGATGAAGGGACACACACACACACAAAAAAACTCTTGCGACTAATAGCATGGGAGAAATATTTATTTTTACTTAGACCAATAAATGCTAAGGGGTGCGCATACTGGTGTCCGCTCACACTTATATTTTCACTACGTATATGCACACTAAGTGGATCACATGTTAGAAATCACCATGCCAATAATGACACCTACATTTAAGGGGTCCAGCTACTGTGCATTTATTGCCACCCTTCCTAGAGAGTTTTGGCCCGGGGGGCACAGGGAAGTGCGAGCATTAGAGCATGCCACTCAATGTCTTATGTTAAATAATTTATATGTTCACTGTTTTATATTTTTTCTGGCTTACCTTCCCTACAAACATATAGTCAGCTCTCAGAACTGACTGTCTACATCCTTGCACTGCCCCACCATTGAGCTTGAACCCTAATTACCCAATAAAGTCCTAAAAAGAGCATATCAACGAGCCAGTGCAACAGATAGAGTGGTGAGTCTAAAATCTACACGTATCAAAACAAACATCCCAACTCCGAGATGTATTGCCACCTTTGATAGTGGTTGGAGCCACATGACTAAAACCTTCTCTACGCATTGGCCCATTCTTCTACATAATACCACTCTACAAAAGTCCCTACCTAGCTATCCAGCAATTACGGCCCGAAGATCTAAGAATCTAAAAGATCTTTTAGTTCACAGTTTTCTGACTCCTGAGGCGCCAGAATCTAACTGGCTCACAAGAACAAAAGGAACATACAGATGTGGCCATTGCAAGGCATGTCGATTCATTACTCCTTCTCAATCTACGACATCTACACAATCTCATATTACGGTTACAACCAACGCTTTGGTGAATTGTAGCACCACTCGAGTTATATATTTGATCACATGCAAATGTGGTGTACAATATATTGGAAAGACCATTCAACCATTCCGTCGGAGGATTCTCCAACACATAAATTCTATCAAAAATAGCATTAACCCCACACCGGTAGCAAGACACATTACTAATTTCCACCAGGGGAATGCTGATAATCTTAGATTTCAAGTTATAGAGAAACTACTTTCCAATCCAAGAAAAGGGAATTTCAACAAACTATTACTTCAAAAAGAATCCAAATGGATTTATTCATTCAAGACTTTAACTCCACAGGGACTTAATGAGGAGTTCAACTATACCTCCTTTATACATAAGTAATTCTGATTTTACTAACAAGCGAAGTAATAAAATCTCATCAGTATATTCTTATAATGAATTCATAGCGTCATTACTGAAAAGCTTCTTCACTCTATATCTCTAATGTGTTCCCTATACAATCATGATAGGATTTTAAGCGATATCTAGAGAAATTTAATCCGTTTTTTTTATCTAGCTGCAATAATATTTATATACATTTAGTTAGGTGCAATTACAAACAAAATTGGTTGTTATCAAACTTTTTTCACTATTTAATTTTTGTGAATATACCTTTAAATTCTATTACTAGTATTTAATTCATTCATTAGGTTTAGCCGCATTAACATTTCTACACATATGCTTTATCAGTTATATGCATTTAGTACTATAATTGATAAAATTGGTCATTATGAATAAACAATTTTTTCTATTTACACATTTGTAATATTAACATCTGAAAAATATCTTTGAATTTAGCTTAAAGCGTTCTGAAAATAGTCATCCAATCAGTGGCTTTATGATGTTTATCTAGCATCCATATTGATTCATATGAGGATACAATTAGCAACAAAGACATAACATTATATCTCTAAAACAAATTTTATATTGGATACAAACTTTATTGTCAGTAGAGAAAATCAATTGCATTAATATGTATATAATTTCCAGACACTATGTATTTAACAACAAGCATTGTAGCAAAACATTGAATTGATTCTCTCTCGTCTCTCTTCTTTTTGATGAGGGAGGTGTTATGTTCCTTTTCGACCGCCGTACATAGGCAAGTTAATTGAATCCTTCTCGGCTCTCTCTTCTTGATGAGGGAGGTGTTATGTTCCTTCTCGACCGCCGTACGTAGGCAGCCACGATACATTACGTCATATTTAGAAATCACCAATCAAATTATGGAGCGCTGTATTTAAAATCCTTGCTGACAGCCACTCAGTTCCCCTTGAAAAGCCGCCTTACCGGCGAAACGCGCGTCGGGGTTTTCTCTGGGAGATTGCTCCCCTCTCTCAAACCACCACAATTTAATTCACTTCGAACGCTGTACATTTCGTATTGGGGTCAATTTGAACCGTTTAGTATAGCGATTATTTCTACTATGATAGGTGATTGGGGTTTGATGTATGCTTATCAGGGCTTTTCTTTCCTTCTTCCGACTAATAGCTAACTTAGGTTTTTAGCAGCAGCAGGTGCCCTCGAAGGCATCGTGAGAATGGTCCTAGACTTATATCTATATAGACAGCAATTAAGAGTACTCAAACACTAGCAACTGCTACTTTATTTTCTAGTAACAAGAAGTGATCTTCTCATTTAGAACACGTAGGAACAGTCCCAGTATCTTTTAGGGCGTCCTGCAGATTAACTTAACTTATTTCTTTTGCCAGTTAGCTTATTTAGTGGGGTCCTGTAGAGGTAGGTGCCCATGAAGGCACAGCTAGTTTTTTGCAATATCGTTTAAAAACTCTTATTGGGAATTCAATCAATTGTTGGTCCTCTCTACCTCTCAGAGACAAGTATTTATACATTGGTTTGCAGCACAAATCAATAGTAAGCATTAATTTGCAACAACTTAGCTAATTGAAATTATCAATTGAGAACAATTTTTAGACACTATTTAACTGTTGATTATATGTCAAATGATTAATTTATAACAATTTGGAGATTATAATCATCTTATTTTTCTGCATCTTTCATCTCTCTACTCTCCCCTTTGGTGTATTGAGAGTTTCCATATCTATTTGTTTCTTTATTCTATTTTAATCATACCATTAAAAGTTAACTTTTAACCTTATCTATTCTAAGGCAGTAGTTCTCTCCTTTTTCTTTTGAATTATTTCAGTTAGGGTTAACCCCTTCACTGCCTAAGTTCCAATATCATCAAGCTTCCACTTTTTCCTTTTTTCTTTCAATAGCTAATTACCATATGCCTAATTCAGGATGCTCGGGGGAAGTCCAGCGCCCTTCAATCCATTCTCACGTAGATCAGCCACTGAGCAACTTTATTCCTAGGCTACTGCTTCCTGTCCACTTTAGCTGCGCCTGGGTGAGTGTCTCTTCAGACTGTCCCATTTCATCCTACCACTCACAGCATACTGAAACCTAAACTGGTGCAGGTGTATTGGGCTCTCCACGCACCCACAAAACCTCTATTGCCTTGCATCTGATATAAGCCCAGGCCTTTTTGTAATATCCACGGTTATCATAACTACACTCTACTCACTTTTTGGAGGATCACCCTTGTTAAACCCAAGTTCTATTCCTTTCCTTTCCAGTTATTGGCTCCCCAAGCTAAAAGTAACACTGCTTCATACTTTCCTCACTACCCTGCATATCCATAAATGGCAAAGATCTCAATAATCCCTCAATATACTATCAGCACAGATTATAGGCAAACTGCACAAAAGCAGACATAATATGCTAAAGTATCTACATACAAACTAAATATAGATATGACTGAAGCTCTCATCCTCAAACTAGACACACAGACTAAGGAAAATGATGATCATTCTATTCATTTCAATATAGAGACTTCCACATTACATATTTGGGTATTCAACTCCCAGCAGAACTCTATCAAACTTACCTACTGAACTATACCCCCCTTACTGAGAAAAGCAACACAAGACCTTCAATCCTGGTAGGGTAGATTGGCATCAGTTAAGATGAATCTACTCCCCATTTTCCTATATCTCTTTCAAGCCCTACCCATCCTTATCACCACTTTAGATTTATCAAAATTACAGTTACAAATCAACCACTTCATATGGTCAAAAAGCCAAGCTAGAGTCAAAACATCCGCTATGTATATTCCAAATAGATCTCGTGGGTTGGGAATGCCCCACTTTCTCCATTATTACCATGCAGCACAACTAACACAAATACAAAACTTCAACCTCAGACTTTGCAACTCACTTCACTGACAAGATCTCTACAATCAGGGAAGATATCTCTCATCTTTCTTCTTCCCCTTACAATACTTCCCCTAACCTCACTTCCTTTGCTGTTCTATGTTCATTCGCACCCGCTACAGTGGAAGAGGTTTCTGCTCTGCTCCAGTCCTCCCGCCCCACCACCTGCTCTCTAGATCCAATTCCCTCGCATCTCATCCATACTCTGTCTTCTTCTCTTTCTCTACCTCTCACTAAAATTCTCAATCTCTCTCTGGCATATTTCCATCGCCCTTCAAGCTTGCAACTGTAACCCCAATTCTAAAGAAGCCCAACCTTGACCCTAACTCCCCATCCAATTACCGTCCTCTCTCACTACTGCCTTTTGCATCCAAGATCCTTGAAAGAGTTGTGTATGCGATATTGACAGACTTCCTCAAGTCCAATTCTCTGCTAGACCCACTTCAGTCTGGTTTCCGGGCTAAGCATTCTGTAGAAACAGCACTGACCAAAGTATCCAATGATCTACTCGCTGCAAAATCTCGTGGGCACTTCTCTATCCTAATTCTCCTTGACCTGTCTGCAGCTTTTGATACTGTTGATCATCAACAGCTTCTTCTCATCCTCCGCAATATCGATCTACAAGATATTACTCTCTCCTGGTGCTCCTCCTACTTCTCCCAGTGCTCTTTCAGTGTTTCTTTCTCTGGCTCTGC
>OW240915.1:192301085-192351085 GCA_933207985.1 Pelobates cultripes
ATCATTTATCTCAAAAGCCCAGGGAGGGTGGGTGGGACAAACTCAACCAGGTAGGAAATTAAATGTGCTCTGTCCAAAATGGCTGCCTACTTAAGTAGACCAACCCCTTTCTCCCACAATCCACCAGTCCTGGCCGGCTCCTCCTAACCCCTGTCAAGGCCCTCCTCCGCTAAGCTGTGCTTTGGCTCCTTGGGGCTACAGTCTGCAGACAGGAGACTGTACTCCAGGGCAGAGTGGAGCGACCTTGCACCTGGCAGTATACAGGGTAAGACCGGGCCAGGCTCCCTCCTGGTGTTGTTCCCTAAGTCACGGACCTAGGATCTGACGGATCATTCTGCCATTCTTTGCTGGCCTGAGTTAATCACTGGTTAGGCGAACTTGTTACATTTTTAGAAACTGGTTCACACAAACCAACTGGATCCCACCACTGTATATGAACAAATTTTGTGTTTTTTTTTTTTTTTCTCTTCCTTTAGGACCATCAATATAACCTCACGGGAGGAATATGAGGATGTAAAACAGAAGCTGTATACCAAGCTGCTTATTCTCATCATATTTGCCTGTGAGACCAATGAAGATGAATATGGCACAAGAAAATACTTTAAACCCACCAAGTGTAAGGCCATTACCTGTGCTTTCAACATCTTTAATGTTATTTACTAAAGTCTAACTGTAAGGGAGTGCTAATTTTTAGTCTAGATCTTGATTTAGTCAAACATAACCTATTGGAACCAAAAATTACTTATACGTTGTAACAATTAAGATTAGGTGTACACTCAGTATTGGAAATTAATGATAAAAACCACCACTGGTGTGCATATGGAGCGCTTACAAATTTGTTGACTCACCCATATGGGTTAACATACATATGTATGGAAAACGTGACTCATAGCGATATATCTGAAACAAATGTAAATGCAAGAAATAGTGCAGATAACGTTTTCAATAAGTGCAGTGAGGGAATATTCTATATGGTCTCACTCACATGTAGCAGAGCCCTACAGGATAGGCTCAGATCTCAATGGCCTGCGTGTGCTTATGGTGACACAGTACCCAATCGGTCCTCTAGGCGTCTGGAGATCCTTATGCATACATGAGAGAGAGAGAGAACAAGGGGAAGAGGAGAACCCCTAGTGCGGTCAATCCTAATGTACAATGTCAAATAGTGCAGAAAAAGTGGCTTCTCACCTGATGTGGAGCCCTATACCTGGCTCCTGGTGTGTAGGTGTCTGTGCCTTTAAGGGGGCAACTACCCTTCTTTAAGCAGCAACAATGGAGGGTGGATTCCAAATATAAAACAAAATTTATTAAATAAAGTAGTAAAAACTTACAAGTAAAATATAAACAAAATTGTGAGAAATTATAAAATGTGGAATCTTCAATCCTCCAGCCGAAACATGTTTCACTGTACCCAGACAGCTTTTTCAATCGGTAATATAGTTGCTGCTGTTACTTGTTTAAATACTTTGTACTTCCTCCTGTGTAGTCCTTCAAACTTCCCTCCCTCCAATCCGCTGGCGTCCTTTTTCATGAACAGCTGTGCTGTGTTAGTAATGAGTATGCTCCGGTCTCGGAACAAGTCATGTGACCCGAAGCATCACGTGCCGCATCACAAATTGGGCGTGTTTTCAATGTAGGGCTCACAGTTCCATATCGTCCATTTTTAAGTTGGGCAAAATGCCCTTCCTTCAACCAAGTCTGTTCCTATTTACAAGCCAGATGCTCAATTTGAGCGATATATAAACGAAAAAATGAAGGGAGAAAGGGGATAGTATTATTGTATATTGCTTACAAGTTAATTCATAAAATTTACATATCAAAAAAAATAAAAACATCTATTGTTTTTCATTCAAAGTGACAGTACATGCATAAAGATAGGTGGTGAATAGGAGTGTGCTCTTTTAGGAGAAATGCTGATTATTATTGAATAGGTCTCAATTGTGTCAGCAGCTTATCTTCAATGATGATATCAATATTAAAATATATATATAAAAAACATATAAATATATAGTAGGTTCCTAGCTGGTCTCCCATACAAGTACTAACCAGGCCTAAGCCTGGATGGCTTCTGAGATCTGACGAGATCAGGCATTTTCAGACTGGTATGGCCATAGAGCAAATATTTAAAATGCATGAAACATACTAATAAAAAAATAATTTAAGTTAAAAAATGGCATAACTCAAAATCATCATTGAGACCATTAGGCTGCATGGTATTCAGGTTAAAAATCCATTGCATCTCCCTTTGGCCTAATTTTTTAATAAAATCTCCCCCTCTCCAATCGGGTGATACCCTCTGAATTGCATGGAATTCTAACTGGGTGGGATCGCTATTATGTTTATTTTTAAAATGTAAGGAGACACTGTGCTTTTCATAGTTGTTCCTAATATTCCTAATGTGTTCCTGTACTCTAATGTGCAACTTTCTTTTGGTGCGCCCTACATATACAAGTCCACATGGGCATATCAAGAGATAAATAACTCTCGTGGACTGACAAGTAATTAGCTCGTTGATCTTAAACATGACTTTTTTATTTTGAGGGTGTGAGAATTATTTTACTAGTCTCTTCTTACTTTTTGAGTTCTTGCACGCACCACAGTGTCCACAACCATAAAACCCTTTAGTTTCGTTGAAAAAGTCCCTATTACATCTTTTTAGGGGTATATGGTTAGATGTTAAAGTGTTTCTTAAATTCTTTACTCCTCTATAAACAATCTGGGTACAGTGAAACATGTTTCGGCTGGAGGATTGAAGATTCCACATTTTATAATTTCTCACAATTTTGTTTATATTTTACTTGTAAGTTTTTACTACTTTATTTATTAAATTTTGTTTTATATTTGGAATCCACCCTCCATTGTTGCTGCTTAAAGAAGGGTAGTTGCCCCCTTAAAGGCACAGACACCTACACACCAGGATCCAGGTATAGGGCTCCACATCAGGTGAGAAGCCACTTTTTCTGCACTATTTGACATTGTACATTGGGATTGACCGCACTAGGGGTTCTCCTCTTCCCCTTGTCTCTCTCTCTCTCATGTATGCATAAGGATCTCCAGACGCCTAGAGGACCGATTGGGTACTGTGTCACCATAAGCACACGCAGGCCATTGAGATCTGAGCCTATCCTATAGGGCTCTGCTACATGTGAGTGAGACCATATAGAATATTCCCTCACTGCACTTATTGAAAACGTTATCTGCACTATTTCTTGCATTTACATTTGTTTCAGATATATCGCTATGAGTCACGTTTTCCATACATATGTATGTTAACCCATATGGGTGAGTCAACAAATTTGTAAGCACTCCATATGCACACCAGTGATGGTTTTTATCATTAATTTCCAATACTGAGTGTACACCTAATCTTTTTTGTACTAATCTATAGGGTAGAGAGTCCCTATTTGTGTGGTAGCTGCTGTCATTTTATTCAATTATTAACTGAAAGCGCCTTGAAAACACACAAATTCTTATTTCTGTGAACTTTCTTTAATACTCTTTTATTGTGTGTGTGCAGCTTGTAAACAATATGTCATTGTTTGAAAATAGATCAAAATATGGGAAAAACATAGATGCACTATTTGGGGACCAGGAAAACCCTATAAATTCAGACCATTGTAATGATTTGGATATAAAAAACCAAATTAGGAACTCAAGATACAGGTTGGAAAAAACTCTGGGGAGGGAAATTAAGATTCAGTGGGAAATAGCCACTATGGAGAAGTATAGAAGGGAGGAGATCACGCCAAGGGGTCTTAGATTCGCAAAGAATCCTTCCTTCGATCAGGAGGAGGAGGACTTCATTAAGGAGTGGTCGGATCTCTTGGAAAGCTTCTCCTTTGGGCTAATAGATCTCATTATAAAAAGAAGAAAGGAAACATTGATTAAATTAGATACTGAAATCAATACCCTAAAAGCGTTTTTGACTATAAACATGCCCCCAGAACAATACACCAATACCTTAGAGGAAATCCAAATAAATTTGGAGAAACTTGAGAAAGGGGTGATAGAAATTAAAAAAAGAAAATATTTAAGAGATAAAACTGATTACGCAAGGGGTGAAGTCAGAACTTTTTTTAAGAACAACCATAATCACCGAGATAGATATGATGCCACAAGAGACGAGAGATATGAGGATAGATATAAAATCAAACAGTATTATCGCAATGAGGGAAGCCCAAGCAGACCTAACAGATTACTAAAACAGACTACGACACCAATTCGTAGAAAACTAACACCTAAATGGAGACATCTATCTAGAGGAGGTAAAAGAGGAACACCAAATAGAAACCTTAGGGAAGATAAGAGATCACCAAAACCAGTGGGAATACCCACACGTAGAGAACAGATCCCCACGAGGTATGGAAATGTATCTAGGGATACAAAAGGGACACCAGATAGGCACTCTAGGGAGATAAAAAGATCACCAGAACCAGTGGTAAGGAGGAAAATACAGACTAGTAGGAGTGATCAGCATCCGGTAGAAAGAATACCAAGGGGGGTAAATAATAGAACTGATTGGGATGAAAGGAAAAAAAATCCCTACTTATAACAGATTTAATGCCCTCAACACTCAACACAAAGAGGAGGATTTTTGTGGAGACTACATGAAGGGCAGGTACAAGGACAACAGACTAGGCTGGGGAACCCCAGGAAAAAGAGGACGGAGTATAGAGGACGGGGAACTAGAGGAGGAATTCTTTTACAAAAAAGGAAAAAAAGTCAGAGAATAAAGGGAAAAGGTATTTTAATTTATCATCAAAAACACTTACTAATCCCCAAATAAATCTACTTGAGAAGGGACTTAAATTTGCGCCCACTAAAGCACTTGATAAGTTCAGTATCTATGTAGATCTTAACAGATTCAAAAGGAAAATGTGTTTGAAAAAATTCTTCCTAAAAAATCCAATCACTAGGCCAGAAGTACCCATAGAAAGGTCGGAGGCTGTGCACACTGAACTTAAAGCAAAATCTTCATTCTATCCTAGGTTCTGTATCTCAGAAGAGATGTCAACCTTTGAAAAGATGGTGATGAAGGATATAGAAAAGATTAAAAAACCAAATCAAAAACAATTCAACCTTAATTATGGGGAAAGACAGGCATTGAAGGAATTAAGGCAGGACGATTCATTGGTAATTAAACCAGCAGATAAGGGTGGGGGTATAGTCATTTTGGACAGCGAAGACTATGTAAAAGAAGCCCTTAGACTCTTAGGAGACGACAAGACATATAGAATCTTGACGAAAGATCCAACTAGCGATATAAAAATCACATATGACACTCTCATAGAGGAGGGAAAAGAACGTAACATTCTAAATGAAAAAGAGTATGCATTTCTAAACATGACACAACCTATAATACCGGTCTTTTACCACCTCCCCAAAATCCATAAAGATAGGATAAAACCTCCAGGGAGACCTATTGTATCTGGGATTGGGTCTATTTCCAGCAGACTATCCCAGTACGTAGATAGGTGTCTCCAACCAGTGGTTACCAAATGTCCTAGTTACCTGAAGGACACCTCCAATATCCTCCAAGTTTTAACAGATCATAAGTGGAAGGAAAATAGCTTTTTGGTGACAACTGACGTTAGTTCGCTGTACACCATTATTTCTCACGATAAAGGGTGTCAAGCGACAGAACATTTTTTACAGCAGTCAGGAACATTTCCAAGTGGACAAATTGATTTTTTAGTTAAAAGTATCAGATGGATACTGAATAACAATTATTTTTGGTTTAATGATCTTTTCTACTTACAGATATGTGGAACTACGATGGGCACGAGGTTCGCGCCAAGCTATGCAAATTTATTCATGGCTTTGTGGGAACAAGAATTTATTTACCAAGATGGTAGTTGGAGCGCGAACCTCGTTGCCTATCGCCGTAGACGACATATTTTTCATTTGGCAAGGGGATGAGACATCCCTGACATCTTTTTTGGACCATCTGAATAATAACGATTGGGGAATTAAATTAGTCTCGAATTATAGCAAGATTCTAGTGGAATTTCTGGACCTCCAAATTTATGTTGAGGATGCATGTTTGAAGACATGTACTTTTTTCAAACCTGTGGATGTTAACAGCTACATTAGGGAGAATAGCTGCCATTTATCCCCATGGTTGCTGAATGCACCCAAAGCGCAATTGCTCAGGATAAGGAGGAATTGCACGGAGGAATGTAAATTCCAAGAACAATCCCACAAAATTCTGAAAGATTTTAGAGAAAAGGGATATAACGAGACATTGTTGGGGAAAGCCCTTGAAGAAGTCAAAATAAAGGACAGAAAAGATCTAATTAAATATAACACTAAAAATAAAGTTGAACCACAAACAATAGGACTTATATGTGACTTTAACTGTAAAAGTAAAGAATTTAGAAAAATAGTTTCAAAGTATTGGCCAATTTTAAGAAATGACACCCTCCTTAATAGTATTCTTCCGGAGAAGCCTAAGATTGTTTATAGAGGAGTAAAGAATTTAAGAAACACTTTAACATCTAACCATATACCCCTAAAAAGATGTAATAGGGACTTTTTCAACGAAACAAAAGGGTTTTATGGTTGTGGACACTGTGGTGCGTGCAAGAACTCAAAAAGTAAGAAGAGACTAGTAAAAGAATTCTTACACCCTCAAAATAAAAAAGTCATGTTTAAGATCAACGAGCTAATTACTTGTCAGTCCACGAGAGTTATTTATCTCTTGATATGCCCATGTGGACTTGTATATGTAGGGCGCACCAAAAGAAAGTTGCACATTAGAGTACAGGAACACATTAGGAATATTAGGAACAACTATGAAAAGCACAGTGTCTCCTTACATTTTAAAAATAAACATAATTGCGATCCCACCCAGTTAGAATTCCATGCAATTCAGAGGGTATCACCCGATTGGAGAGGGGGAGATTTTATTAAAAAATTAGGCCAAAGGGAGATGCAATGGATTTTTAACCTGAATACCATGCAGCCTAATGGTCTCAATGATGATTTTGAGTTATGCCATTTTTTAACTTAAATTATTTTTTTATTTTTTTATTAGTATGTTTCATACATTTTAAATATTTGCTCTATGGCCATACCAGTCTGAAAATGCCTGATCTCGTCAGATCTCAGAAGCCATCCAGGCTTAGGCCTGGTTAGTACTTGTATGGGAGACCAGCTAGGAACCTACTATATATTTATATGTTTTTTATATATATATTTTAATATTGATATCATCATTGAAGATAAGCTGCTGACACAATTGAGACCTATTCAATAATAATCAGCATTTCTCCTAAAAGAGCACACTCCTATTCACCACCTATCTTTATGCATGTACTGTCACTTTGAATGAAAAACAATAGATGTTTTTATTTTTTTTGATATGTAAATTTTATGAATTAACTTGTAAGCAATATACAATAATACTATCCCCTTTTCTCCCTTCATTTTTTCGTTTATATATCGCTCAAATTGAGCATCTGGCTTGTAAATAGGAACGGACTTGGTTGAAGGAAGGGCATTTTGCCCAACTTAAAAATGGACGATATGGAACTGTGAGCCCTACATTGAAAACACGCCCAATTTGTGATGCGGCACGTGATGCTTCGGGTCACATGATTTGTTCCGAGACCGGAGCATTCTCATTACTAACACAGCACAGCTGTTCATGAAAAAGGACGCCAGCGGATTGGAGGGAGGGAAGTTTGAAGGACCACACAGGAGGAAGTACAAAGTATTTAAACAAGTAACAGCAGCAACTATATTACCGATTGAAAAAGCTGTCTGGGTACAGTGAAACATGTTTCGGCTGGAGGATTGAAGATTCCACATTTTATAATTTCTCACAATTTTGTTTATATTTTACTTGTAAGTTTTTACTACTTTATTTAATAAATTTTGTTTTATATTTGGAATCCACCCTCCATTGTTGCTGCTTAAAGAAGGGTAGGTGCCCCCTTAAAGGCACAGACACCTACACACCAGGAGCCAGGTATAGGGCTCCACATCAGGTGAGAAGCCACTTTTTCTGCACTTTTTGACATTGTACATTGGGATTGACCGCACTAGGGGTTCTCCTCTTCCCCTTGTTCTCTCTCTCTCTCTCTCTCATGTATGCATAAGGATTTCCAGACGCCTAGAGGACCGATTGGGTACTGTGTCACCATAAGCACACGCAGGCCATTGAGATCTGAGCCTATCCTGTAGGGCTCTGCTACATGTGAGTGAGACCATATAGAATATTCCCTCACTGCACTTATTGAAAACGTTATCTGCACTATTTCTTGCATTTACATTTGTTTCCGATATATCGCTATGAGTCACGTTTTCCATACATATGTATGTTAACCCATATGGGTGAGTCAACAAATTTGTAAGCGCTCCATATGCACACCAGTGGTGGTTTTTATCATTAATTTCCAATACTGAGTGTACACCTAATCTCTCTCTCTTCTATCTACTTTAGTTACTGTGGAGGTTCACAGAAATAGACTTTTTAATATGTCCAATTGTGTGTTGTTATGTAGCTAATAAAGTGTGCATGACTTGATATATATTTGTTGTAGGGATTCCTTCGCAGTACTCCAATTGTGTAGGACTTGTTGGTTTGATGTTTTGATTCTATTATTTTGGTTAGGCCCTCATATAAGAATTCCTCAACACAGCCATTAAGGTTTCATGTAGTAGACCTTACTTTCTCTCTATATAAATGTGTTATTTAACTGGTTCAAAAACCTATTTGCCTTAATTGTACTACTAACCCTTCTGACCCAATTAATATCTAGAGAATTAAAATATCCAATGATTAACACACTACTCTGCAGCCTTATTAAATTAATCCCTTCACTAACAAGCACTTTGTGATGAAAAAAATATATTATAACACTTATTCAAAACAAGGGATGCATAGCTAACACATACACATTTTGTAACTTTGCAGTTTTGTGTATAGTGTGCTTTGCAGACAGACTTAAAAATGTAAATACATTTACACAATTTTTATATTTCACTTATTCATTCATCCTTTGTGAAAATATTTGTAAAATGGACATCTTTATACAGTGCCATTTTATCTTGCAATATTTCACGCATGGTCTGAAATATTAGAATAAAAGCAAAAATGTAATTTTTCTCACATACATGAGATGTGACAAAAACAGATAATTAAAAAGGGTCAAATACATTGGTAATAGGTATTTGCAAGGATTATGCAAGCTTCACTAGCAGTGCTGCTTACTGAAAATGGAAATAGATTATAAAATGGGTGTCTACATCTGAGCATAATGCCCTACAATGCCCTACGTACAGCAAATACAGTTAAATCATATTTTACTCAGATAAAGTTATTTAAACTGCTGTAGCAATATTTAGCAAACTCTGGACTGCTAATGTAATGCCAACAGTAAAATGGTAGAATTGATTGACTCCTTCTCCCTCTCAGGAATTCTCTGTAGGAATTATATGACTAATTAAAACTTCCTGTACTACTTGAAAGAAAGGTGCAAGCTAACATTTTTTTTTTTTTTTACATTTGGACTTTATTAAAGGACCACTATAGTGCCAGGAAAACATACTCGTTTTCCTGGCACTATAGTTCCCTGACGGTGCCCCCACCCTCAGGGTCCCCTTCCCGCCGGGCTCTGGGGGGAGGAAGGGGTTAAACCTACCTCTTTCTCCAGCGCCGGGCGGGAAGCTCTCCTCCTTCTCTCCGCCTCCTCTCCTCCTCTTTGGCTGAATGCGCATGCATGGCAGGAGCTGCGCACGCATTCAGCCAGTCCATAGGAAAGCATTCACAATGCTTTCCTATGGATGCTGGCATCTTCTCACTGTGAAAATTACAGTGAGAAGCACACAAGCGCCTCTAGCGGCTGTCAATGAGACAGCCACTAGAGGCTGGATTAACCCATTTATATAGAAAAAAGGGTTAATCCTAGCTGGACCAGGCACCCAGACCACATCATTAAGCTGAAGTGGTCTGGGTGCCTCTAGTGGTCCTTGTGCATGACATACAGTTGGCAATCCCTGTTCACATGGCAAAAAGATGAAGCATCTTGACAAAAAGTGAAATAATCATAATAAAAACAAAAGAAAACAAAGGAAAAAATAAGAATAACATTATACAATACATATGTGGTACAGATAATGTGATGGGGTCACAGCCAGGCTATACCACAGATAGGTGTAAGACATGTGGGAAACAGGATTCCAAGCAATAAGTGTCAGTAGACAGTACCAGTAAGGAATGTCATAGTCTAGGCCCTTAACAGCATAACCAGTATTCCGACTAGGAGTGGAACTAGAACCCATACTATAAAAAGGTAAGTGTTTATCTAAGTCAAACTATAATTAATTTCACAGGGATTGTATATTATGTCTTTCCTTACAGGACCCAGTCAGCAGTCCCAGACAAGAGTTAGGTTGAGCTTAATTACAATACCTATCACCTACCAGTGTGTCACCACAAAATCAGCTTTTGTTGAAATCTTCAGGGCCACCCTGTAAGTCCATTTTTTAGCAGCTGGTAGCTTTAGCTTAGCTAAAGATGGTGTTCTATTTGATCTCCACATTGTGGCAATAATGTGCATTCCTGATATGAGAATATGGTATGCAACAGTGCAAGAAGTTATTGGCATATTCTGTGTGAATTAAAGGAGGATCATGTATAATTATATGAAAAAGAATGATTCCCTCAACACAGACTCGATCAATGAGTTAATGCCGGTGGATATTTGACCTCCTAACTGAATTCTACCCAAACACAACAACTCAAATTTTGTCAGGACAAAAGATAATTTTTTGAGAGGGGTAGATTCGGAGAAAGGGCTCTGGAAGGTAAGCATTTTGTAATGTCTATCCCATATAGATAAGAGATTCAGGGTTTTTGGTAGAATTAATGAACCAATACATCTCAAGTTTGTTTGGGACCAGCATAAAGCTGCAAGAGAGATATTATTAATGTAGACTTCTTCTAATATGACCAAGTGGGGTGGCTGTGTACTCATATGTACCATTGGCAATAAAGCTAAAACAGCAGATTTTCAATATGCAAATGCATCTGGGAAGTGAATTGCCACATGTATTGTCTGCCCAAGATATTAACACTCACTCTAGATTTTTTACTATTCCAGATAAAGAGATAAGAGTATTTCTTTCTGTATATCCTGAAAAAAAAGGATTTGGAAATGGGGATGGGCAGATAATGGTAGGTATATTGAAGCTTGGATAATAGAGACATATGGAAGGCTGCCTCCCTACCTAACCAGGAGGAATATTTGCTTTGCTAAGATCACAGGGTATGTTTTACTGATTGCCATGTAGCGAGATTATTTGCGTGGAACAAGTCCATTGGATCTTTATTAATTTGGAAGCCTAAGTATTTCTATCACTTCATTTAAATGAAGTTTGCAGACTTGTTTACATTTCCTGCATTAACCCCATTCCCAATGCCTGAGTTTTTGTCTCATTCACTTTGTAATAGGAAACTTTGCTATATTCATACTAAATGTGAAGAACATTTGAAAGTGAAATTAATGGTTGGGACAGGGTCACTAGCACGTAGTCAGCAAATAAGTAGAATTTATTGCATTTATTACTTATGCTGATACCATGTATGTCTATGGAATCTCTAATTAAGTTGGCCAGGAGTTCAAGAGCCAAACATATAAAGGTGGAGACAGAGCTAAACCCTAGTATGTGCCATTAGAAAGCTGGAACCTGTATGAGAAACCTACAGTAAAACCCACTGCAGAGGGTCTATTATAAAAAGCCAAAACATGAGAAACAAAAAGAAAGGAGACTCTAAGGAGGACCAAGGTGAGGCCTTCCCAATCCAAACTATCAAATGCTTTCTCAGCATCCAAACATTGCAGGACCCTCCTTTGGTACATTACCAAAGCTATACCTTCCTTGTGTTATCTGTTCCCTGGCTATGCATTACAAATGTTCTTGATTGTCAGATATTAATTCAGGTAATAACTCTTTCAAATTATCAAACAAAAAGTTTTGCATATATCTTAACCTTTCAGAACTGAAATAGGTCTTACATTTTCCCATTCATTAGGTGACTTACCCAGTTTGGGAAGAGTGATATAGGCTGTTAACATGTCAGGTTGCCAACCTTTGGATTATCTGACTCTATTATACTTTTTATGTAAGTGGGGAGATACAACTGACTGAGTGGTTTTATAATATTGGCTAGTTAGATCATCTGGGCCCGGTGCCCTGTGATGGGGGAGGGGGAGTTTAGTTATGATAGTTTTGATTTCCAATGTGAAACAATTTGTTAGATACGTTTTAAGTTCTTCTGATACTGTAGAAAGAAAGGAGTTTTGTAGAAATTTGTCCATGAGTTTTTGTGTTGGTTATGGGGTGGAGAGGGAAGTACTTATATTATAAAGTGATTCATAGAATGTTGCTAACTCCTCACTAATATTTTGGAGTTTATAGATTTTGCCTAAATTTGAGTTGAGCCTGTTATGTTTTTAAATTGTTTGCCAGTCATCTACCCACTTTATTATGCTGATGAAACAATTTAGTTCTAAGCAACATTAAGTGGTAGCAGAGTTTTTGTAAATTAAATGTTCTATATTGCAGGAATGAATTTGTGTGAAGTCCCTAAAGTGCATGTAAAATTTGTCTATGTGAGTGTACTAATTGTGGGGTCTGGAGTAAATAGTCAAGCCCCTATCGGATGGATAGTCTTCCACACATCTCTATGGTCCTGGTTATCTAATACAGAGTGCAGGTACTTACAGGGGTAACCTACTTGTCGAGAATATAACAGAGGAGTCTAATATGACGTCTCCATAGAGTACCACAAAAAAGATCTTATTTTGGAAAATAGGCGTTAACAGCAATATATTCAAGAATGTTAACAGTGCACACCGGAATCACAAAACATCACGCAGAGTCCGATATTTTATTTATAAGTTGAAAAGCAACATGTCTGTGAATCAAAATAAATGTAACTTTAGACTTAGTCTAAGCCACTGAATAGGGTATAGTGATTTAAATAACTTGTAAACATAAAATGTTGCAAACCAATTGCTTTAGGTCAGGAAAGAGCATATTACATTTTTGTGATGTGTTTGTCCCCTTAATATTGCAACTCATAATTTTCATTATAGGGAGAGTTTAATAGGAAAAACAACCAAATGAACATAACTGAAATAAATTTAAAAAAATTTATACCGGTTATAGCTCATCTAACTTCCCTAAAAAAGGAGTAGCTTGCCAACTAGTAGGCCTAGGCAAACTGCTGGAAACATGGCAATTAACTTTAAAGGTGGGATTAGTCACAAGCATAAAGTCTATCCATGGCATTGGGTATGCAAAATATAGATCATAAGATCCTGAGAGACTAATTATGTATAGCAAATATAAGTTTGTATAAATTTACCTCTTAGAATTTGCGATAACCTTATGAAAACAGGAAAATAAAAACAAAAAAGAAATAAACTCTGAAAAGTATATACAAAAACCCCACATCTTGTTCAATGGTCGATATAATACTTCAATACTTATGGTAGAACATATTAGCACTCTTCACCAGGGTGTTACTCAGCACAAATTAAGTATGAGCAAATATGGTATTCTGTCAATTCATGGGACTTTCTGCCCCTTAGTGGTGGATAAAGTTTCTCCAAAACTGTATTCAATACTTGTATGTCCCATGTTTTGAGGATTGCAGAACCTTCTAATATCGCTTTGTAGATGAAGTGATCCCATTACGATAGACCAGCACTCTCGTAGGGATTCCCCACCTGTACTGGATATTTTTTACTCTTAGGATAGTTGTAATAGGTGAAAGTTGTTTGTTTCTTCTGTTGTACCATCTTAGGAGAAAGATCCACAAAATGATACAGTGTCAAATACCCCTCTGTGTGGGGATAATTGGGCCGGCTCATGGAATTTTCTCTTTAATATGAAAATAGTGGTCTAATAATTTAAAAAATAAATAAATACATTTTTACCTTATTAGGGGCATACACATTGACAATGGCATATTGAACATTACTTATTAAACATATAAAGACATTTGATTTGCACTTTACATTATAATGCTTGGAAAACAATTGTGATGACTTGTATCTATGGACTAAAATGGAGACCCCTAGTTTTTGAAATGCCAGAGAGGAATATGCCTTTATTTATTGTCGTGTGCCAAAAAAGGAATGTTTAGAGATTGCCTATATATTTTATAGGGTGTTTAAAATCCCATTGAATTGAAAGGTATGAGATTTAATCTCATAGAAAATATAAGAAGGGATATTAGTAATTATTCTATTTAAGGTTAACTGTGTGTTCAGAGATAAAGCAAGAGATAAAGCATTATAATGTGTCCCTTTTACTTTGTGTGAGAAATTCAAACTCATTGAGCATTATCCAAACCACCCACAGCAGAAAACGAAATAAATCAAATATAAAAGGCAACTGAGAGACACCAGTGATCATTCTACTCAAAGACAGAAGTAGAGGTGGAGATACTGACATTTGACATAAGTATAATAATACATGTGCTGTCCAGTTGGCCAACTTACTGAACACTGAAAATGGTTTGTTTTTTTCAGGTAAAAAATCCAGAAAATCAACTCAGAAAAAGAGACAAGGAGTGAACTTCCATATAACCTGGTATTACTGACAAACAGTGCACAGTTTGAGAGATATTTGAAGAGCACATTTGGCTTTGCCTACAACAAACTTAAAACGAAAAGGATACCAAACAGAAGAGATAATAAATTAGTTGAGTGTCCTAAGGGCCTGCTTTAACAAATGGACACCCACTGTAGTCCTTAATCCAGAGCTAGCTTTTGAGGGGAGGCTCTGGGACTCTTGCCCACTGTTCACCATTCAAGTTGTAGTTTTTGTGTTATATCAGGTGGTGTTCTTAATTGTGACCTGCAGTGTGTGTAATAGAATAATATTCATATTTTCTGGCATAATATGTTTGACAGTGGATATGTCATAGAGTTCATGGCGTTTTACAGAATATTTTATTGACACATCATGAAGGCCCTCTGGGGGTATAGTTGCCACCGAAGTAACACCATTGTGGGTGACCATTGCAGGAAACTCCAATGATAAGGGATTTTTTTGACCCACAGGGCTGTGGTGACCACAGTGAACTCCCTCATCAGTTAAATAGTAAACAGGGAAAGGTCAGTAAAGGCTGTAAAGATGTTGGAATTAATTTGGGTTGTTGGCTGTAGACATAGCTTGCTTTACAATGGTCTCTTTTACTCCATAATAAAGTATTTGTGTGATGACATCTCTAGGGGTGTCTTTAGTTTGTCTAGTTACTTGTTGTAGATTGTTGGTGCAATACAAAAGTACCAGCCTGGAAGAGCCGTTGGTTAGTAAGGCTGTAAGAAAGTGCTGGACATAGGCCACAAGAACTGTGGGTTTATTGCCTTTTATGATGTCCCATTATTATTATTATTATTAATTATAATAATTATATAGTGCCAATTAATTCCAAAGCGCTTTCAAATGGGTGGACTAACAAACATGTAATTGTAACTAGACACGTTTGATGCACAGGAACAAAGAGGTTGAGGGCCCTGCTCATTGAGCTTACATGCTAGAGGGAGTGGGGTAATGTGACACAAAAGGTAAGGGAAGTATATTGGTAGAATAGAATTCACTGCAGACTTAGTGTAGGTTTTTCTTTGTTTTTCTTTGTTTTTTGTTATGATAGTTGCAGGAGATGAATCAGTTGGGAGCCATGGGAGGTGCAGGAAGATGAATCGCGCCGCTGCATTCATTATAAATTGCAATGGGGCAAGTTGGGAGTGTGTAAGACCACTGAGAAGTGGATTGCAGTAGCCAAGGTGAGAGAGGACAGTGGCATGGACCAACACCTTAGCCGCATCTGGCGTTAAGTAGGGGCGGATCCACGCATGGTTTTTGAGATGGAAGTGGCAGGATTTGGCGATCGACTGGACATGAGGGGTGAAGAAGAGGTTTGAGTCAAAGAGAGCACCTAGGCAGTGAGCCTGCATGGTGGAGTTAACGGTAGCACCATTAACGTGGAGGGAGACAGAAATGGAGTAGCAACACTTGAGGGAGGAAAGACCAGAAGTTCTGTTTTGGACAAGTTGAGCTTAAGGAAGTGGCCAACCAGTTAGAAATAGCAGAGAGGCAGTTAGAGGCACTAGTCAAGAGGGGCAAGGAGAAATTAGGGGAGGACAGATAGATTTGAGTGTCATCCACCTAGAAGTGATATTGGAAACCAAAGGAGCTGATGAGTTTACCAATGGAGGCAGTATAAATCGAGAACAGTAGGGGACCAAGGACTGAACCTTGGGGGGCACCAACAGAGAGAGGTTGGGGGGAAGAGGCAGAGCCAGAAAAAGAAACACTACAAGAGTGCTGGGAGAGGTAAGAGGAACACTAGGAGAGAGCAGTATCTTGTAGACCGAGATTACGGAGGATGAGAAGAAGCTGTTGATGATCAACAGTGTCAAAAGCAGTGGAAAGGTCAAGGAGAATAAGGATAAAATAGTGACCACTAGATTTTGCAGAGAATAGATTGTTGGATACTTTTGTCCGAGCCGTTTCCACAGAGTGAAGAGCATGGAAGCCAGACTGAAGTGGGTTGAGCAGAGAGTTGGACTCGAGGAAGTCTGTCAATCTCACATACGCAAGTCTTTCAAGGATCTTGGATGCAAAAGGCAGTAGCGAGATAGGGCGGCAGTTGGACAGGGAGTTAGGGTCAAGGTTGGGCTTTTTTAAAATTGGGGTTACAGTTGCATGTTTGAAGGGTGATGGAAATATGCCAGAGGAGAGTGAGTGATTGAGAAGAGCAAGAGAGTGAGTGATCGAGCAGTGCAAGAGAAGGAGACAGACTATGGATGAGATGCGAAGGAATAGAAGCAAAGGAGCAAGTGGTGGGTGGAGGACCGGAGCAGAGCAGAAACCGCTTCAACTCAGCAGGTGCGAATGAGCATAGAACAGCAGATGGAGTGAGGTTGGGGCAAGTATTATAAGGGGAAGGAGAAAGATGAGAGATCTCTTCCCTGATTGTAGAGATTATGTCAGTGATCATGTCAGTGATTTATAGGATCATGTCATCCTTTAAATCAGTAAGCATCAACTTAGCTGCTTGACTTCACCTCACAAAGCCCAATGTTAATCAACCAGAGAGTTTTGAAAAATCATCCATGTGGGCTTCAATGGCATTTTTTCTAGTACAAAGTTCCATCAGATCCATTTTAAGTTTGCATGTTAATGCTTTTATATCTGCCTTAATCTACACAAAATTCCCACTACAGCTCCTGAATGTCTGCAGAAGCCTGCGACTCAAGTAAGGTCTGAGGGCCAGGGCTGTGCATGAGAGGACAAATTGACACCATCAGTTTCTGCCTTGTTATCCATCTTGGCTTTGCTATATGAAGAGGGCAGAACTGACTGATTTAGAATAGGAACCTTCTGTGAACGCCCAAAGAATAAGCACGGGGCATTCCCTACTTGTAAAGGAAACCAGTAGAGATGAAGCAGGGATATGATATGTAGTGATTCATGATTGTGGCCTTGATTAGTACGGGAGCAACCTCAGAACATGTCTGCTCTCTTTGACTCTTGGAGGCACTAAGAGGATTTACAGGTGACTGATATAATGCCTTGCTACTTCTCAGTCTAGTGTGCAAAGATTAAGAAGCCACAAGTTCTTTTGTATCACTGTAATTTGTGCAAAACTAAATTTTACTTACATGTTTTTACCAAAAGCAGAAACTTTGGGATTGTTAGAGATTATGAGACTGAAATAAACTATTTGTATTCCTTGTATCTATAAAAAAGTAATGTCACGTTTTCTTTTATTACAAATCATAGAAATTAAATGTGAAGTCAGATAATGTCCCACAAAGAATTCAATTGCCATTGTCATTAAACAGAGAATTGGGAAAATTGAGAATGAAACTGAAATTATGGGCCAGATAAAACAAACTATAAAATAGGTAATATGGGGAAATTTTCCATTTTGGCAATTTATCCTAAAATCTGCAATTCCCTTCTCAGTAAAAAAAATGGCTAAATGTGAATGGTACTAATAAATTGATGCTTAGGTACATACACTGATCAGCCACAACATTAAAACCAATAACAGGTGAATGAATAACATTAATTCTATCGGGATATATTTAGCAACCAGTGAACAGTCAGTTTTTGAACTTCATGAATTGGAAGTAGAAAAAATGGACAAGTGAAAAGATATGAGACACTTTGACAAATGGCAAATAGTGATGGCTATCGACTGGGTCAGGAAATCTCCAAAATGCAAGTCTTGTGGGACGTGTTGATGCAACCTATAAAAACAAGTGCAAGGAAGGACAACCGGTTAATCGTCATTAGGGTCATTGGTGCCCAAGGCTCATTAACCCATTTGGGCAGTAAAGGCTTGCCTGTCTGGTCCGATTACACAGAAGAGCTCCTGTTGCTCAATTTGCTGAAATTTAATGCTGGCCATGACAGAAAAGTGTCAGAACATACAGTGAATTGCGGTGTGCTGCATACTGGGCTGTGTAGTCTCAGACCAGTCAGATTTTCCATGATGACCTGTGTCCACAGTCAAGAGCATCTTGGGGATGTGAGCATCAGAACTGGGTAGTGAAACAATGGAAGAAGGTTGCTAAATCTCATGAATGGCATTTTCTTTTAGATCAGGTGGATAACCCGGTGTGTGTGCATCGTTTTCCTGGGGAAGTGATGGCAGCAGAATACATTATGTGAAGAAGGCAGGTCGGCAGAGGGCAATGTTCTGCTGAGAAACCTTGGGTCCTGGTATTCATGTGAATGTTACTTTGACACCTACCTAGAGATTGTTGCACACCACATACACCCCTTTATGGCAATGGTTTTTCCTGATTCCAGTTGTCTCTTTAAACAGGTAAATGCACCCTGCCACACTGAAAAAAAGTGTTCACAAGGGTTTGAGGAACAAGAGAACATGACAAAGAGGTCAATGTGTGGCCCTGACCTCCAAATTCCCCAGGTCTCAATACAATTCAGCATCTGTAGGATGTGCCAGAAAAACAAATCAAATCCATAGAGGCCACATATCACAAATCCACCTAAAGGATTTGCTGTTAATGTCTTGGTGCCGGATAACACAGAATACGTTCAGAGGTTTTGTGGAGTACATGACGCATCAGACATATTTTGGCTGCACAAGGTGGATCAAAGCAATATTGGTCAGTGTATTTGAATGCTTTGCTTACTTATTGTTTTAAGCTACACAGGCCATGTATTGCTTCTTGTAAACTCGTACAGAATAATTTTAAAAGAACAAATTTCATAATCTATTTTTCTTATTTAAGTTACATTTTTCAGAATTGACTGTGAGATATTTTATTCAATTAAAGATCACCAGTCGACTATAAGAACATGACAAACTGGTCTTGAAAGATAATTTTTCAAAATGCAATGTTCAATTCACTTTAGTTGCCAATGCCATGTAAGCAGGATATTTCATGATGGAATAAGACCTTGAAAGACTCTCTCATGATAACATTCAGGGCCAGCGCGTCCTATAGGTGACTTAGGCAGTCGCCTGGGCACCAGATTTGAGTGACCCGGTAGGAGGGAAGCACACAGCACTCCCTCCTTCTTGGTCACTCAGTGTAGTGTGGCTGGATGGCGCGGACCGTGGTACTGGAGTTCTGTTTCCTGTACCTGGTCGGATTGAATGGAAGTGCTCTCTCAGTGAGTAATTCCTGTCAGTCCGGCCGGGGACAGCAAACTGAAGCTCTTGTACCGTGGTCCGCGTCGCCTGTCCACATTACAAAGAGGTAGGAGGCACACCAGGGAAGGGAGGGGGTCGGCACTAAGGGACACGGTGGGGGAGGGAGGGGGGAGAGACAGCACTATGGGACACAGCACTAAGGGACATGGGGATGAGACAGCACTAGGGGGGGACAGCACTAGGGGGACACTGGGGGGAACACACCACTAAGGGAAAGATGGGGGGAAGACCACTAAGGGAAAGATGGGAGAGAGGAGAGACTACTGAGGGAAAGATGGGGGGGACCAGGGCTCGAGTCCTGCAGGAACGCGTGGGAACGGCGTTCCTGCACTTTTTTCACAGCAGGAACGCCGTTCCCCCTGCAGGCACTTAGGGGGCGGCAAAAAATGCCGCCCCCAAATGCCCCCCCCTTGTTTCCCCTGTCATGGGGGGGGGCAACCTGATGGATTGCCCCCCGGCGCACGGCTCTCTCCCTGTCACACGCGGAGAGGGAGCTGTGTGCTCTCTGCTCCCTCTCGCCGCGCGGGATGTCGGCTGATGCTGGGAGCAGGGTTGATGACGTCATATTCCGGCTCCCAGCATCAGCAGACATCCCGCGCGGCGAGAGGGAGCAGAGAGCACACAGCTCCCTCTCCGCGTGTGACAGGGAGAGAGCCGTCCTCACTGCAGCCCCACTGGACCCCAGGGAAAGGTAGGGATGCTGGGTGGGTGGGAAATGTTAATTTTTTTATATTATTATTAATTTGTATATATGTATGTCTGTTTGTGGATGTCTGTTTGTGGATGTGTGGATGTGGATGTCTGTTTGTGGATGTGTGGATGTCTGTTTGTGGATGTGTGGATGTCTGTTTGTGGATGTCTGTTTGTGGATGTCTGTGTATGTGTGGATGTCTGTTTGTGTATGTGTGTATGTCTGTTTGTGGATGTCTGTTTGTGGATGTCTGTTTGTGGATGTCTGTTTGTGTATGTGTGGATGTCTGTTTGTGGATGTCTGTTTGTGTATGTGTGGATGTCTGTTTGTGGATGTGTGGATGTCTGTGGATGTGTGTTTGTGGATGTGTGTTTGTGGATGTATGTGGATGTGTGGATGTCTGTTTGTGGATGTCTGTGGATGTGTGGATGTCTGTTTGTGGGTTTGTGGATGTCTGTTTGTGGATGTGTGGATGTCTGTTTGTGGGTTTGTGGATGTGTGGATGTCTGTGGATGTCTGTGGATCTGTGGATGTCTGTGGATCTGTGGATGTCTGTTTGTGGATGTCTGTTTGTGGATGTCTGTTTGTGGATGTGTGGATGTCTGTTTGTGGATGTCTGTTTGTGGATGTGTGGATGTCTGTTTGTGGATGTCTGTTTGTGGATGTGTGGATGTCTGTTTGTGGATGTCTGTTTGTGGATGTGTGGATGTCTGTTTGTGGATGTCTGTTTGTGGATGTCTGTTTGTGGGTTTGTGGATGTGTGGATGTCTGTGGGTTTGTGGATGTGTGGATGTCTGTGGATGTGTGGATGTCTGTTTGTGGATGTCTGTTTGTGGATGTCTGTTTGTGGATGTCTGTTTGTGGATGTCTGTTTGTCTCAGTGTGTCTCAGTGTGTGTAGGAGTGTATTTATGTCTGTTAGCGTTTGTACGTGTGTATGTGAGTGTATGTGCTTCTGTTAGTGTATGCATGTGTATGTTTGCAATTGCATGTATGTGCATACGTTATTGTAAGTTTCTGTCAAATAAGTGAGAGTCTGTCATTTAGTGTGTGTGTCTCTCTGTCAATGAATGAGTGTGTGTCAGTGAATGTGTGTGTCAAATCAGTGAAGTCTGTGTGTTTGTCATTGAATGTGTGTGTTACTGTCAGTGTGTATCTGCCAGTGTGGGTGTCTGTCAGAGAGTGTGCTTAAAGGGACACTATAGGCACCCAGACTACTTCAGCTCCTTGAAGTGGTCTGGGTGCAGTGTCCCAGTCCCCTTAAACCTTCTCAGAAACTGCAATAATTACCTGAGGGGTAACTCCAAGTCTAGTGGCTGTCTATCAGACAGCCACTAGAGGGACTTTCGGGTGGTTAGGTGACCAAAAGTCACCTAACTGATGCTGGACGTCCTCACCCTGTGCATGAGGACATCCAGCATCTGCTAAATACCCATAGGATTTTAACCCCTTCAGTGTCGAGTGGGGGAGGGGAGGACATGAGAGGAGGGGGGCACTATATGGAATTATAGTGCCAGGAAAACAACTTTGTTTTCCTGGCACTATAGTATTTCTTTAAAAGGAGCAGGAAAAGGTGGAGTCTAAAGAGGAAGGGGTGGGTTCTTAATCAAGAAGCGGTGCGCCCTTGACATGAAGGAGTGGTAAATTTAGATTAGGGGGGTGCTCTATAGTCATGTCTAGGGCAGCATAAAATTAAAATACACCACTGTGTGAGTGTATGTGTGTGTGCACACGTGTGTATGTGTGTGTGTATATATATATATATATATATATATATATATATATATACACATACACATACATACATACATATATATACATACAAGTGTTTTGGGGGTTTTTTTGGGAGAGTTCCCACACTTTTTTCCCCAGGACTTGACCCCTGCTTTTATCAGTAGATGCAGAAAAGGCATTTGATAGGGTCGCTTGGCCTTATCTATTTTATTTGCTTCAATATTGGGGCTTTCCAGTCAATTGCATTACTATAATCCGTGCATTATATTCAAATCCCCAAGCAACAATACAGCTCCCTGGCTCAGTTAATACTCCGTTTGGAATATACAATGGCACACGTCAAGGATGCCCTCTCTCTCCTATTTTGTTTGCACTTATATTGGAACCCCTTCTGATCCATATCAGGGGAAGTGGCAATATACAGGGTATTCAAATAGGGAGGGAGATTTATAAAACAGCGGCTTATGCTGATGATATTTTAATCTCTATAGCAAACCCTTCTGAATCTATCCCTGAATTCTTTAAGTTGATAGAACAATTTGGAGCCATTTCAGGCTATAAGGTAAATTATAATAAATCGTGTGGAGTGCCTTTTCATTTATCTGAGATAGAACAAGACCAGCTAAAAACTAAATTTGATATGAGTATAGATAAATCTCTAAGCTATTTGGGTGTTAAAATTGGATATGATTATAATACATTATTTAATGACAACTATGTACCTTTGATTAAGACTTTGAAAAAGGACCTAGAGAATTGGCATGATAAGCCAATTTCATGGATTGGCAGAATTCATTCTATAAAAATGAATATTTTACCGAGGCTTTTATTTCTATTTCAAGCATTGTCTATAAAGGTCTGTAAAGAGGACTTATTGGGTATTCAGAAAGCTATAGACACATTTATTTGGCAGGGCAAGCGACATAGGATAGCTAGAACTCTCTTGTATAGACCGAGAGTTAAAGGGGGACTAGGTCTCCCCAATTTAATTATTTATTATTACGCAGCCCAATTGGCTCAAATTGTTGGTTGGCATGCAAATCAAGGGAAATACAGATGGGCGGATATGGAGGAAGATTTAATGACACCAGACTCGCCAGTGTTGTATATGTGGTTGAATAAGGTTTCAAGACCAGGGTTGAAACAAATATGCCCTTCTACGGCAAACTCCCTCCACATTTGGGATAAACTTAAGTTAAAATATGGTCTAACTAATTTCCCTTCACCCATGACCCCTGTTTTTCGGAATAGACAATTTATTCCTGGTATGGAAGAACACAATTTTCAAGGCTTAAAGGCAGGAGGAATCTATAGATATGTAGATCTTTGGTCAGAAGGAGAGGTAGTTTTATTTTCTAGTTTGTTGACCAGAGTAGAACTGAGGACAGGAGATTTTTTTCGTTATTTGCAGATTAGAGATTTTGCGTATTCAATGGAGGTAAAAACGGCAGTTAAATTCCCCTTCACTAATTTTGAAAAAATGTGCAAAATAGGTAGGTTAAAGGGAGGTCTTATCTCTGATTTGTATAATCAACTAAGTGAGGAACCTACGGTTTGGGCTCCATTAAAGTATATATCCTACTGGGAGGCAGATTTAGGTTCTTCTTTGGAAACTAAGGATTGGATAGATATCTGGGAAACAGCATCCAAAATATCGATTTGTGTAATCTCGCAGGAACAAATGTTTAAGATATTATTTAGGTGGCATGTGACCCCTGTTTTTTTGTACAAAATAGGTAAAAATCTGACGGATCTTTGTTGGAGGGGATGTGGTTTACAAGGGACATATTTACACATGTGGTGGGATTGCCCAAAGATTAAAAGCTATTGGGAGGAAATAAGGGAGCTAATTCAAGTGATAATACAGGGAAATATAGAACTCAATCCTTGGATATTTTTGCTATCGAAATCAATAGCAGGTATACCCTGCCATTCGCAGAAATTAATATTTTTAATTTTATTGGCCGCACGTAGATGTATAGCCGCTAGCTGGATAAATCTGGATTTACCATCAATGAGAGAGGTGGAATTAAAGATTCAAGAAAATTATATAATGGATGAATTATCATCTAGAGTAAGACATTCTTATTATATGTTTGGTAAGGTCTGGGAACCCTGGAAGGTTTATGCGAATAGGAAGGGTATAGGTAGATAGAGAGGCAGAGGGGGGGAGAGTGTATTAAATGTTTTTTTTTTTGTGTGTGTAAAAATTTGTATTGATGAATAACTCAAAATGGTGATATTAGAGCTTAAATGCAATCTTTTAGGTAATATTGCTGTTAAATGCATGTTAAAGATTGTATAATGTATAATGAGTTCTTTTTTGTTGTTTAAAAAAATAAAAAATAAAAAAAGAAATTAAAAAAATAAAGGCCTCTGTGACATCTAACTGGCGGAGATTGTCAAATGACCCCTCTCTACCAAACGAGTTCCGCAGTCCCCCAATGATGTGCTACAAACGAGGAAAAAATCTTAGGGACCTTCTGGTGAGAACGGACCCAACCCATTGTTACTCTACCAAACCAGTAATAGCCAACCTAGGATGTTTTAGGTGCCTTGGCTGCGTCACTTGCAGCCATATGATTCCGAGTAAAACTTTTTCACATCCACACAGTGGCAAATTGTTTCAAATTCGCCACAGATTAACATGCACATCTGACCACGTAATTTACAAACTTCAATGTCTGTGTGGTCTTTCATATATAGGCAACACGGACTTACCATTGAGAGAGAGAATAAGAAATCATCGCTCCGACATCAGGATTGCATACAGAGACAATAAAGCCGAGCTACCAGTGGCCAAACATTTTTTGGCATGAGATATTTTGGATCAGAACTTTGGACACTGTCTGGCCCAAAGGCCTCAATGAGAAATTACTCATGTTTCTCTGAATATTAGGATGTAAAATTTATTATATTGCTTGGCAGCTGGAGTCAGGGCCGTCTTTAATAACGAATGGACCCTGGGCAAGTGTTTGCTTGGGCCCCCTGTGCCCTGCGGCTCTCGCCCCTCACTCCCTGGTATGCAATCACAGCATCCATCCCAACGCAGTGGCGGTACTAAAGTAGAATGAATTTTATTGGGACCCCCAATTGCAAGGTTGGACTAAAGGTAGAACCCCATCTGTCGTGCAACTCCAACAATGCTTTGACAGCTGGGACTCTACCAATTTCCCATGCTTGCAGGGTTGTATTTAGCACTGAGCCATGTTAGTATGTTTGAATGTAAGCATGTGTTTGTATGGAGTATGTTTGTGTGAATGTGTTTGTATGTGGTACTGGAGTTTGAATGCAAGTGTGCATTTATGTGTAGTGTTTGTTTTTGAATGTAGGAGTGTGCTTGTATGTAGTGTTGACGTTTCAATGCAGGAGTGTGTTTTATATGTAGTGTTGAAGTTTGAATGGAGGGGTGTATTTGTATTTAAAGTTGCGGCTCAGATGCACAGGTACACACTCTGACGCACAAGCAGATACACAGATACATACACTGACTACATACAGATAAACAGGCACATACACTGACAGACACACTGACACAGGTACATATATTGACACACACACAGACACATACACTGGTAGACGTACTGACAGACATACTGACACAGGCACATATACAGACATACTGACACACAGACACATATACCGACATACTGACACACACACACAGACACATACACTGATCAACATACTGACACACATACACTGACAGAAATACTGACACCCGACAGATATACTGACACCCACATACACTGAGAAATACTGACACACACACACAGGCACATACACTGACACACACAGACTGATATACTGACACACACACACACAGACATACTGGCACACAGACAGATATACTGACACATGCATACACATGCACTAACAGACATACTGGCGCACTGACAGACATACTGACACATACACATACTGACACACACAGATATACACACACATATATACTGACACACAGACAGACAGACATACTGACACACACACACAGACATGCTGACACACACACAGACATGCTGATACACTAACACACACATACACTAACACACAAACACACACACTAACACACATACACTAACACACAATAACACACACACACACTAACACACATACACAACACACATACACACACACTAACACACATACACAAACACACACACTAACACACATACACTAACACACAAACACACACACTAACACACACATACATACACTAACACACACATACACTAACACACAAACACATACACTAACACACACAAACACACACACTAACACACATACACTAACACACACAAACACACACATACATACACTAACACACACATACACTAACACACACATACACATACACTAACACACAAACACACACACACTAACACACACACACACTAACACACAAACACATACACTAACACACACATACACACAAACACACATTTTTTTTTTAAATGTAATCCCCCCAGCCTCCTTACCTTTTGGAGTGCTGGGGGGATTCCCTGGGGTCCAGTGGTGCGGCTGGGCTCCTGGGCGGGTGGCCGGTCGGGCAGGAAGGCGGGCGCGCGAGGGAGCACTCACTGCTTCCTCTTCAGCTCCCTCGCGCGCCGCGTAGGGATGCCGGCGGGGTCAGCGGGGCCCACGGGGCAGGTGTCTCGGGCCCCCCAAGAGAAACTGGGCCCGGGGCAGCTGCCCCGTTTGCCCCGCGTTAAAGACGGCCCTGGCTGGAGTATGCTCTCTCTTTTCTAGATTGAATATGGGCAATATAGTCTCCTAGGACTCTATTAATATGTACATGTCAAACAGACTCTAGACTGTTACTTTGGTCTATATGAGTTGCTTTTCCTAGTTCAGCATACGCTCTCTGGTTTGCAGTATGGGATCCTCTGCTTACTTGCAGTTCTTATTTCTCCACTGTTCTATATAGAAGATGAGCACTGTTATCTCTTATTTTTTATTATCTCTATTTTTTTTACCCTGAAGAAAGTCCTGAACGGGGACTGAAACGTTGGTCATTATTTTAAACTTTATTCAATAAATCTCTTATTTTTAAAGACCGGAGAGCAGCCATTTCTATCTTGGAATTGTGTTATGTGCCCGGCAGTGAAGTGGTTAAAGCGTGAGTGCAGGGGATTTTTGCATTTTTTTTATATATATATATATATATATATATATATATATATATATAGGTTAAATGGTTACTACTATATCCCTTGCTTAGTAACTTTTTAGTTTTTTTTTTTTTTTTTAATTCCTAATGTTCAATTGGGCATTGCTAATAGGATCCCCCCGTGATTGAAATGTACCTTTTAATCCATCACCAGGTGAAGATCCCTAGTGTTGTGTTCCAGCCTCTGTGATATCATCCCTGCCCTCCACTGTTCAATTTGATTTGATTGTTATGCCAGCTCAGGGCGCATGCATGCACTCTGATACGGTGAGGGAGGGTTATTTTAAACCAGAAATGCTACACAATCAGAGTCCTGCCACCACGACCACTTTAAATCACTGAAGTGTTCATGGTGGTTGTCATGCCAAAAGCATGAGTTGGTGTTTGATGTGTGTTTATATATGTTAAGAGTTGTTTTTTTTGTAAACCTTGGGATGACATTTATTGTGGTCTTTGATCTTGCACCAGGCCTAGACCATAAAACATCTAGATAGCCATCACCAGAGCTGGACACAAGGAATTTCATAGAGTGGGCAATAGACTGCCAGACCAACCCCCTCTGATCCCCCCCAGGGGTCTGCCCACTGAGAAACAACTAGTTTAGATATATGAGGGTGTTGGACTATCCAGGCAAGTCAGTTATTCATTTTTCTTTTGTCAGCAACTTCTAGGAGACCTATACCATCTAAGACTCCCACAAGAATTCTATATGGGGTAACTACATGTAAAGAATTTTCTCCTATTTTATTTTATGTATTGTTTTGCAATTTGTTATCTGTATGTCATTTATTTCTGTATTTTGTACTCCGCACTGTGAGTCCTTTTTGTCAGATTAAATGTTTACTTAATCAGCTTGTGTCTCTGTTCTCTATGAGCTTCACTCTCCAGAGGAAAGCTCAGGTAAACACGTTACCAAAAAGGGTTAACTTTATATGTTTTATCATTAAAAGTAGAACTGTGATACTATAATTCTCCTGTGTGTGGGGTAACCTAAGACGCCCGGGTTTAAAAGTCTTGGTGGTGGCAGTAAAGTGTGTACTAAGGGGGTTAGTGTAGAAGGGATTGCAGGGGTTAATTGAGTGGTTGCTGGGACTAGCAACAGGTAACCAGGGGTCTGGTGTCATTAACCCTGTCACTTCCACACTCTCCCCACTGTCTCGGCTGGGCCTATAGCCCACGCTCGTGACAGTGGTTGTAGTAACCTAGATCCAGATTAAGGTTGCCCAGGGCCCTAGGCAGGGTGAGAGAAAGAGAGAGAGAGAGAGAGGAGGGGGTGTGTGTGTGTGTGTGTTTTTTTTTGTTTTAGGTGGAGGCTGAGTGTGTCTAGCATTATGTACCTTTTTTGTATGTGCCAGAGAGAGTGTGTGTGTGATTCTTATTAGGCGATCATCTTGGTTGCCTAATGGGAAATCTGGCTATGAAGTAACTCTTTAATTGACAACACTAGCTAATTGGGATATACAAGACTACTTTATATATTGTGATCTCTGTTTGCAGTTAGCACGGTCCTCTTGGGTAAAAACACGCACAGTCATTTGAAGTAACTTAAATCCAGGCACTTTATTGTTGAACTTCACCACGGAGACAGCAGCAAAATTAAAGAAACCATAATATAATAAATCCCTGTAAACAAAAACCTAGCTCGTCTGAGCACTTACTGACATAAAATTCCCTGTCTCTCAAGGGTTAAACTATAACAAAATAATACTGGTTTCACCAACCTAGTGTCTTGTCAACTCTCTGCACTACAGTTCTCAGTCAGCCTGTTGCTTCTAGCCCTCAAAGGGAGAAAACAAAATCTCCCCTTACCTGCCTAGCAGGGAGGGGTTTATTCCCACTGAGCAGTGAGTTGGAGACAATCCAAAAACCCTGGCTTGGACCTATGTCTCCCAAAAAAAAAAAAATAAACAGCGGAATAGAGCACTGGCCCACCCTGCTCTCAAAATGCTCCACCCCAGGGGCCCATAACTAAACATTAATTTAAGTTATATACACACACACACACACACAACACATACTCCCCCCGGGGTCAAATATCATATGCCTCTCTGAACAATGTAGTGGAAATATAAACTCCCTCACAAACCACCCCATTTACCTTATCACATATCCCCCTCCCCAGGTCAGACCCATCGGGGCGAGCGGCCTGGGACCATAAACAGTGAACTCGGGAGAGGCAATCTGCATTACCTTGGGCAGTCCCAGCGCTGTGAGCCATAGTAAACTGGTAGGGCTGAAGACTCAGGAGCCATCTAGTCACCCTGGCATTTTTTTCCTTGTTCTGCCTCATCCATGTTAAAGGTGCATGGTCCGTGATCAGTGTAAAACGTCTCCCCAGTAGGTAATATCTCAAGGATTCTAAAGCCCATTTTATTGCCAGGCATTCCTTTTCCACTACGGAGTACCTCTGTTCATGGGGATTCATTTTCTGGCTCAGATACATGACAGGATGTTCCTCTCCTTCATGTACCTGAGAAAGAACTGCGCCAAGGCCTACATCAGACGCATCGGTCTGTACTACAAATGATTTAGTGAAATCCGGAGCCACCAAAACAGGGTCAGCACACAAGGCTTCTTTCAAGACTTGAAAGGCGTGCTCCGCTTCCGGGGTCCACTTAACCATAACGGGTTGGCAATGGTAGCAAACTCAGGGATGAACCTGCGATAATAGCCAACTGAGCCTAAGAATGCCCTGACTTACTTTTTAGTTACAGGACGTGGCCAACCGGAGATGGCCGCTATCTTGCTCTCTAGTGGTTTAAGGAGCCCCTGCCCGATTGTGTAACCTAGATATTTTGCCTCTTCTAGCCCTAAGGAACACTTAGCAGGGTTAGCTGTCAAACCGGCAGCCCTTATACTATCCACAACTGCCTGAAACTTCATTAAGTGGGTTTCCCAGTCCGCACTGTGAATCACCACATAATCCACGTAGTCGGCTGCATACTAATACAAAAAGAAAAGTCCTGCGCCCACTCCCATCACTCCTGGGCGGCAGCAATGACTACAGTACACATCAGCTAATACATATAGTAAAAACCAAAGAAAAAAAAAGTTACCTGCTGTAACGGCACCCTCAGCATAAAAGGGTTAAACCGCCGTTTAGTAGATCTTCCCCTTCCAGAGACACAGGCACAGCTACTGCAGAACACCAATCCGCCGAACAGGAAACCATATGAATGCCGTAAACAGCCGAATAGGAAAAAACATCCAAATAGGTTTACACTCCTAGCAGTCGAACTGGAGCAGCATACAATAAATCCCCCCAAGAACGAGACAAAGCTCTGTGTTGAGGGTCAAGCAGTGAACAGACAGAGCTGTGGGTTTATTGTTCTTATATACACATTAGTACCACCCACAGGGTTTTGGAACACAACCAATAAACACATACAATACACTCAGACACTCCCACACAAATTCCTCCCCTCTGCATGTGATTCAATTATCTTACACAATGGGTAATGTAATTTAACACAAGCAGAGAAATACAATTTTTCCACATTATTCATAACTTGAAAAGTATGCATCACATTCACATTTTCAGAACCAGCATACTCCAAATACAAACATACGTCAAAATCATACAAATTGGTCCAGTGGTTCAAAAGATAGATCGTAGTCCTTTGTGACTACAGAAAGCATGGCTTTTCTGCCCAAAACCAGTTCCACAGAGTCTTCTATCCTGGAGATAATTGTGAAGTAATCCAATTATCTCCAAAGACAGAGGCAAAACTCAATTGAACACATGGCAGCAAAAAGACAGTAAAATACAATAAAATACACAAGGTTACATTTATGACATAAAATACAGACATGCAACATATGCCCAGATAGCTTAGGTCTGAGCACACATTATTACTGAATGGCGCTCGGAGCACACACATACAGTTCAATTGCCATGGAGCCAAAGTCTTTCCCATAGTCTTTCATTATACGAATGGGCTCCATGGCATAGCTATCTGGGGTATCACTGCTCAAACAGGGCAAGCACCAAATGACCCTGCTTTCTTGTCTTTGCAGGGGAAAAATCAAGCCTTTTAACATGGGGCCATAATCCAAAGGCAACAGGCGAGCAACCAGGCTTCTCCAATGCAATGTGGCGAGATTGCTCTCGTCACACCTGCGCTCTCTCCTTAATCCCTATGTATATTTAAACAAATGGAGGTAATTTAGTTACTCCAATGGCCACTGGAAGGAATGCCCACCTGTCAAGGCAGACCCCCCTAGACGGGTCCTACCTCTGACCCTTTACTTTGCTTCCTTAAGCATCTAATGAGACAGAAAGGGGTATTTTTTTTTATATACACCCCTATATACGTATTAACCCTTTATGTAGAACATACTGTGATATGGAATGCCATCATACAATGTAATTCTGGAAAGCTAATGATGATTAACATTTCAAAGAAATGAACTCATCAATTAAGAGGTACAGGCCGTATGGCCGAAGGCAGTTAGTTTACATTGGAACTACACAGTCAGGCATCTCAAGTGTTGAATTTCACACCTTACAGAGCCTTTGATTAATCAATCTATGTTGTAAACCGTCTGCCCCCTTTCACATTCAAATTGGCCCCTTTTGAAAATGTATTTTTGGTAGGGATGTGCATGGGCAAAACATTTGGTTTGGATATTCGGGTAATTATGGGCAGGGGGCCTGGACTGCCACCACAACCACTTACACATCTATAGGGCTCCCAGTGCCAGGAATTAGCTTATTGGTCAAGATTCCTGTCATAATTCACGTAATTTTCCCTTCCTCTCTCTTGTTTTGTTACTTTTCAGAAATCCAAAGCACTTCGGAACTTCGGTTCGGCACTTCCGAACTACCGAACTTCGGACATTTGTAAGCATCCGAATGTCCGAATTGCATGAAATTCGTCCGAAAATACATTCGGAACGAAACGAATTGCACATGTCTAATTTTTGGAGTGCCTCAGAATATTGTATATTTTTTTGTAGAGGATCCTGGGATTGAAACCCCTGTTGTCTGGACTGGGCATAAAGGCCGTGTGTGCTCCAATAAACTTCAGTTCAGTTGTACTCTCAGAACTGTGTGTCGTCCAGTTACTGGGGGAGAGAAAGGGTTAATCACTGTCCCTAGCCTGCTCCAGGACGGAGAGGCTCCAGGACCCCAGTCAAGCCACTGCGACTGGGGCAGAAGTGCTGAGGTTTTTCCCCTGCTCCAGCTAGGAAGCGGTGCTTGGCGGAGGTATCCAGTCAGGGTACAGGGAGCTCCACCATAAGTTCCTTCTTACTTTCCACCGTTCCCAGTTTAGGAATAAAACCCATTGGTTTTCTATCATGCTTTTTGTTCTTGACATCATTTTTTGTTTTATTGGTATGCAAAGCACATATACAATATAGGCTAGAAGGATCATCAAATATAAGAGTGTTACCGGGAAACTGACGGAGGCCAAGCACAGAGAGATGGACACAGGTTTCTTCAGGAAGGAAGAGATCTTTATTCGATTCACCGACCGGGACTCAGAGGGACTTATGTCACCAAAAACAGCAAAGATCTGAGTACTGAATACATAGAGTACATTCCTTATATAGCACTGTAGCTTCTCCCATAATTAGCTACGCCCACACATACCCTTAACCTAATCAATGAATAGAGTCTAAACTCATCCATCCGGTCTAACCACGTGGCTCATCTGAAACAAAGGAGAGGAACGCGTAATTCCAGTTCCTGCATTCCTGCACATGCTCAGTACAGTGATGACAGTATCTTAGCTACGTGTAACTAACTAACTGATACTACAAACACATGTACCTACATATGCCTTGTGGCAAGCTTGGCCTGCTAAACTTGTATTTTACTGGAATGCCATCACATTCCCCCCTTTGATGCTTCTGATTTAAAATAATTCCAGATGCATCACCAATCATAGTTTGCTTACACCTCAAGTTGCCATAAACCAGACTAGACTTTGCGATCCTCTAAAGATACGAACCCTTCAACATTCCTCTTCCTGCATGTATTCTCCTTGATCTAGAGCTTCATACCTGCAAACAGCCATTACCTGTGCTGCGGCCTTTCTTTCTGCTATACTTTCTATAATACTCTGCATAGACCTAATTACCAAAGGAATCAGACATGGCAGAAGGAGACACAACATCAAAATCAGTATGACTCCACCTACCAATGCCTTGATTCCTCCAAACTGCTCATACCAACTACCAAACCAACTACTCGGATTATACCCTTTCCATACCTGAGTAGGTACATGTGCTAGCTTAACCATATGGCTAGTAAGCTCAGCTATTGCTTGCCCTTCATCATCTATTTGAAGACAACAATTGCTTAGATTAAACTTCCCACATACACCTCCCTCTACTGCCAATAGGTAATCCAAAGCTAATCTATTCTGGTAGATGGCTGTCCTCATCCTAGTGTTATGCTTCGCTAGGAGATTGAGCGCTTGTGATGTTTCATTGGTAACTATCTCAACTACTGCGTGCAATCTTATAATACGATTAAGCATATATATTGGGGTTCTGTATCCATAAGTACCATCCTCTGCCCACGTAGCTGGCCCATGATAATCTATAATACGCTGGGGAGGCCACTCATCATCTTCCCAGGTACCTATCTCTAGGGGTGCCCTTTTCTTCCTATGATTTACATCATATACTTTAACTCCCAAAGTCTCTCCTGTTTCAATTGGCAACAAGAAGAAGGATGGTTTGAGTATACCCAATACACATGCCCCTTCCCAGTCCTGTGGTAACTCCGAATATACTTTTTTACCACAAATCCAGTACAAATTTGCTGGGGCTTTCCAACTAGATGCAGCAGATAGGTCAAACCATACATCCTTTAAATTGGTATAATTTGCAAACGGATTAGACGGTTCTAAGACATTTGAAGCTGACCACCAAATAGTATCCTTTGTATCGTCATTATAGGCTTTCTGCCCTAAACAAGTCAATTCTCCTACAGATGTATTAAACATTATTCCTTTCCTTGCTATACAAACATAACCTATAATGGAGGTCTTTAATCGCCACTCAGATTTACCTCTAACACTCACTTGATAATCAGATTGAGAAGATATTAGTTGTTCAACTGTCTCAGAACCAGAATACATTACCTCCTTTGCTTCCCAAGGCCATTGGTACCTCTACCTTCCTGAATAATTAAAAACACACATATATACATCAAACACATTACTCCTGACATCTTCTTCCCAATTCTTCGACCGTGCAACGGCACCTCAGCTTCCAGGCGTGTGAGGGCTGCAGGGAATGGAGTCCTTCTAATCCTCACTGTTCTTCACAGAGGATTCCTCTGGCTTAAACGTTGGTAGGTGGTCAGGCTTTATTGTGGCAGTCAAAACACCTACTTGTAGATCTTTGTTGATGTTCCCTTGTAACAATACTCTTCGCAAAAAACACTTTTAATCTAACTGGGTCACTCGCTTCAACCGGATCTTGCAGGGATTCTCAGGATCTTTCTACAGGTGGAATCCAAGTCCAGTGGGTAATCTCCTTTCAGCCCCGAGAGGGGTAAGAAAGGCACATATCCCTACTGGAACCCTGAAATCAAAAAACAAAAAAAGGGTGCCACCAGGTTGTACAGATAAAGGGGGTAACCCTAATATAAAGTAAGGAAAAAGACACTAATTCACCAGCACAGATATCCAACTTGATATTGTGCCGGGAAAGAGCTGTACAACCCTATAAACATATATTTATGATAAACAAGTATCGTAATTTATTAAAGATAAAAGCCTAAGTCTCCTATCCACTAGGTACATAGATGTAGAAGGTAGAAAATATCTATGAAAAAAGCTAAAATAGCAATAGGCGGATAGAACTGTAGGTAGACATAGTCTGTTTAAAATAGATAGAGAGATCTAGTAAAGACTAATAGTAGGTATCTCGAAAGCATATATTCGCTCCATTCTACACTACTCAGTCCTAAATCACCTAGAAACTCTCTAAATGTTCACAGCTAAATGCTACCTAAATAGAATCCCTAATGCTCCAGCATAACATAGATCTAATGCCAACTAGCATAACTAGTCCTATGGAGGGACTAAAAAAGGTGAAAAACTAAATTAAGTGCTAACCCCTACACCCCATGTGCATGGTTAAAAAATAATAAAGTAGAATATATGCTTTCTAGATACCTACTATTAGTCTTTACTAGATCTCTCTATCTATTTTAAACAGACTATGTCTACCTACAGTTCTATCCGCCTATTGCTATTTTAGCTTTTTTCATAGATATTTTCTACCTTCTACATCTATGTACCTAGTGGATAGGAGACTTAGGCTTTTATCTTTAATAAATTACGATACTTGTTTATCATAAATATATGTTTATAGGGTTGTACAGCTCTTTCCCGGCACAATATCAAGTTGGATATCTGTGCTGGTGAATTAGTGTCTTTTTCCGTACTTTATATTAGGGTTACCCCCTTTATCTGTACAACCTGGTGGCACCCTTTTTTTGTTTTTTGATTTCAGGGTTCCAGTAGGGATATGTGCCTTTCTTACCCCTCTCGGGGCTGAAAGGAGATTACCCACTGGACTTGGATTCCACCTGTAGATAGTTAAAGTTTAGGTGTTTATCACCATTAGCCACCTCTACCCTTTCTTTGTTACTTTATTTATTAATTGTTTATTTTTTTGTTTACATTATGGCAGGGTTTCTTTCTAATAGACCTGATGCTAATAGCTGGTGCGCAGATGTAGAGTCAGTCTTCAGTAATGAACTCACTATGCAGAATCTATCACCCCCTAATATCCATTCTCATTTTAATAAATTGAATAAACTATTCAGACAACAAATCAGAATGAGTTGGGAGATATCCACACTACAGAAATATCTTTCTAAAAGCATTATACCTAGGGGGTTACGGGTACAGGTACCCCCCGCTAGACAGATGGCTTTGGAAGGGTTCCATAAGGAATGGGAGGAGGCAGCTACTACCTGTTCTAATACCTTTATGAACATAATCTGCAAGTATGAATCTATGAGACTTGAGACTGTACAACAAGAACTAGATAAACAAATAGATGAGGTTCAACAGGTAAAAACTGACCCTCAATTTGAATCATTGGAAGTAAAGCTAAAAACTAACCTTGATAAATTCTCACATCAAATCAAGGTTAGGAAACATCAAAAATATCTTCGGGATGTCTCAGACTTTGAGAGAGGAAATGTTTACCACCCGTTCAAAAGACGGAATAGAGTTGATTCTGATTATGTGAGCACATCTGAATACGAATCCACTGACACAGAAACTGACAGACCCTCTACTTCACATACACCTATACCGACTAATCCACCCAAAAGTATTTTAAAGAAAGGGGTGGATTTTTTAGGCCTACGTCAGGCGGAGTTACATCAGGGCCCTCGTACAAGGAACAGAGGTCGAGGTCAGAGACACCGAAGATAATATCTAAACCATCCCTACAGATCATTAACCTGTCCAAATCCACTCTTTCTAATGCCCAAATGAGTATATTATCTAAGGGGTTATCTTATGTCCCTACACCTACCTTCAACAAATTTACATGGACAAAAGATGTCCATCTATTTGTGCGGAAGTTAGCCTTGCATAAATATCATGAGCAACGCAAAGAAACTAAAGCACAGAATTTAGGATTATCACCCAAGGACTTAGAATGTCTTCAAACACTCGTTGAACTCTTGGAATCCCATGATGGTTCCATTAGGAACATTCTTCCTCAAACTAATTTGCGATCAAAAAGTAGGTTTACCCCTCCGTTCAAAGACTATAGGAATTTGGAGGTATTCCTAGATATGGTTTGCAGGGAAATTGTTTCTTTACCAACTGACAATTTCCAACTACATTCTGGAGATAACCTCTCAAAACAGGAGAGAATGGCTATTAGTCAGCTCCAGGCTAACAGGGACCTGATTATTAAACCATCCGATAAGGGGGGGAATGTGGTTGTTATGGACAGGGATCATTACATAAGGATGGCTGAACGATTGCTATTGGATGAACACACGTACCGTGTGATTAAAAAGGATCCAACTTCACTCTTTTTGGTTGAACTACGTACCTTATTGATTGGAGCTGTTGAAATGGAATTCATCTCAAAAGATGAATTCGTGTTTATGAATCCTAAAGAACCAATTTTGTCAACCTTCTATTGTTTACCTAAAGTTCATAAGTCCATGTCGGACCTGACAGGTAGACCAATTGTATCTGGTTGTGGTAACCTCACCCAGAATATAAGCGTATTTCTTGACAAGATTTTGTCCCCGATGGTACAGGGTCTGCCCTCATACCTTCGTGATACAAAACAACTGCTTGGCTTTTTGACCCAGAATGAGATTCCTGATTATGCCAAACTGTGCAGCCTTGATGTAGAGGCTTTGTACAGTTCAATCCCTCATGAACTTGGAATTGAACATTGCAGAATGTTCCTCTCTCTTAATCTTAAATTACCCGAGACATATATTGAATTCATACTAGATTTGTTGAAATTTGTATTAACACATAATATATTTCTCTTTAATGGTAAACTGTATCAACAGATGAGGGGAACAGCCATGGGGACACCATGTGCACCCTCATATGCAAATCTACATTTGGGCTGGTGGGAGCGAACAATCAGAGACGACCCAAACCTCAAACAGTATATGGACCAGGTCCTTTACTGGAAGAGGTACATTGATGATATCTTTGTCGTCTGGCTGGGTACTCCTGAGTCCTTTAGGGACTTTGTCACTGTCCTCAATAATAACATATACAATCTGAGATTTACAAGTGAGATGGGGGGTTCTAAATTATGTTTTTTGGATGTTTCTCTTGAAATAGGGGAAGCGAACAAAACGAACACTACACTTTTTAGGAAAAAAACAGCTACAAACAGCCTTTTGGACTGGTCTAGTTACCATCCTACTCCATTAAAAGCTGGAATCCCCATCGGACAGTACCTCAGATTACGACGGAATTGTTCATCCCTGGATGACTTCAAGTCCAAGGCAAGGACTTTGAGATTGTCATTCAGGGAAAAAGGATACCCCAATAGGGTGTTAAAGAGAGCATACGTGAGGGCTCTTTCAACTGAACGACAAACCCTTATTGATGACAATTCTGTTAAACAGGAGGGACAGTTGATAAGATGCATTGGAACCTTTGATGATGGGTGGCAAAAAATGATGGGAATCTTTAAGAAATATTGGCCCATCATATCTACAGATAAACATCTTAAAGATGTAGTGACAACGTATCCTTCTATTACAGCCCGTAGAGGTAGGAATCTAAGGGACCTACTTGTCCCTAGTCACCTCTCTTCCTTGTCATTTTCAGGATCCCTTAAAAACTATTTACCTATTGGCACATACCGATGCGGTCATTGTAGTGCATGCCCCTTTATCAATAAGAACTCTAAAGTTTGCAGTAATAGTTCCAACTCAGAGACTTTTAATCTGCGCTCTTTCATCAATTGCCGCACTGCAGGGGTTATTTATTTACTTACCTGTTCATGTGGCCTTATGTATGTGGGGAAGACTTTTCGTCCCTTCAAACTTAGAATTAGGGAACATGTAAACTCAGTAAGGAGACGTCTTGAAACTCCCATATCAAGACATTTACATCTTCACCATAACCATTCTTCAGCGGGAATACGCTTTTTGGGACTTGAACATATCCCTCAGCCCCCACGAAAAGGTGGGTGGGATACCAAACTCCGTCAGAGGGAGGCGTTTTGGATTTTCAAACTTCAAACTTTATCACCACATGGTTTGAATGAGGGGTTTTCATATACCCCTTTCATTTAATAATAAACAATTATCAGTAACTCTATATGGGTATTTAATAATTTTTTTGTTATTATGATCGTAATTATTAGTATTTATTATTAATTTTGAAGTCTTATTTATGTTTTGGTTAGTTAAGTGCCCATTACTATTTAGGGATCTTAAAGCTACTATATATATCTCCCTATACATTTTTAAGTGATGCCATACTGGTCATTACTATTTTTTTGCAATTGCTTGGAATAAGGGACTCTTTGTTATTCAGGTTACATCTGATACCTACTATGTAGTAGGATTTCACTCCTCATTTTATGGATGGTCAAGGGACAAATGTGAGCGTTATGTATTCCAGTGTGCTCATTCGAATAATTAAAACATTTTGTGAGGTGGTTGTTTCCAATGAGACTCACCTTGTTTTACATAACTATACACCTAAGTGCCTTATATTTAGACAGTAAGTGGCTAATTTGGATCATGATCATCCCTGGATGTATCTTTCAGGGATGACCATTGTGTTAATCCCCTTGCTGCACTGTATTATCCGGCGGCACTGGTCCCGCCTATCCAGTGATGTTGTTGTGACTCATTGGGCTGTGGATGAGGGGGGCGTGGTATGGCAACGGTGCCCGCCCCTTCACTGCCCGTGTAACACATCGCTTGACATCATGGCCACGTGGGGTATGCGGACGTAGGGCCCGCCCCCTTCCCCACCCACGTGACGTGACGTGTTGACGTCACGGAGAGCATGTGGAAGGAGGCCGGGCTACAGTAGGACCACGAGCATATGATTGAGAGGCGGGCTCCATTGGGACCAATGAAATGTGAGTCTTCAGCCTCTGATGAATCAGCTGTTAACAATGCCCAATTATGTTTTGGACATTTAAAGAAGCGGGAGAGACCGGTAGCTTTTATTCTTGCCCCTGACGACGGCGTCTTGATACGCTGAAACGCGCGTCGGGCTTTTTTCTACTTTATTATTTTTTAACCATGCACATGGGGTGTAGGGGTTAGCACTTAATTTAGTTTTTCACCTTTTTTAGTCCCTCCATAGGACTAGTTATGCTAGTTGGCATTAGATCTATGTTATGCTGGAGCATTAGGGATTCTATTTAGGTAGCATTTAGCTGTGAACATTTAGAGAGTTTCTAGGTGATTTAGGACTGAGTAGTGTAGAATGGAGCGAATATATGCTTTCTAGATACCTACTATTAGTCTTTACTAGATCTCTCTATCTATTTTAAACAGACTATGTCTACCTACAGTTCTATCCGCCTATTGCTATTTTAGCTTTTTTCATAGATATTTTCTACCTTCTACATCTATGTACCTAGTGGATAGGAGACTTAGGCTTTTATCTTTAATAAATTACGATACTTGTTTATCATAAATATATGTTTATAGGGTTGTACAGCTCTTTCCCGGCACAATATCAAGTTTGATTCTCAGGATCTTTATAGCTGTTGGAGTAGACAAAAGAACAGCATAAGGACCCCTCCACTTTGGCCCCAACGGTACACTGTTCCACTCCTTTATCCAAACTTGGTCTCCTGGATGGTAAGAATGGACAGGTGGATAAATATTTACAGGTAACCTATCTTGTACCCATTTCTGTACCTCCTCCATAGTTTTACCCAACTCTACAACCTGCTGCCGGGTAATTCCTTCTCCCAACTGACTCAAGTCCCCCCTTAAGTTACTAAGTATGGGAGGTGGACGCCCATACATAATTTCAAAGGGTGATAGACCTAACTTTCTGGTAGGTGTACTACGAATGCGCAACAGAGCTATTGGCAAAAGAACATTCCACTTGAGTTGGGTTTCTTGACACATTTTTGCCAACTGGGTCTTAATGGTTCTGTTCATCCTTTCCACTTTCCCAGAACTCTGAGGCCTATATGCTGTATGAAGTTTCCACTTAATACCAAGCATATGAGTCAGTTGTTGTAGGCACTGATGGACAAAAGCTGGACCATTATCTGATCCTATAGAACACGGTAGTCCATATCGGGGTATTATTTCTCGCAACAGAAATCGCACAACTTCTCATGCTTTCTCTGTAAGAGTTGGACACGCCTCTACCCATCCTGAGTAGGTACACACAGCTACTAGTAGGTAACGATGTCCGCCGGATTTGGGCATTACCGTGTAGTCTATTTGGAGATCGGACATAGGAAGCCCTCCCATGTACTGGACTCCCGGTGGTTTCACTGGACCTTGCCTTGCGTTGTTCTTGGCACATGACACGCATCTTCGAACAATGGCTTGAGTCAAGTTGGACAATCTTGGTATGTAGAAATGCTTCCTAAGAGATTCTTCCATACTATCTCTTCCAGAATGTGTCCCATTATGATAATTCTGGACAATTTCTACAGCTAGCGATGCTGGAATAACTATTCTTCCATCTTCTAACTGATACCAATTATTCTCCAAATATTTCCCAGCTTCAGTCTTTAACCACTCTACTTCTTGAGCTGTATAAATTGGAGTCCACTGGGACAGAGGGGTTGGTATAAGAGCTGCTACACACTCCACATATTTTTGTCCGGATTCAGCGGCACGCTTAGCTGCAGTATCTGCCATCCGATTTCCTTTCACCACATCACCATCACCTTTCAGATGTGCTCGACAATGTATGATACCAACTTCCTTCGGCTCCCATACAGCTTCCAATAGTTGTAATATCTCAGCTGCGTACTTGATTTCTTTTCCTTCTGAGGTCAGTAATCCTCTTTCTTTATACAAAGCTCAATGGGCATGGTTAAAAACACGCACTTTGAGTCTATGTAGATATTTACTTTCAACCCTTCAGCAAATTGCAAAGCCCGTGTAAGTGCGATTAATTCTGCCTTCTGTGCTGATGTTCCTTTTGACAATGGCCGCGCTTCTATCACCTTGTCTATAGTTGTCACTGCATATCTGGCATAGCGAATCCCTTCTTTCACGTAACTACTGCCGTCCGTGTAATACTGAACATCGGGGTTCTGGATGGGAAAATCATGAAGGTCCGGTCTACTTGAGAACACTTCATCCATTACCTCCAGGCAATCATGTCGACTCTCAGTAGGTTGCGGCAAGAGGGTAGCTGGGTTCAAGGTATTAACAGTCTCAAGATGCACTCTCGGGTTCTCGCATAACATGGCTTGATACTTAGTCATGCGGCTATTGCTAAACCAATGATTACCTTTATAGTCTAGCAACGTCTGTACTGCGTGCGGGACTCGCACATAGAGTTCCTGACCCAGAGTGAGCTTGTCAGCTTCTGCTACCAACAGGGCGGCGGCAGCTACGGCCCTTAGACAAGGAGGAAGACCACTGGCTACTGCATCCAGTTGTTTGGACATATACGCAACAGGTCGTTGCCATGATCCCAGATACTGTGTCAGTACTCCCACAGCCATCCTTCTTTGCTCGTGTACATATAAGTAGAATGGACGTGTATGATCAGGTAGACCTAATGCGGGGGCGCTCATCAATGCCTTCTTAACATCCTCAAATGCCTTCTGCTGTTCGATGGTCCACAGGAAGGAATCGTGTTCCGTGCCTTTAATAGCGGCATAGAGGGGTTTCGCCAGTATCGCATAACTGGGAATCCATATCCTACAGAAGCCTGCTGCCCCTAAGAATTCTCACACTTGTCTTCTATTCTTAGGTGTTGGTATTTGGCATACAGCCTCTTTTCTTTCAGGCCCCATTATCCTTTGACCTTCAGAGATATGGAATCCCAGATACTTGACAGTTGGCTGACACAACTGAGCTTTCTTCCCGGACACCTTGTATCCTGCCTTCCAAAGAATGTGCAGTAAATCATAAGTTGCTTACTGGCATATCTCTTTAGTAACTGCCGCTATCAACAAATCATCCACGTATTGTAGTAGTACACATTCTCCTGGGATGGACTTGAAATCTAATAAGTCCTGACTTAATGCTGATCCAAATAGGGTAGGTGCATTTTGAAACCCTTGGGGCAATCTTGTCCAGGTCATCTGACGTTGCGAGCCCATTACAGCATCTTCCCATTGGAATGCAAAGATACACTGTCTTTCTGTAGCAATTCGTAGGCAAAAGAAGGCATCTTTAAGGTCCAAGACAGTAAAGTAAGTAGCCCCACCCGGAATCAAGGCAAGCAGGTTATAAGGATTGGGCACAACTGGATGTATACTTACTACCGCATCATTGACTGCTCTCAAATCCTGCACAGGACGATACTCATCTGACCCAGGCTTCTGAACAGGCAACAATGGAGTATTCCAGGGGGAAGTACAGAATTTTAGGATACCATACCTTATGAACTTATCCAAATAAGACTGTATGTTCTTCTTCGCCTTTTGAGGTATATGGTATTGTCGCAGGCTTACTGGATAAACCCCAAACTTTAGTTCGATGCGTATAGGTGGGATATTGCGAGCAAGTCCTGGTGGGTTATTTTCTGCCCACACTCCTGGTATATTATACAAGGATTCATCACTCTTAGAGTTTTGACTTGTCATCACTGTATAAAGTCGCCACTCTTCTTCCTTTGGTACTGATAGTGTCATTATACCTGAGGGTCCATTAAACTTCAAGGATGTCGTTCCGTTAGGCAGAAATGTTATCTGTGCTTGTAACTTCGACAACAAATCCCGTCCTAGAAGTTGGACTAGACATTCAGGCATGTAAAGGAACTGATGTTTCACTACGTGGCCTCCCAGTGTACAGAGTCGACTTTTGAGAACCGGTTTAGCAGCACTCCTCCCAGTTGCTCCTATTACAGTGATAGTTCTTCCTGAAGGAGGAGCAACTAGGTCGGTTACCACAGAATGTTCAGCACCAGTGTCGATCATGAAAGAACTCCTTTTTCCCCCTATTGCTACATCGACCATAGGCTCCGCTCGACCAAGGGGGATGGAGCCCGGTCGGTATCAATAGTCCTCCATGACAGTGTCAGCCAAACCCACAAAGTCCCTATCTTCTCTTTCTCGCGGTCTCTGCGCTGCTGGGTAATACCTATCCCCTTGAACGCTTCCTCTACTATTCCCACCATTTCCTCCAGGGCCTCCTCTTCCTCTCACTCTATAGTTATTACTATATCCTCCCCTTGTTCTATCTCTCTCATGTTGTTCCCTCAATGGACACTCACTCCTCCAATGCCCTTCTTCCCTACAATATGCGCATTGGTTCCTACTTAAAGGCTCCCTATTCCACTTATTCTCGCTTTTCTCGGTTCCCCTGTACACTTCCTTTTCCCTTCTATCTACACCAGCGATAGCTACCGCTAACATATCTGCCTTCCTTCTCATCTTACGCTCTTCTTCCTTCTTCGTCTCTATCTCCCTATTCATATAAACCTTATTTGCTATTTCCATTAGTTGAGTTATAGACATCCCTACAAACCCTTCTAGCTTTTGCAATTTTCTTTTAATATCTCCGTAAGCCTGGCTGACAAAGGCAGAGTTAACCATCCGGGAATTCTCAGGAGCCTCTGAACTAAAGGGGGTATACAATCGATATGCCTCCAATAATCGGTCATAAAAGGCACTAGGTGACTCATCACATTTCTGCAATACCTCAGTCGTCTTTGACATATTGATCGCCTTTTTACCTCCGGCTTTCATGCCAGTAATAATGGCTTCCCTATAAGCTTTTAGGTGAGCCATATCAGCACCATTAACATTCCAATTTGGATCTACGTTTGGGTAATGAGCTGCGGCCCATGCTACCGGGTTGGCCTGATTCTGTGCACGGGCCACTTCTTCAAGCGCTTTAATTGCCGCCTGATTAATCCGAGTCCTTTCCTCGTTATTAAACAATGTCATAAGCAATTGCTGGCAATCAGCCCAAGTGGGATTATGCGTTTGGATTATGGAGGTAATCAAATCTGTCATGGCTTGAGGTTTGTCTGTGTAAGAGGAGTTATGGGTTTTCCAGTTGAACAAATCCGTAGTGGTAAAGGGAACATAAACAAATACGGGGTCGGCATGTTGTAACTGGCCTTCACCATTAATGTGTGTCGGGCCCAGTGTCAATCGGAGAGGCATTTGATAATGTCGGGGTTGGAGGGTACCGGTCAATTGTCGGGTTAGTATGGGGCTTCGTTGAGGAAGGTCAGTTATGGGTTCCGGTCGAGGGGTAGTAAGACGAGGGGAGGGGGACGCTTTTTCTTTACTGAAGGGGAGGTTGGTAAGCAGAATATTCCGGGCCGGGAGGAGCCTGACCAGGAACCAGAAATGACATCAAATCCAGATAGGTGGAGTTAGTGGGGGTAGGTACCGGAAGGGGAGGGTTTAGAACAAGTGGGCTGGGCTCTGAGCTAGAGGATGGGGTAGGAGGAGACAATGGGGCAAGGGCATTACTAGCCGCACCTCCTCTTCCTGTAGAGGAGGAGTAAGGGGGCGGTAAAGGAATCTCTGACTGAAGGGGCGTGTCCAGAATGGGCGTGATCACGACCTTGGTGGACAAACGAGTTCTGGCCAACAGGAGGCGGCATTGCTCCTCTTGGCACACCCTGATCCATTTTGGCAAGTCATCCACGGCCTGTTTCCAACAATCAATATATGGAAACTGGTCGTAAAGTTCCGGCCTACCAGATACAGCTACGTGTACACGCTGCACTAGATTAGGATCAAGACTACCACGTGGAGGCCATGCAACCACTAAGGCAGGCCATTCCCTGCTACATAAAGTAGTCAAACGTGTTGGAGACATCTTTACCCCAAAATCACATACATTATATCCCTTTTTAAAATTCTTTAACATGCAATCTAAGGGATCAACGATCTTTGAATCCAACGCACCCATACTTAACAATGGAGCGTCGTCTCCAATAGAAACAAAACAAAATACACTTCCAACAGTCACACCCGTTTCCCTTGGCAACAGCACCACGTGGCACAGTTACTAGGCCAAACGCACACAACAAATCATACAGGGAATTCCCGTACACACACAGCTGTTGCACCACACACTAAATAACTATTCCTGTACCTTTTTTGGCGAAATTATACAATTACCCACGCTATAATTCTCAGTATTTAAATTACCAGTCTATAACACACCCTAGTAACATCGTCTTTACAAACAGTAGTTATAGTACGGTTAGCATTGGTTAGAATACAATTTTAAAGTCACAGGTCAGTTAATAGTAGTTATGGTGTTAAACATACAACATAAACGACAATTATTAGTGATTATTTACAGTATCAGTGATTATAATACATGGTTATGGTACCGTGCGCTATGATACAGTTACACACTATTCACACTCTCGCTAGACGGCAGAGCTCGCGCTACCCAGCAAGATATACACTCTACTATAATAAATTTTAACACATTTACAGTTTCCCAACTAATCTATTGGACAGTACCTCGAGGGACTACCTAAAACTATTTACATCCGTTTTGGTTAGCCATCGCTGCCCAAGCACCACATATAGCAAACTAGAGGGCGGAATTTACAACAATACCCTTTTAGTCTATCTACTCTATCAATAGTCTAGTGGGTTCCAAATTTACACGCCTTCCCACTTAGCCAAGATAGGTTGAGAACTAGCAAACGATAATGTACACCAGAGTCTGCTTAGTCTCCCGGTCCCTCCGACCTAGCGAACGAAATGTACACCCTAGATACGCTAGTCTAGACAAGACACCGGTGTCCGGCTTGGGCTATATACATTCAACCAAGACCCAGCCTGACTCCATACCAAGATTAGACGGGCTGACTACAGGGCGTCTAATTATGAGCGGTGCTCCTTGTCCATATTCAGATTTGAGTTTCCCAACTTAAAAAAAAAAAAAAAATAATATTAATATTATACCTACCCACACACACTTCCTCTGCTTTAATGCTATTCTAATTCTTATATTTTTACTCATAGTGGAATGCAACACTCGGTTAGATTGTTGTATACCTCTGTGTGGTTGTCTACTACGACATCGTCCAGCAGACATTTCTCTCTAGGCTACAGCCCAACCCAGTACTCTACAGCAGAGCATTGAGGACATTATGCACCGCAAACAAATCCAAATCAAATGTTTTCCTACTAGCTGCTTTTGGTCATTGTATAGGAAGCACCTCTAGTGGCCGTTAGCAAGACATGTGCTTGGACTTTCAATCAAATCAATAAAGCATTCCTATAAACGTTTATGAAGAAGAAAAGAAAAACTAACCAGTGGATATGGTGAAATAACTTCACTCACAATAAATAAATACATACATACATACATACAAGGAAAAATGGCATATTATAACCATGCATATAAGTGTTACACATTTTTCTATTAAATTTTAATCAGAAATATCAAAGTTACATGGTTGTCATTAAAGTTTGATTTTTGTGAATGATGCCAATTTCTCAGGTTAACAATATTCACAGACAATTTTTAAAATAAACAGCTAAAAAATAAAAATAAAAAGGAATCCTTTATAAGGTCAGTATACTATGAGAATTAAATATGGCAACTGTGGAAAAGATATTCTATATTCCAATCAGTAACTCCCAGCCTCACTCTTTGAAATTCTAGGGGTTTTTTTTGTACAGACAAAACAAACCTTAAAATGAAAGCAGTATTGAATTATTTAGTAATCCAAAGTTGGCAGAATTCAGTAAGGGTGTCAGACTGTAAATGGATGCATTTTGCCAATATTGCACCATTAGCAAAACATACAAATACTGTAGTGCTGGCACACAACTAATTCCTGATTTTGGGAGAACAAGTACAATCATGAAAAATTTGTGTTTTCATAATATTGCATTATTACTGATTTAGCTTGTTCTTAAACAACTCAGAAAAAGCAGGACCCCCTAGACATACACAATATAAGCAGCTTGTTATTTCAATAGTTAGACTTTTCTCCACATCCCATACTTCAGTGGTTTTTTTTTTACCAAAGAAATAATGATTATGTATGGTGTGACAGAAACATAGAATGTGACGGCAGATAAGAACCAGTCGGCCCATCTAGTCTGCCCAATTTTCTAAATACTTTCATTAGTCCCTAGTCTTATCTTATAGTTAGGATAGCCTTATGCCTATCCCACGCATGCTTAAACTCCTTTACTGTGTTAACCTCTACCACTTCAGCTGGAAGGCTATTCCATGCATCCACTACCCTCTCAGTAAAGTAATACTTCCTGATATTATTTTTAAACCTTTGTCCCTCTAATTTAAGACTATGTCCTCTTGTTGTGGTAGTTTTTCTTCTTTTAAATATAGTCTCCTCCTTTACTGTGTTGATTCCCTTTATATATTTAAATGTTTCTATCATATCCCCCCTGTCTCGTCTTTCCTCCAAGCTATACATGTTAAGATCCTTTAACCTTTCCTGGTAAGTTTTATCCCGCAATCCATGAACCAGTTTAGTAGCCCTTCTCTGAACCCTCTCTAAGGTATCAATATCCTTCTGAAGATACGGTCTCCAGTACTGTGTACAATACTCCAAGTGAGGTCTCACCAGTGTTCTGTACAATGGCATGAGCACTTCCCTCTTTCTACTGCTAATACCTCTCCCTATACAACCAATCATTCTGCTAGCATTTCCTGCTGCTCTATTACATTGTCTGCCTACCTTTAAGTCATCAGAAATAATCACCCCTAAATCCCGTTCCTCATATGTTGAGGTTAGGACTCTATCAAATATTCTGTACTCTGCCCTTGGGTTTTTACGTCCAAGATGCATTATCTTGCACTTATCCACATTAAATGTCAGTTGCCACAATTCTGACCATTTTTCTAGTTTACCTAAATCATTTGTAATTTGGCTTATCCCTCCTGGAACATCAACCCTGTTACATATCTTCAGCAAAAAGACATACCTTACCATCAAGACCTTCTGCAATATCACTAATAAAAATATTAAAGAGAATGGGTCCAAGTACAGATCCCTGAGGTACCCCACTGGTGACAAGTCCAAGCTTCGAATATATTCCATTAACTACAACCCTCTGTTGCCTGTCACTCAGCCACTGCCTTACCCATTCAACAATATTGGAATCCAAACTTAAAGATTGCAGTTTATTGATAAGCCTTCTATGTGCAACAGTGTCAAAAGCCTTACTGAAATCTAGGTAAGCAATGTCTACTGCACCACCCTGATCTATAATTTTAGTTACCCAATCAAAAAAAATCAATAAGATTAGTTTGGCATGATCTCCCTGAAGTAAACCCATGTTGGGCAATGTGGCACAGAGTGCTAATCCTAGGGCAGCACCAGGTTCCCTGCTTGACATTGGTGGAAGTTAGGAAGTTATGTTCAGTCCCTCTCCACAGAAACATCGTGATTCTCTAATGATAAGAGGAGCAAATCAGAAGTGGAGTAGCTGTGTATTACGGGGAAAAAAAAATAACCCCAAAATTGCATTTTCACTATACATTATACTTAAATATTATGGCTCTTATGAGGGTTTTAAAATTAGGGTCAGAATAATAACCATTTTGGATCCAAATTACTTGTCCATAAAAGGATCTGTAATTTGCCTGCTAACAAGCACATGCAGATCAAGTATTTTTTTCTACAAACATAGTAATTTTAATTAGCAGATATGATTACACAATTTGAGCCGGAAGAGGTTTAGAGTTGTAAGACCCCAACACTTTTGCTTCTTTGTAGAGATTTATAAAGCAAGAATGCAAAGTAAAAGGAACACTGTAATGTCATAAATGAGTATTGTGCAGCACTAGACCACGAAGCACCTATAGTGGCTTTCTGAGTGACTGGCACTAGAGGTGTTACTAGTCAGCAATGAAAACACTGCCTTTTCTCTGAAAAGTCAGTGTTAACATTGAAAAGGCTGTAGACACCAGAACAACTACATTAAGCTGTAGTGGTTCTGGTGACTCTAGTGTCCCTTTAGACCAAGGTATCAATGATAGAAATAATGAATAGTTTTAGTTAACTGCACTTTTCGACTGTAAAAGAGGTGTTATAAAATGTGTTTCAGTTTGGTTTAAAATGTGAGGTT